>JAWWMN010000272.1:60991070-61001313 GCA_035047745.1 Catamblyrhynchus diadema
CTGGGATGTGAGCTGCTGGCATCTTCCCATTGTCATACCCATGGAATGAGGCTGATGCTGGAAAATCAAACAGCTCAAGGCACGTTCCCAGCAGTCCTGTCCTGTTTGTGATTTTTGCACAGATCCCAGCCAGGGATATCCCTGACTATGCCATGGCCTCCCTGGGCAGGGTCTGAAGGGGCGACACTGGGAGAGCTGGGTGTTTCGCATCCTGCCCAGCAGGGCTGTTTCCAGAAGGTTCTGGGCACAATTCAGAAAGGTGCCTGCATGGGCAGTGGGGCTATGCCCTGGGTGGGAGCTGCAGGGGGAACCAGCACCCTCCAGCCTGGAGATGGGGGTGGTCACCCCTCAGCCAGTGTATGGCCTACCTGGTATTTATTGAGCTAAAGTGCTCTCATTTCCAGCTCTATATGTCACTTTTTTTCCTTTTCTTTTTTTTTTTTTTTTAACTCCAGACTAAAAGTTCTAGAAGTTCTACACAAAATCATAGAGGAAAAAAAATTACCTGTGAATTGAGTTCCTCCTGCATAATGATGTGCTTTCCACAGAACGATAAATGTTAAAACACAAAAATTACTACCTGTGTTTTGGAACAAATCTCTAAAGATAATTAATGTACAGAGACAAGCTTTACCTGTGATAATTCCTTCCAAATATATGGCTGTTCTCCTTGAGAAGGAAAGCTCTGCATTATTAAACCTCTGCGTGGCGGTGATTGCTGGTTAGAAGGGAGAGATGCTGCCATTTACTTGGAGAATTCCAGGAATACCAAAGGTTATGGTGACCAGGATGTCACTTTTCACGGATGATGCACAAAAAACATACCTTTGTGTGGAACGGGTTATTTCAAGTTAAAGAGCACTTCAGAAGGAAAAGGACGAGTGACAAAAAGGCTGAAGCTCTTAAATTGAGGCAAAGTGAAAAGTACAGGGCAGGCTGCGCAAGGATTGGCCAAGAGCAGCTCGGCAGAAAGTGCTTGAAACCTCTCCAAGGGGCAGGAATAGTGCTGGATAGAGTCCAGGGAGGGAGAGCCCTGCTGGGGAAGGGGGCCCTGAGCTGGGCACAGGGACATTCCCTGGGCTCAGGGACATTCCCTGGGCTCCTGGAGGGCAGGAGCTGGGCACAGGGACATTCCCAGGGTCCCTGGCAGGGCAGGAGCTGGGCACAGGGACATTCCCTGGGCTCAGGGACATTCCCAGGGTCCCTGGCAGGGCAGGAGCTGGGAACAGGGACATTCCCTGGTGGAAACTAGGCGCTGTTTGCTGTGACAGAGCTAATTAAGCTCCTGGGAGAATTTATGCAGAGCTAATAAGAAGCAGAACGAAACGTTGTCTTAATTTACCCTCAAGCTCACAAAAATGTTGTTCATTCACGTTGCACTAATTGAGCCAACAGCCATTAACCCTTCCTTCAGAGACAGAGACCCTTGGCACCAAGGAATCAAGCTGCACTTCCCAGAGTGCATCTCCTGTTCCAGGGCTCCTGAGGCCCTTCCTGCATCCTGCAGTGGCTGTGGTGGTTCAGGGCTGCTGATGGCTTCAGAGAGGAGCTGCTTTTCCCTCTGCCCTTCCCAGCTGCCCCTGCTGGGCTGGAATTCGCTGCTCAGGATCCCTGTGTGTCAGGGAGCAACATCCCTGCCTCCAACTGGGGCGAGGTTTGAGCTCTTGGAAAACTCATCCTGGGTCTGGGCCCCTGTTCATGTCACAGGCTGGGGTCTGGGTTTGTTCTGCTCAGCACAGGAGAACCTGGGGACAAGGGATGGAGGGACAGGAGCCAGGGAATGGCTCCCAGTGCCAGAGGGCAGGCATGGATGGGAGATTGGGAATTCCCAGATTTCCTGTGGCTGCCCCTGGATCCCTGGCAGTGCCCAAGGCCAGGCTGGACAGGGATTGGAGCAGCCTGGGACAGTGGAAGGTGTCCCCAGTTTCTAGAGCACAATCATGATTTGAAAGTCAGTAAAATCCCAACTGTGTCAAGATGTGAGACTAAAAACCACTCACTCGAATTGTTGGCTGAGACCACGTCTGTGTCGTTGTATCAAAAACATGAACATCATTGTGCCATCCCCAGAATATCTGCCCTTCCTAAAAAAAAAGAAGAAATTAAAAAAAATATATATTTTATTTTAAAATCTTGCTGCTTAGTGAAGGACACAAACCCGGAAGGGGTCCGTCCAAACAGAAAATACACTAAAATAGGCAATTTCATGAAAATGTGTGGTGATATTTTAAGAATGCTGCAGCAGCTTAGATTCACTTGAAGGTCAGCAGCACCCAGGGATGTTCAGGCTGTGACACCTGAAAATTGGCTTTGGGCCCCAACATCAGACACTGCAGTGAATTTCACCTTCTCAATTTCATTGTAACACACTGAGAAATTAAGAGATTGTAAAAAACCAATTCTTGGGTGTCAGTCTTTAACATCTGATGTCAGGAGCTTCCTGCCAATGCTCTGCTCAGTCATCTTTGTATTAATTATAAGAAATTACTGTAGGAAAGTTGATAATCCAGGATCTTTCTGGAAAATAAATTTAATAAATTAACTCAGAGGATTTGTCAGCTAGACTTGGGAAGCTATAAATTCCCTAATGTTTCTTCAAAGAAATAAATTATAAAAATTATTACATAAATAAATTATAACAATTATTACATTTAATTATAAAAATTATTTCAATTTTCTGGGATTTTCAGCTTTAAAATATGCCTTCAGATTAAAATCCAGCTTTGACAGCATTTAATTCACTGCACTCCAAGGCCAGCACTGGCAACTTGGAATATGTGAACAACCACCACTCCCAATGTGCAGGATCTCGAATTTCAAACCTAAAAAGATTCCAAATTTGCATTTCAGTTGATGCTATAAATAACAGAAAAATCAGATTTTCATGCTCATCAAGGATGATAAAAAGGATCATTTTTTCATTTTTCTCCCAATCAGAAATCAGTGGGAATGGGAGCAAATCTCTCACCCAAAATGCATCGTGGACATCAAAACAGTCACTGAGCTCGTTGTGCTTCCTGCAGCCATAACCTCCAAAATAAATCAGCCTGAAACAACAAAACCAGATCATTCTTCTGTAAACAAGATGGAAATGAATCAGCTGCAATAATGAATATTTTGGGTTATGCTGCACTGGCAGTGATACAAACAATGAGAATATTTTGTGTTGCACCTGATGGTGCAAACCCAAACAAGGTGAAGGTCACAGCCCTCAGCAAACCTGACTGAAACCCACACAAGGAAATGATTCAAGACACCTCCAAGTCTCTCTTCCTCTCCCCAAAAGTTTATTTCTAGTGCTGCTTTCAGGCAAAAATGGGAAATAAAACCCAGGACAGTGAAAAGCCTCCTTCTCTGCCCTTCCCTAGTGAAGTTCCTGTGCTCCTGCTGCATTTTTTACCTTCTGTGTCCAATTTTTGGCAAGAAATGTTCCCAAGGTTTGTCCCACATGACACAAAAAGTCTCTTTTTGGCATAAAATGAAATTTTTCAACCGAGCACTACTGAAGGAACCTCACACACCTCCCAGCCCAATATTCCACCCAGGAAAGGGCCATTCAAAAAGAATCTTTTTTTACATCCAAAGGTTCCACTCTATCATCTAAACCAGGTGATTTTCTCAGCAGGCAGGTGACACAATACTTTGAATAAATGCATTTAGTTTTGAATAATCTTGTGTTAACAGCTAGGGAGTTGTTCAAATATCTGTATTTTCCCATCTCTTGCAGTTAAATTAGAATTACAAAGCCAAGATCTGGCACCCAGGGGCATTGCACAGTTATGCAAAACCTCTTTAGATGTGGAGTCCAGAAAGAAATAAATAATTTCCATCTGATAATGTGCACTATAAATCACATTCTGACCTGTTTGTAACACATTTAATAATAAATCACTGACAGGGCACCTGCTCGTGATCACTTCTGCCTCATTATCCAGACATTTTCCATAATAAGCAGAAAATCTGGATTATTTCTGTTTTCTAAACACACTTAGTCACTTTCCCAACACAAATGTCCAGGCTGACTCAGTCCTGGCAAGACAAAGATAATCTCTGAAATGCCTCTGCAACTGCCAGCTGTTAAATCTTGGGAATCCACTAAATGGATTCATTGCAGGTAAATTTATTGCTTAAAATAATGAATATTGAAGAGAAAGTAATTTTATACTTTTTAAAATATACTTTTTAATATACTTTTTTATGATTTTATGCTTTTTTAATGCGTTAAAATCATCTAATAGAGGCATGATTGCCTTCTAAAGTGTAAAACATTCCACAAATTTACCCTAAATCTCCCAGCCCTCTCCTGAAGTGGGGTTTTATTTATTATTAGTTCAGCTCACCATTTATTTGCCATTGATTCATGTGAGGAAACTCTGGTACAAAATTGTTACAAAATCCCCCAGCAAGTCAAGCTAAAAATCAGAGTTTCCTCCATCCCAACCCTGAGTTCTCTTCACTTTTTAACTCTTTCTCTCTGCAATTAACACAAATTAAATCTTTTTAATATTTTCAATATTTTTGTACCTGTTTTTGTACACCCAGCAGGAAAGTTTGTCCCGAGGTGTGGGAGGTTGACCTTTAAAATTTGTGATTTTTTTCCACCTGTAGGTTCCGGTTTTTGTTCTCAAATTGACATAATACAGCTGCAAAGGAAAGAAAAATGGCAATGTTTTCAGAAAAAAAACCACAAATCAGCACCAGAAAAAACAACCCATCAGAAGCCTGGAAGTAAAAGAGGAACTGGCAGTGAGTTTAAAATGGCAAATACACCACAAAAACAAAGTTAAAGTGGGAGAATTGGCAGAAAGTGTCACCAGAGGCTCCATTTCACTGATTTTCTAGTCAGGAGTCCACTCTGATTTTATTTATGTTCAATGATAAAACAACTGATTTCATCTATTTTGTTAATTCAGTTTTCAGTTACAAGGAAAGCTGGTAGTTCTATTTTAACCTTAATTATTACCTGATCATTTAAAGCAGTGAATTGCTACCAAGGAGCAAAAAGAAAAGTGATATTCAGAGATTAGTCTCAATTAAGGTTGTCAGAATATTTTTAAAAACCCAATTGGGAAAGCAGTGGCATAAATATAGAAGGTTTAAATAAACAGAAATTTCTCTTTAATTCAAATAAAAATACACCAGATAAACAGTATTAGTACTTATTAAAATACAATGTTATGGGAAAAAAAAGACTACAATACCCTATTGCTGTATCCTTTATCATCAAAGCCCCCAAAAATGTACAGCTTCCCATTGATGCTGGCCCCACAGCTGCCTGACATGGAGGTGGGTAACTCCCCTTCCATCAGGTGCATTGTCCTGCAATTAAAAAGAAAACATTAAACCCCTTCCAATCTGCCAAAATGTAACAATCCCAAAGAGATTTATTCAGAATTTTTAGACTTAAAGGTGAAAATACAGTTTGGGCCATAAATAGGAGCTGCAGGTGAAGTTGGGCTCCTGTGGTGGAAGAGAACTCCCAGGTGGATATTGTGTGTTTCTAAAGTATCTTGATTTTTCTGGAGGTGAGATTCACATTAGGAGAGCTGCAGTAGAGCTGAAATATTAATTATTCAGAATCTGGAAACATTATTAACTTCAGGAACTCCTGAAATGAGAATCTGGCAGTGCTGGGATGTCAGAAATGGAAAACTGAGGAGAGCCCAGGCAGGCCAGGAGCAGATCCTGCTTAAACAGAACGTGGAAAATTCTGTTTAACCCTGATCCCTCTCCTGGTCCCTGGGAGCACAGAAAGGAAAACCGAGGGAGTGTGAAAGGTTTTGGGCAGCCCTGTCCCACAGAAAGGGACAGCAAACTGTGGTCACAGGGGGAAAGAAATGGGGGGAAAAGGGGCAAGAGAGAGAAAGGGGAAAAATGGGGCAAGAGAATGGGGGGAAAGGGCAGGAGAGGAAAGGGCCAAAAGGAGAGAGAAGCTGAAGAGGAGAGGAGAGGGAAAAGGGGAAGGGAAGAGGGAAACAAACAGAAGAAGGAAACAAACAGAAGGAGAAAGAAAGAAACAAAAAAAGGGGAGGGATGAAGGAAAGTGAAAGGAAAGAGAAAAAAGGCAGGAATAAAAGTGGAAGGAAAAAGGGCAACTTCTGAGTTATTTTTGGGAGGAAAAAAGAAAGTGGAAGGAAAAAAAAAAAGGGCAAGTTCTGAGTTATTTTTGAGTTGCAATGTACATGGAATTAATACCAAAAATAATAAATATATAACTGTAACTGCATCAAGAGCCCAAGTAGCCAGTGTTTAACTGTTCTAACATAAAAGTGAATGTAAAAAACCTAAGCCAAAATAAACTAGCAGGTAAATGCAGCTGTGCTAACAGAGCCTGGAGCCACCATTCCCTTGCACACAATAATTAATCAGCCTTCAGCAGGGTTTTGTTTCCTGGAGTTCATTTGCCAGCCCAGCTCCATCCCTCAGTGCTGACATGAAACACCTGCTGTTTAACATGCCCAATGTCCCTGAAGGCTTTTCCCTGCAGCCCAGTGACAAAAATCAGCTTTAGGTGATAATTTAATATCAATGGTGCCACTCACCACAGCCCACTGTCCATGTCATAGATCCAGAGCTCATCACTGGGCAGATAAACTTCATTTTCTTCAATGGACTGAAAGGGGAACATTAAAATGTTCAATCAGTTCTGTTTTTTGTGTTTGCACATGAAATGCCAAGCCAGGTTACTCAGCAACACTGAATGATCTCAAGTAAATCAGAAGTCACACCCCAGTGTTACTGCTCTGATCAGAAAATGAATTTGTTTTAAAAAGAAACAACTCATTCTTCCTCAGGACCTCTCAATAAAGGCACAGATTGAACAACATCACATTTTGCCAAGAAAAGATGTGTAACAACATCAATCAGATTTGAAACTCCTGAATTAAAACTCATTTAGGTACTTCTTATCAGGAGGTGTTTCCATTAGCATAGTGGAAAAATAAAAAATAGAATATAAAAACGGACTGGAAACACAAAAAGTTACTTGCAGCAGTAACCTGAAAGACCAAGGTGTCAAATATAAAGGAGAAAATTAATTCTTCTGTGGAAAAAAAAAGATTTATGAAGAGTCTTGAACAGAGGTCATTAAGAAAGATAAATAATTTGGGAAATAATGATGATGAAAAACAACAAACAAAAGAGGAAGCCCAAAAAAATGCAGTACTGGTGGTGAGTAACAACTACAGCATTAATTACTGCCTTGGCAGCAGGAAGAAATGAAAGCCTGGCAGTGAGTAAGCAGCCAGAGTCAGTAAACAAATAAAAACTGGCTCAAAATGAAACAAATGTGAGGAAGTTAAACACAAAACTGAAATTTAATTCGTGCCAATCCAGTTACTGATATTGATGACTTGCCTTCACATGATGTTTTATTATGAATTTCTCACTGTGAAAGGTGCCAGGCAGGCAGGTTCATCCTGTTTTTGGTAATTTATTCTGCCAGGCACCTCTGCTCTGCTGTCACACAGCCCTGACAGCCTCTGCAAGGAGCTCAAGTTGTCTCAATTTAATCTGGAGATGTCAGAGGTCGAGCACCTGCTCCTGAACCAGCTCTGAGCAAACACACTGATGCCAAAAATAAAGTTTGCTGGGCAGGAGTCCAGCAGCAACACGTGAAAAATGATTTATCTGTGCAAAGGGCTGCCTACAGAGCAACAATTTTCATAATATTTTCAACAGATAAACATGGAAAACTACTAAGAACACTTGCAAAGTTTATCTGCTACACTTCATATACACTGTCTGTTCTGAATGCACCATGAACCCACAATTTTTTATTAGAAAACCTTTGAAAACATTGTGCTCAGTAGTTCAACCACAGTTTTAAAGATTTAGAGCATAAAAACTACTAAAGATTACCAGTGATTATGGGGATATTTAGTTCTACAGAGTATTATGGAGTTTCAATTCAGGAGTTTCCCACTGGAGTTCTTTGCTTGAGTACAGGACAAGCTTTGAACACTTTAAAGTTACCTTAGAGCATGAAAAAATATATATAGACTATTTTATATAGAATAGATATATAAAAGATTATAGAACATATATATACAGAATATGAAGTATTCTATATATATATATTCTATATACATAAAGAATATATATAGAATATGAACTATCATTATAGAAATAACAGTTTTCACCTGATCAAGACCAGGAATTACACCAAGCACAGGTATTTGCAATTTTATGGCCAATATGCACAGACAGACAAGATGAACAGACAAACAGAAAAATAAAAGGTAAAACTAAGTGGATGTATTTGATGTAGTTGGGTTGTAGTCATAGAGTTAAAAGACACAAGGACATCCTTATGACAGAACCAGAAATGTTCTTTTTATGAAAAAAAACACAAACTAAATTGTGGGTGGGTTTCAGCCTGCCACCAGCTTGTTTTTGAGGCGACAGCAGCGCTTTCTACGGGAGAAAAACGCGCTGTAAGCACCACACAACTACTAACAACTAAAAAACACGGGGACTCAGCAGCGAGAACACGAATGACACCCTGGAAAAGCTGAGCCACAAATTAGAGCGTCAAAGTTTGAAGGGAGACGCGCTGAGGAGCGAAGGAAGGGCGGCTTGGAAGGAGCGAACCGGCTCCACCAGCCCTGCCCCACACGTGCGAGCGGGGCAGGAGGACGGCGCTGATCGCGCAGGGAAAGGCCGGAGGGACGAGGCGATCGGAGCGGAACCGCCATCCCCTCAGCGCCTCCCGCCGCCATTCGAACGGCGCGCGGCGGCCGCAGCCAATCAGCGCCCGCGCCACAGCCCCAGCGCCCGCCGAGGGCTGAGGGCCGGCGGGGGGACCCCCCCTGCCCTGCCCCGCCCGGGGCTCCGCTCCCCGCACCCCGAGCCCGTTGCCGCCGCTCCTTGCCGGCTCCCCCGCCCGCCTTACCACGTATCCTCCCCACACGTAGAGAAAGTTGCCGTCCACCACGGCGCAGTGGCCGCTGCGCTCCTCGGCCACGCAGAACTGATCCGCGGGGTCCGCCGCCATCTTGGGGGGGAGGAAGAGGAGGAGGAGGAGAGAGGAGGAGGAAGCGGCTCGGCCGCCTCAGGGCTCGCGTCCCGCCACCGCCTCCTCCGGGTGAAGCTGCGGCTCCGCCGCCAGTCGCTCCCCTGGGGCGGACGGGAAGCGAGGAGGGTCCAAAGTGTGGGGCGGCACCCGGCGCGCGTCGGGGTGGGAGCGGACGGGGGGAGCGCGCTGGCCCCGCTGCCGGGCAGCGGTGCCGGGCAGCAGTGCCGGGCTGAGGCGTGAGGCGGAATAAACCGTGCGGGAGGATGTGAATAATGCGGGAGGATGTGAATAATGGGCGCGAGAGGAGGAAAGAAGCACCGGGAATAGGAGAGCTAAACGCAAACCACAGGGCGAGAAGGGAAGGAGGAGCTGGGTCCCAAAGCGGGACGGGGTTTAAGGCTCCGGGCAAGGGCACGGGGTGATGGATAAGGGGGAATGGCTTCAAAGTGCCAGAGGGCAGGGATGGGTGGGAGATTGGGAAGGAATTCCTGGCTGGGAGGGTGGGGAGGCCCTGGAATGGAATTCCCAGAGAAGCTGTGGCTGCCCCTGGATCCCTGGCAGTGCCCAACGCCAGGTTGGACATTGGGGCTTGGAGCAGCCTGGGACAGTGGGAGGTGTCCCTGCCATGGCAGGGGTGTAATGAAATCGGCTTTAATGTCCCTTCCAGCCCAAACCATTCCATGATCCTGTGGATTCTGTGATAAGGCAAGCACAGCAGAACTCTATCTCTCAAGGTGAGACAAGCCATGCTCCTGTCAGAAGCAGCAGCTATGAAATAGTAGCTGATATTAATTAAACAGTTGGACAGTTCCAGTTCTTACTCTGTTTTATCAACAGAGTCAGTTGCAGCTAAACTCTGTGTCCAGCTGGAATTAATGGAATTCAAAATAAAACAGGTACAGCTCTTCAGAAATAGTAGAGTGGAACTGGGGAGAAATGCGCACATTAGCATCTTGTAAAAGGGCATCAGAAAGTAATTGTCAAGATTTTCTTGTGATAGTAGGACACACACTTCCTCCGTTGGATCTAGGAGGGGAGATGTTAATTGTTCACATTGATAAACTGGTAATATTAATCACAGACTCTCCTGAATTGGAAGGGACTCACAGGGATCATCCAGGGCAGCTCCTGGCCCTGCCCAGACCCCCAACAATCCCACCCTGGGCATCCCTGGCAGCTCCTGGAGCTCTGGCAGCCTCGGGGCTGTGCCCATTCCCTGGGGAGCCT
>JAWWMN010000272.1:61028740-61042778 GCA_035047745.1 Catamblyrhynchus diadema
CTGCCATGGCAGGGACACCTCCCACTGTCCCAGGCTGCTCCAAGCCCTGTCCAGCCTGGCCTTGGACACTGCCAGGGATCCAGAGGCAGCCACAGCTGCTCTGGGCACCCTGTGCCAGGGCCTCCCCACCTCATTCTTCCCAGTATCCCATCTAACCCTGCCCTCTGGCAGTGGGCAGCCATTCCCTCTTGTGCTGCAAACCCTTGTCCTTGTGCCTGGTTGTTTCCACAAGTGCTCTGAGATGCTGAAAGCAGCTTTGGTCCCTCCTCCAGCTGTGAGGAACTTCTGTCTTTATCCTTCTCCCTTTAGACCATATATTCATTCACCCACATCTTGGAATGAATCTCTGCAAATCCTTGTCCCAAGTCCCTCTGCAGCTCTCATGGCGCTCCTTTAGGCCCTGCAAATCTGCTCTGTCCCCATCGTGTGTCCCTGGCTGGGGATGCTCTCAATGTCTTGTGCTCCAGGAGCTCTCCCAAGCCATTTGGGATTGCTGGGCCCTGTGCTGGCCCTGTCCCTGTCCCTGCCCTGGTTCCCAGGCCAGGGGCACACCCAGCCCTTCTGTCACAGCCTGCAGGAGAACGCCATTGGAGACGAGGGCATGGCCGCGCTCTCCGCTGCACTGAAGGTCAACACCACCCTGGCAGATCTCCAGTGAGTACCCAGGCTGCAGCAGGGCCCTGCTGTCATGGTCCAATTACCCTAATTAACACACCATGGCCACCTCAGGACAGGTGCTGAAGAATCCCCGTTCCCTTGCAGCCTGCAGGTGGCTTCAGTTGGCGCGGCCGGCGCCCAAGCCCTGGCAGAAGCCTTGATGGTCAACAAGGGCCTGCAGATCCTGGAGTAAGTGCTCCATGGGGCCACCAAGCGCCCAGGGCTGTGCCACTGGTCCCTGGGGTGTCTGAGAGCCCTTGGCTCAGCTCTGCTCCTGCCCTCCGTGATCTCCCAGAGCTGTCCCTGGCTGCGGTCACTTCTCCCTCTCCTCCTGTCTATGCCCCCCGGGCTGCCGGGCTGTCCTTCTGTCCTTCCTCACCGCTCCTTTGTCTGCAGCCTGCGGGCTGTCCTTCCTCACTGCTCCTGTGTTTGCAGCCTGCGGGCTGTCCTTCCTCACCGCTCCTGTGTTTGCAGCCTGCGGGCTGTCCTTCCTCAGCGCTCCTCTGTTTGCAGCCTGCGGGGGAACTCCCTGGGCCCGGCGGGGGCCAAGGCTGTGGCCAACGCGCTCAAGGTGAACCGCAGCCTCCGCTGGCTCAAGTGAGTATCACAGCCCCAGAACAGCCTGGGCAGGCATTCCCTTGGGAACAGCGCGGGGATGGCCAAGCGAGGGCTCTCAGAAGGGCAGACCCTGAGCAGGTGGCTCAGTGCATGCGTTCCCTCCTGGTGGCCACACGTGCTGGCGCTGTCTGACCCTCCTGCCTCCCGCAGCCTGCAGGAGAACTCCCTGGGCATGGACGGAGCCATCTGCATCGCCACGGCCCTCAAGGGCAACCATGGCCTCACCTGTGTCAAGTACGTGGCTGCTGCAGGGGTGGGAAAGGCAGGGATGAGGGAGACCATGGGAACCATCCAGGGACCTTCTCACTGCCAGCCCTGCCCACTCCTGGCCGCCCCAGAGGGCAGGGGCATCCTGTGCTCCTCCCAGCGTGACAGCCACCACCCACACACAGCTCCAGACCCTCAGCTCCCCTCCAGGGATGCCCCTGGGCCAAAGAACCACCTCAAAAGAGAAACCCTCTCCAAAACCAGGGGAGAAGGGGCTCAGCCCCTCCAGCTGTCCTGGGCTGTGTCCAGCTCCTCACTTGGCTCCCTCAGGGCTCTCATCCCAGAGTGCCCTTGAGCAGGGTCCTGCATGGGGTGGGGTGGGCACAGGTGATGCCAGATTGTCACTAGAGGACATGAAACAACACAACGTGCACACACTGCTGTTCTCAAGGGGAAAAAGGGAAGTTTCTTTTATGACTCCAACATTTATAGATTTCCTAAAGTGCCAGTGGATTGGAGGGTGAAAGTGCCATCTCTCCAATGATACTGGACAAACCAACAATCCATCAAATTTCTCCTCCTCCATAAAAGAATGCAGAACAGTAAGTTATTTACAGAAAATGTGTGAGAAAGTTCATTACACGAATGTAAACATCAGAAGGCTTAGAGAATCTTAAAAAATCAGGGTGACACCAGATGCTGGTGTAAAGCTGGGCAGCACCTGCTGTCCCCACCAAGGATCCTGCTGTGCCTCGTGCCCCAGCCTGGGCTCTCTCTCTCTCTCCCCCAGCCTGCAGGGGAACCTCATCGGGCACTCGGGAGCCAGGATGATCGCGGACGCCATCCGGAGCAACGCACCCGACTGCGTCGTGGACGTGTGAGGGACCCTGGCTGCAGAGAGGGGACTGGGGTCCCCTGGCCTGGGTGACTGCAGGGAGCTCCCTGGTGCCCATCTCAGGGATGAGAACTGGGCAAGGACAGCTCCTGAGCTCCTGGCACGGCCCAGGAGGACCGAGGGTGTCAGAGCAGGAGCGCAGGAGAGTCAAGACTCGCGTTGAAAGCTGAGGGATGTGTGTGCCCATGTCTGTGTTCATCCAGGCCCTGGGCGAGCTTCAGGGAATGGGGGAAATGCAAACAGGACTGAGGAGGGGCAGATGCCACAGCCAGACCTTGTTTTTGTGAGGGATTTATCTGCTGGTGGCAGCAACTCCTCCTGTGCTTTGTCACCCCTGGCTAAAAACAGCCCAGTCCAGCAGGGTCCCCTGAAATCCCAGCTGGACACGAGAGATTTGCTGCTGCCTTGCTCAGATGGGAGTGATGCTGTGGAGCTGGCACTCCAGCAGGTCCTGGCTGATGCTGGCCAGAAACAACCTGGAGTATTTGGCAGAGCTGTTCTCCAACAAGAGAGAGGTAACCCAAGGCATAGGAGGGGAACCATCTTGGAAAATAAAGAGTCCTCAGGAAAATGAAGGAGTAAGAAGGGGAATGTAAGAAGAACTGCATTGCCTGAGGGTGGGATGTCTCCAGTACATCTTGGTGCTACACCAGGACTGCCTCAGCTCAAACTGCTGCCTCTCAGCTTCAGGCTGGAGCTCTTGGATCTCCTGCTGCTCTCACGGTGTTCTGTGACCTTGGGACACATCCTCCTGATGTCCCAGCTGCAGGGTCTGTCCCTAGCAGGTCACCTTTTGACCAGGAGAGCAAAGGTGGTGCCTCTGTGTGTGTGGCAGGGACCCAGGGACTCCCCAGAGGTGCCAGGTTTGCAGGTGACCCAGCAGCCAAACTGTGAACCCTCAGAGCCCCCTGAAGCCACCGTCCCCTGTCCTCTGTCCCCAGCCCAGACAGGACACTCTGCCACACTCAGGGCAGCCAGTGGCTGCTGCAGGGACCTGGGGGCTGATCCCACAAACACCGGGCTGAGCTCTGGAGATGTAAATGCTTGGGAATAAATTAGTTCCTGGATGAGAAGATGCCTCCTGCAGCCTTGCTCTTGCACTGCAGGATATTTGGGACAGGCTGTGCTCCCCTGCCCTGGCTGAGAGCTCAGTTCACTGGCACAGGGGCTGCTGCTGCTGCCTGGCACCAGCAGCTGCAACACCAGCAGGGCTCTGCCACCTGCCTGCTGGCTGTGCTGGAGGCTAGGTGGCACTGCTGCCTGGAGAGAGAGGCTCTGGCTCTGTGCACACCAGCTGTGGAGTCACTTTTCCATGTGGGCCTACAGTACAGGAAATAGAAAACTGTGACTCAAACTGCAGCCCTGCTCTCGGGGGTCAGATCATCACAGAACGGTTTGGGTTGGAAGGAATCTCAAAGCTCATCCATTCCCACCCCTGCCATGGCAGGGACACCTTCCACTATTCCTCCAAACCCCATCCAGCCTGGCCTTGGGCACTGCCAGGGATCCAGGGGCAGCCACAGCTGCTCTGGGCACCCCGTGCCAGGGCCTGCCCACCCTTCCAGCCAGGAATTCCCAGTTCCCAATCTCCCATCTGCATTTCCCTACATCACTTGTGTGGAGCTGGAGGTGCCAGAGTTCTCTTGCTCCTGGCACTGGGACCACGTGGAAAAGACCGAGGGCTGGAAGTGTCCCCATGGACTGGAAGTGTCCCCATGGGCTGGAAGTGTCCCCATGGGCTGGAAGTGTCCCCATTGACTGGAAGTCCCCCCAAGGGCTGGAAGTGCCCCCTTGGGCCGTGCTGGGCTGTCCTTTTGTCCTTGCTGTGCTCAGAGTTTGGGCTCTCGTGGATAAAAATGTTCCTTGGCTGGAGAGTCAGCCAAGCACGAAGCCTTGAGAGCCGTGTTGGGACGTGTCAGACATGGATGTTTTAAACCTTTCCTACCTCTCATGGAGAAATCCATCCTGCAGAGCTGTTTTGCTCTCATTTCCAAGCTATTTGGAGTTTATAATTTTCCATTTCCAGGCTACTATAAAGACTTATTGTAGTAGTCAGGGGTTACTTCTAAGAAGATGCTGCTGGAAACTGGGGCTGTTGAATGTAATCCTCCAACAGTTTATTTTTGGTTCAGTTAATTCTGTGCTCAGCATTTCAAGACTCTTGGCAAGTTTTTTGAGAGGTCAGAGAAGGACAAAGAAGGAGAACACAACAAACTTATTATTTCACATTTTTCAAAGTAATCCCTTTCCCAAGCTACATTAAGGACCATAATTAGTTTGCTTCTGCTATAAAACAAACTAATTTCTGAATAGTCTTTAATTGGTAGCTGCATTTTGGGAATACCATGACTACACCAAACAGTTATGTCAGGAAACATTATTAACCTGCTGATGAAGCTCATCAAAGCTTCTTTGGAGCTGGTTCATCTTTGCAGTCATGAGCACCTCAGAAAAGATTTCATTTCACTACAGGTACCAAAACTTTGAGGTTCAAATTCTCAGAGCTGCTTTGTGCTGGGACCCCACAAATGCAGAGGTCAGGAAATCCAGGTCCTTTCCCATATTGGCATCAATTGTTGGGTTTTGATGAGAGAGGTTGTGGCTGCCCCATCCCTGGAATTGTCCAAAGCCAGCTTGGATGGGGTTTGGAGCAGCCTGGGACAGCGGAAGGGTTGGAAGTGGATGGGATTTAAATCCCAACCCAACCCATTCTGAGATTCCCTGATCCTCTCATTACAGGAACCACCAAAATAACTTAAACCTGAAATCTGTCCTGCTTTTCAAACTTGCAGGCTGTGTGGGAGGTAACTCTGGATGGAAAGTGTCTTCAGTTTGCAGAAATTAAAGCAGAATGAGCCCATCTGAGAGCTGGGGGCAGCCGCAGGGGAGCTCCCCGTGCTGGGAGACACAGGGATGGGTTTGAATGAGGAATGTTCCAAAAACCAAAGTCATCCCTGCTAAGGTTTATGTTAATTTGGTCTCAGTTTAGTCACAGGGAAAAATGAATGTGTACCAAACAGCAGATGACAGCGTGTGCAGGGAAAAACAAGTTAAATTCAAAGTTGCTAAGAGAGCATCATAAATACCAGAAAATAAACGGCTTAAATTGAAGAATTATTTTAGAGGGTCATTGAAATCAGCTGCAGATGGTTGTCCTCTGTTTGCTCTGGCTTGGAAGGCAGAGCAGGCTTTAGAATAAATTCCTGGATCATTTTTTCCCAAGGTCTGTGCTCCGATAACATCTGCAGTAATATAAATGCCTCGGCGTGTGCTCCCCGTGAATGCAAAGTCTGAGTTCCAGTGCCTGGTGGAACAGGCTAATGAGAATCACCTTCCTGACAACAAACACACCCCAGGGCCGTGATTTATGGCAGGCCACGGGGTAGGGATGGGGATAAAATGGCAAATACTTCTGGGAATTCAGTGCTGGGCTGGGTGAAGCTTGGTAAAATTGGTTTGTGCAGCGAGTCAGAATGAACGGAGCAACAGCACAAGGGGTTACTTTTTATCCTCATTTGAAGCATTGATTAATCACAGAATTATGAAATCATTATGGAATCACAGGGATCATCCAGGGCAGCTCCTGCCCTGCCCAGACCCCCAACAATCCCACCCTGGGCATCCTGGGCAGCTCCTGCAGCTCTGGCAGCCTCAGGAATGTCACCATTCCCAGGGGAGCCTGGGCAGTGCCAGCACCCTCTGGGGGAAGAACCTTTCCTGATAATAGACCTCCCATTCAGTTTTTGTTTTTTAACTGTATTTTCTGTGAAGAAAACAAATTCTTTTGCTTTTAATGGGGAAGAAATTCTCCAGAAAGATTCAGGATGTTTGCTGCCAAATTGCAAAGTCCTGATTGCTCTGAGGAGGAGAGGGTGTCCCTCACACAGCCACGGGTGCCAGAGGCAGATTCAGAGGGAAAAGAGATTATTTTCCTCATTTTATGGAGGAAAAGTAGGATGGGACTTGGTGCAGTGGAAGGTAATTAAAGGTCCTGAAATACATCCCATGGCAGGGGTAGGAATGAGATGAGCTGTGAGGTTCCCTCCAAGCAAACCATGCTGTGATTCCCTGACTTCCATTTTTCTGCTGGGAGAAAAATTTGATTTTTTCTCCTCTTTCTGAGGAGGGTTGTGCTTTGCTCTCCTTGGGAGTGCAGGCACCAAAATCCCAAATGGCCTCCAGGGAGGCTGAGCTGTGCTCTGTGGGCCAAGAATCCAGGGCAGAGCTGGGAATTCTCCTCCTGAGCTGCCCAAGGATGGAGTTCGGGAGCCTGGGGGAGTTCTGGTGCTGCACAGATTTTGTGTCTGCAGCCCCTGCCTTGTTCTGTGCTCTGACTCCTTCCCCTGGACTCTGCAGAGCATTCCCACAGCCTGAAGCTCTGGCAGATCCCTCTCTGGCAGGCAGGAGAGGATGCAGCACCAGGGAATAAGAATTTTTCGGCTTTGCATGCAGAAGTGCAAGAAGCAGGGATGTTCTGGGAGGGTTTTCAGTCAGGGCAGCTCTGCTGCACTTTAATCTCTCCCCAAACCATCCCAGCATCCAGTGCTGGCTCCTTGCCTGGATTGTAATCTTGCTGGATAGAAAATGAATCCAATCCTCTGCCTTGGAAAACCAACACGCTGTGTGTTATGACTTTCCATATTGTGATTTCTAATTTAACTAGTGGAAAAAATAGGACTCTGGCTGATTTTTCCAATCCTAGTTTGGGTTTTTTTTTTTCAAGATGACAGTTAAATTTTGTACCTCAGAGACAATGTGACATCTGGCTGTGCATAAGGCTCCATCCACAGGGGGCCAAAAATGTGCAGAATTGCCTTTTTGCTTCTTGGTCTGCAAGATGTCAGCGATAATTGAATTTAACTTTCATTGGATTGACAGGAAGGTTGAACTGGACCGAGAAATTTAAAAGTGTGACTTTGATGTGGAAGGTTTGCAACTTGTCCCTGTTATTTCCAATTAAATAAGGAAGGTAATTCCCAGAACCTAAGCTACTCCTCCAGGTCAGACCATTTTTATTTTGTCTGTCCTTCCCCTCAGCCTGCACAGATGATGTGTGAATAACACAAGGACAGGGAAGGCTCTGCAGTTCCTGTCCAACAGCCCCTCCAGGATATATTTGAGGACCTTTAATTACCTGTAACTGATTTAAATCTCTGAACCCGTAGCAACACGTTTGAGGTTGTTTATGAACAGCCTGGAAACACACCCCAGGCTGTGTCTCTGCCTGTGGATACCTCTCCTTTTTTATTTTGTTGGTTTTTTTTTCCACCTGGCTTGTCTGCACGGAGATCAGAGCAGCCTCAGTGGCTGGGTGTGAAATGGATCCAGCCCTGAGTGTTCCAGATCTGATCTGGGAGTGAGGATCCTGCAGTGCCTCTCCAAGGAGGTGTTTGTGTTTTCCTGCAGGCAGCCAGGGGACAAACCCACCACAGTCTGACACCTTCCTGGTGCTCACACAGGTGAGGAAGGTGGAACGAGGCTGGGACAAATCATTTCTCAGAGTGTTCATCTCTGTATTAGTCACCCATCCAGAGAGAAATAATATTTCCTTTATATTTGATACCACGCAGATTTGTACTTTCAAGCAGAATTAGCAAAGCACTGGTTTGAATTCATTTCACCTCATTCTTTGAATGTCTGGCTCAGAATTTCTCTGTCAGTTCTTGAATGTGCTGTGAAACTTGGGAATTGCTGTCCTGGCTTTCTTTGCAGGGAGTTTTTAGCCCCGGTACCCCTGAAGTGTAGCACAAAAAGAACATAACCTGCTGTTTTCTCTCTTTTTCTTTAGGAGAGATTGTTTGTCAGTGAGGAGAACATTGGTGGATTTCTAGGCACTGCTTTGTGCCCTTCCCCTTGCTCCCAATCAGCACTGGAAAGGCAGCCATTAATTGAAGTGCTGGATGTTACTGAGGACAGAATTCAAATCAGGGTGGAGGTAAGGACCCAGGAGCAGCACAGGCTGATTTATGTTCTTCTGCAAGATCCTATCAAACCCCACTGAAACAGCTTTGTTCCTGTTTTGTCCTGGGGAAGCAGGGAAAGCCCAGGGCTGGGGTTATTTGCAAGTGTAAATATCAGTTTTCAGAAGTAGAACTTGTGTTCGTGCCATTTCATGTCACCAAAGGATTGAAACCTCCTCTGTTTCATTTGGAAGGTGCAGAACTGTGATCCAGTCATTTAAAAAGTGATTTTTCCTTGCAGGAATAGCTCACCCACTCAGCCTTGTACAGGTAGAGAAATCCTGGAGGGTTTTGTCTGGGAAGAATCCTGCCTCATCTTTATTCAATCCATGTATTGGAATACTTGGTGGGTTCCTGTTGTGTAGATAATTAAACATGAGGCTATTAATCTTAAACACTGGTCTCAAATTCAATCCTTGTAGTCTGAGGCCTCATTCAGGCTCTCCCTCCTCTGCCTAGAACAAGCCAGGCTGTTCCTGGGATCTGCCACGGGATTAAATTGTCCTCCCTTGGCAAAATAGATGGACAGATGAAGAAATCCAAATGTTCATTGTGCAAGGAGGAAAATGTGAGGCAAACCCGCCACGTTCACTGGGATTCCTGGGTAGGCACTGCATCCAAAATTCAGATGAAACTCTTCTTAAAGGGAAGATAAAAAGCAGGAAGAAGCAGGTCCCTGCTGTGGCCCTGGACTGGGGTTAATGTGTAGCTGGGTTATTGGGAGGCAAGTTCAGAGGAAGCGCGTGACCTCTGGAACTGGGCTGGAGCCTGAGCAGCTTCCCAGAGAGTGGATCCAGCTCAGCTTTCACAGCTGCTCTGGGCTGGACACAAAAAAATGAAATTTTAAGTGTTGGAGAGCAGATGAGTCCCTTTGGGGACCTCAGGGCAGCTGAGACACCTTAAATCATCCCATTCCTGCTCCTGTGTGGGGCCAGGAGTTGGAGTTTGTGGGAAATACAGTAAAGGTAAGGAGGTTTTTAGAAAGTTGTGAAAGCAGGTTTTTAAAATAGAAAGAGGAGAAATTTAGAGTTAGTTGTAAAGTTTGAAAGTAGAAAAGTTATAATAGTATAGTAAGTAAGGATATGAAATAATAGTTTGAGTTTTAGATTTGGTTAAGGTAGATTTTAAGATTGTAGAAAAATATGTTTAGTGTGCTATTGGCTAGAAAGTTTTTAAATGGTCTGTAACAGAAAAATCTTTAACTACTAACAAGATGTAAACTATTTCCATCTTTCAATTATCTCAGGAATATCGTAAGACTAATAGCACAATAAAACTCAAAAACCCAGCAGTCCCATCCCATTGATACAAACTCCAACACAGAGCTGATGATGCTTGGGGGTCCCCTCCAGCTCAGGGGGTCCTGTTCCTGTGGGAGAACTGTCCACTTTAGAAAGGACTCACTGGTGTTTCCCAAGTTTCCTATGGTTTGGGGGTGTGAGAAAGGGACTCTGTCTCTGGATCCATGAACCAGCTGCTCTTGGATGGATCCAGCCTGATCCTGACTCTCCACTGACAGGGACCTGTGAATTACCAGCAGTTTTTGCCAAAACTCCCAGTAATGATGAAATGGATGGACAGCACCTCTCCCAGTTCCTCCTCTCCCAAGGCAAACTGCAATTCCCACATTAGCCCCACAGGCCAGGAATTTCCCTCATTGCAAGGTTCCAACCTTGCAGCAAGAGTTGAGATCCCCTGGCTGATTCTGTGGCCTCTGGGATTTGGGGATTTGGGATCAGGCTGGGTGTGGGGAGTGGCTGCTGCTGGAAAGGAAAGCAGGAAACCCTGGGGAAGCAGAACAACCTCCCTGCCCCTCATTCCCACACACCAGACAAGGGCAGGAAAACCTCAGCACTCAGTGCGCTTCTGGAAGGAGAATCATGGAATCACAACCTGATTTGGAACCTGAAGGATCATCTGCTTCCAAAGGGACACTTTCCACTATCCCAGTGGAGCTGAGCTGTTGGAGAAACAAATCTCTCCTGTCTCTGTGTGCACAGTTTGTTCCAGCTATGAAATAATTCATTTATTTCCTTGACAGCCACAGGAACGTGATGGACAAGGAACACTTGGCAGCTCGGGGGGAGCCCTGGCTGGACAGACCGACAGCAACTCCCCCGAAACAAAGGCAGAAACAAAGTGTCCTGCAGCCGAGGGAGGTGCTGCAGGACCCAGCCCGGCTCCCAGAGCGGGAACAATGGGAACAGCAGCCGGCTGTGCTTCGCCCCATTGTGTGCAGCCTGAACCTCCTGCCTCCAGCTCAGCCATTCCCGGCGGATCTGCGAGAACCGAGCCCGATTTAGAAAGTGCTGCTGCAGCAGGAGGAGACACAGCCCCGGGAATAACAGGAGAGCTGCAGGGGGGTGGGGATGGGGCAGGGTCCCCCATCCTGCGGGAGGTGAACCCCCAGGACGGCAGCGAGCGCATCCTGCGCGATCACCGCACGCGCTGCCCCCTGCACTTCCACAGCTCCCTGCTCTATCAGCTGGATTAATTTCATTGTTTTAGCATTTCCTTCCTTGTTTGATGCTTGTTCTGAATTCCACATGCTGGGGGGTGACATGGAGGCCGTGGGTTCCCACTGAAACTGGTGCAACACCAAAACTTTCCTTGTTAACAGTTTATCAATTCCCCAATCTGTTGCAATAATTTTATTTATAAAGTTGCAGTTGGAGGTGACTTCGAGCTCCTGGAAAAAAAATGTATCTTTATTGTTTACATAAATTTTTTATTCTCTTCCCACGTTTCAGGGATTATTTGTATATATCTCAGTCTAATGGCTCCCTGGGGAATTGAGCAGTAGTCATCATTTTCCAAACCTTTCATTTTGTGGTAACTGCAGCATTAGACTCACAGTGATTCTTAGCAATCAAATGAAATTTCTAATTACCCGGAGAAGTTCTAATTAGTCTCCTAGAAATAATCAGCATTTATACCCTGTATTCCATCCTAGTGCTGTTCTTCAGATCTGCAGCACCCAGATATCCCCCAGCTGAACAAATTCCATTGCACAAGAGCATCCTCTGGGTGCATGTCTGCTCTGAAGTATTTACAACTGGTGAAATGGATTCTCTTTAGCCAGATTAGATTTATTTTTCTCAGTTTCCCTTGAGTGTCAGCGTTTCTCACCTCCCTAAAGCAGAATAACCAGAACACATCTAATAATAAACTTCCTGTTCCCCTTTCTCACTGCTGCTGAACCAACTTCTGTTTTTGTTTGAGAGGTGCTTTAGAGGAGAGTTAATTTTGCCTCGTTTCAGGGCTGCTCTGGCACTGCTGTCACATTTCAGTTTGTGTGTGTGGTTTCAGAGTTCAGCAGGAGCCACAGCTGCCCACAACACGTGGTGGCACATCCTGCTGGAGCTTTGCTGGGCTCAGCTTAACCCCCTCAGCTTTTTGGGAGAGGTCTCCGAGGGTGAGGCACCAGCACAGCTCCAGCACCAGCCCCAACCCAGTGGAACAGAACACAGAGCAATTACCTTGCACAATTGTGGTTAAATTACCCCTGGAAAAAGAAAAAAAAGCAGCATTTTCTTTCTCTGACATATTTCTGTGTTCTGCAAAAGCTGCTGAGGTGTTTCTGCCACAGCTGAGTTCACAGAGGAGTGGCACTGAAGCTGCTGGAGCATTCACAGATGGCTCTGTGGCCCCAGCTCAGCCCCTTCCCACCACACAGCAGCAGTTTTCACACAGCTAATTTGAAACTTAAAAAAAAAAATCCAAACAAAAGAGGTGTTGTGCCACCAATTTGCTAAATTTTCTACTCTTTTCTGCCTCAATTAATGAGTATCATTAAAAATGTAATGAAGTTAAATGCACACTGCTAGAAGGAGTGATGGCACGTGTCCAGCCCTCGGGATTAAAGAAGAGAAACTCCCCCCTCCTTCCCACCCTGACTTTTTAGGAACACGAGGTGACATCATCTTTTTGCTGACAATCAAGAACTTCTCTAGGCTTACAAAACAACGGAATTTTTTATTTCGGCAGAACTAAAAAAATCATATATTTATCTACATCGTAGTAAAAACAATGAGATTTATTTTCTTTTCATCCTTCATATATTCATCGACACGGCGCAACCGAACCGGGACTCAGGGATCGGGCGTGAGATGACCCCGGGTGGGACCCCAGGCACCACCAGAGCTTTGAAGCACCAAAAAAGATGCACTTAAAAGTGTTCTCCTCCTCCTCCTCCTCCTCCTCCCAGCAAACACAGCAGCAGGTCACTTTTTTGCGTAGGGGCTGCAGCACATCACCCGTTTCCAAAACGTGGTTGCCAAACATGAGAGATTACTATTTTGGGACACCTTTAACAAGAATGTTTATTCATATTAAAGCAGAAACCAACTCATAAATGCTGTTTATACACGTGTGTGCCTGGAAAGGACACAATGGAACAAGTCAAGGAGAAAAGGCGCTGCGAGGAGGATCCTCACTGGAGTCTGCGGTAGCTCTTACAGAGTTCATGGTCCCTGATGTCTCCCCACCCTCCGTTCTTGACGTGAGGGGACAGGGGAGCCATGGAGTACCTTTTACTGACACTCATCGCCTCGGGAAACAGGTACTGTTGGTTGCTGTTCAAGAGGGAGTCGATTTTGGCACTCTGGGTGGACGGTCTGCAGGATTTCTTGTGGTGCATGCCACAGTCCCCCGTGTGAAAAATCCTGGGGATTTCGGGAACCAGCACTTTCCAGAACTTTGGAAGACAAGAGACAGTCAAGTGCTGCAGAGTCCAGTCCCAGTTGTAGTCATCGTAGGTGCAGAAGGCGTCCGTGCACTCGATGAGCTTCTGGTAGGTGTCTCTGCCGAAGGCCATGCCCATGTTGTGCTCCGTGGACTTCCACGTCTTCATCTCCACCTTGTCGGCGCGGCCGGCGAAGCCGCCCCGCACGGGGCTGTAGGTGCCCAGCGACACGAGCTGGCACTCGGGGCACTCGCGCTGGCGCAGCGCCCAGAGCCGCTTGAGGACGTGGTAGAAGTCGGGCGCCAGGTAATGATCCTCCTCCAGGAAGAGCACGGGCCCCGCGTGCTCCCGCAGCGCCCGCACGCGCTCCCACACGAAGTGCAGCTTCCACCACCAGTGGTGCTTGGTCTGCGCGAAGCGCGCCTCGCGGTAGTGCCCGAACGAGTCCGGGAACTCGGCGTTGATGCAGCCCAGCCGCAGCGCCGCCGCCTTGCCCACGTCGCGGGGGCAGTCGCGGGGGTCGTGGCCCGGGAACTCGCGCGGGTACAGCTGGATGCTGAACGGGAAGAACACCTGCAGCACCGGGCAGAAGTCCACGCGGGCCGCCAGACGGTTCAGCTCCTCGGCCCACAGGTCGTGGCTCAGCACCAGCAGCACGTTCTCCACGCCCGGCGCCCGCCGCAGCGACTCGAGCAGCAGCCGCAGGTGCTCGGCGCGGTCGTGCACCTGCACCACGAGCACCACGTCGGGCCGCGCCGGGAAGCGCCCGGCGTTCCGCACCGGCTGGTCGAAGTTCAGGCGGTACACGAGCGAGCGGTAACTCAGCGTCGCGTTCTCGGACAGCACCTCCGCCGCCACGGCGGCCGACGCGTTAGCGGCGGGGCGGCGCGGTACCGCCGGCGGGGGCTCGCTGACCCGCGGCGGCTCCCCGGTGCTACCGGGACCGCCCCGCTGCTGCTGCTGCTGCTGCAGCTGCTGCAGCTGCTGCTGCTGCCGCCGCCGCCCGCCGCCGCCAGT
>JAWWMN010000272.1:61103918-61119100 GCA_035047745.1 Catamblyrhynchus diadema
AATGGAATTTATGCATCATGTATGAGGTGTATGAATATGCAACAGGCTGTTGCTTTTAAGGGTTAATCCTCTGTTAATGTGGGTCCTTTTTTGGGCTTATTTTAGCCAAAAAGATGTACCCAGACTGTCCATAACTCTTTGTTCTTATTGTCTCATATTGTCCTAATCCCAATTGTCCAAATTTTTATTACTCTAAGTATATTACTATTTTTATAACCATTTCATTACTATTAAACTTTTAAAATTCTAAAACCAAGTGATTGGTGTTTTTCACACCTGGGTTTCTCTGCAGCACCACCACCTCTGCTGCTGTCTGAGGGCCCTTCTTTTATGATTTTCGACCATAAAATACACATTTTTCACACCTCCAGAGGGGTGTTTCAGAGGCTCAGCTCACTGCCTCCCCACAGAGAAACCTGCAGCAGTAATTGAGGTGTTGTGCTTCCTCAGCCTCCAGCACACATGCTCTGACTGCAGCCTTTCCAGCAGAAGCCTTGGCACTTGAATGCTTCCTTGCTTTAATCCCTGAGGTTGCTGAAGGATGCTGCTTTCATCTGATAGCATTTATGGACTGTTATAATGAGCTTTGGCTTGCTGAGATAAATTAAATTGCTCACCCAGAGGTGCAAACTTCATTAATGCCAGCAGTGAGTCAGATCAGCATTATTCTAGCCCAGAATGTAAACAGGCTGGACACATGAAAGGGGATTTGGTTGGGATTTCTTTTCCTCTTTCTTTTTTTAACCTTCCTAATTGCTGGTGACTTGTAGATGCTGCATCTCTACTGTTGGAATAAATCAGCCAAGACTCCATTTTCTTCATTCAGAAAGCAAATTCTTTATTCACAAAGCTCATATTTGTAGGAAATATCAGAAGGCACTGTGTTGAACCTAATTGGTCAGCAATACAGTGAAATTCAGTTCATTCATATTGTATATTTCTATCAAATTTTCTCTCTCTAGATATGCTTACATTGTTCCTTTGTGGGCTCTCATGGGACAAATTTCATTGTTTACACAGGTGCATTTGTTTTTCACCCTCAGAATAGATTGATATGTTAAATGAACTTCTCATTTGCATGAAGAAATATCAAGGCAAAACAATACATGTAGTGAACAAGAAACTGACAGTAATCAAGAATAATTCAGGTACAACAATTAAGAATATTTCAGATAATTAATAATACATTTGAAGTTAGATAATTAGGAATCTCTGAAATACTGTACCATCATCCCAGAGTCTGCAAACAGCTGACAAACCTCAATTTAGTGAGGGCTTGGATAATTATTTCCAGATAATGATTCCCAAGCTTACTCTAAAAATAGGTTCAGCTATCATATATAAAGGGTCAAATTTTCAAGTCAAAGTGACCTGAACCTGGTTTTGATGCAGAAAACATTTGGGTTTGTTGGCAAATTCTCCATCCAGGTAGACCCAAGGCCTGGCCACCACTCAGGCTCCAACTGGGAGGGAATTTCCTAAACACATTTCAAAACAAGGCCCCTAAAAACAGCAGTTATGAGTAAAGGCCTTGGGCTTAAAGACTAATCAAACCATCCAGTAGTTGGATTCCTCTGAAGTTTCCTTCAGGATTGAGGAACACAGCAAACTGCTTCAAACACAGCAAACTGCTGGAGTGCTTCTGTAATAATAACTGGGGAAAACCACCAGACTAGCAGTTTGGAGGAGGGTTTCAATGAAGTTCAGGTATCTTTTGTTGGAACTCTGAAAAATACTTAAAATTCTGAGACAGAATTGGGTCAAACCACAGAGCCAGTGCAGGAACTAGCCAGAGAGCTCAGCTGGTCTAAGAGGTGCATAAATGACTAGAGAAGAAAAAAGAATCCTGAAATGATACATGTCTTTTAGATAATTACACAAAAAGATGATAAAGCATATAAGAAGCCAGGTATAAATACTGTAATATTAATCTGAACAGTAATATGAATATGAACATCTGAATATGAACAGTAATACAGTAATATGAACATGAACATCTTATGAATGATGCCTATTATAAAATCAGTAAATTCACATCATGTAATCAATACATCAGCAATAACCATCCTAGGAAGTTGAGATAACACCTTTCTAAACAGTCATGTACCCATGACAGCAAAATGAAACAGAGGAAAACACTGAAACAGCTCACAATCAATAACAGCCGGAATGTAGAATCATCACTGACTCTTCTGTGTTATCTGTGGAAGATAAAACAGCAGAGATTGTAACAAGCAATAAAATCTTTGACAAAATCAAGGGTGAACACCCTGTACCTTCTTTATTCACAAACAGGTGTTTGTGTTTGGCAGTGTTTCATCACAGCTGTTTTAGTCAGAGTCATCTCTTAAAAGAAAACAACTGTACATCTTTCAATGCAGAAAAGTGATATTTAATTGTCTTAGATTGCAATGCAAGATGTAACCAGGAGCATGTGTTCCATCACCAGCTGTTAAAACCACGTGGGGCAGTTTTCTTTATCTCTTCCAGTCCTCCCTCCAGGAGATATCTTCTGTTAATGAATGGACCGTTAATTGTTAATTATCTTCCTCTTAATGGGCCATTGAGCGTCCCTGCATAGCTGATAAAATTCCTCCATCCCGCTGGGAGATGCTCTGCCCAGGGGGAGGAGCCAAGCATTCCTACCTGGATATAATCTGAGGTTTGGATCACCACAGCAGCCTTTGCCCACTGCATTCCCAGAGGAAGACCAGACCCTTCTAGGCCTCTACTGGCCCTTCTGAGGAAAACTCCCCCCTTGTGCAGGATCCCTGCTCCAGCAGAACCACAGCTGGCCCTGCAGGAGGGCTGAGCCACCATTGTGACACTCAAGTTTCTAAAATTTCAGATCTGAGCTTGCTGTAGCCAAACAGGTCCCTGTGCTGTCTGTCATTTAAAGGGTGGCATTGATTTTATTTCAAATTCACTCATCAGCCTGGGGAAGGACACCTTGCTGGGTGGGAAGGTGATTGAAGAGAGCTGCAGCCACCCACAGGTGCCCTCCTTGTCCTACACAGAGCCAGGTATTACCTGGAGCATCCATCTCCAGCAGCCCTGGAGCTTTAGAGGACAACTCCACCCTTGTCCAGGATCCCTGCTTCAGCAGAACCACAGCTGGCACTGCAGCAGGGCTGAGCCACTCAAGTTTCTAAAATTTTAGATCTGAGCTTCCTGTAGCAAAACCAGTTCCATCATTTAAAGGGAGGGTGGCAGAGACCTTGGGCATTGATTTTATTTCCAATCCACTCCTCCATCTGGGGAAGGACACCTTGCTGGGTGGGAAGGTGGGTGAAGAGAGCTGCAGCCGCCCACAGGTGCCCTCCTTGTCGTGCGCAGAGAGCCCTGAGCCAGGTGCTGTTCCTGACCCCTCACCTGCCCGCCTTCCTCCTGCGGCGCCGCCTGCGCAGCCACGTCCTGGAGATCCGGCACCTGGACCACGCCCTGCTGCACCTGGGGCTGGGGCAGCTCTCTGAGGAGGAGCTGCGAGCGGTGAGCGCACCTCAGCACACCTGGGCCAGCCTGGGGGCACCTCGGGTGGCACCTGCAGGGCCGCGGGGCGCGAGGTTGATGCAATCTGGGGAAGGGTTTTTGGTACTGGGGTCACACCTGGGGTGGGGAAGGGTTCCTCACTTCTCTTCCTGTGCACTTGAGATGGTAGTTCACGTTTGGGCTCGAGTTATTATTTATTATACTTATTATTATTGTTTATCATTTCTTAAATTATTTATCTATTATTTCTTGTTTATTCTTTCTTAAATTATTATTTCTCTATTATTTATTCTTTATTATTTCTTAAATTATTATTTCTCTATTATTTCTTCTTTATTATTTCTTAAGTTATTATTTCTTTATCATTTCTTCTTCATTATTTCAGTAAAACAGCCTCACTACTGTGAGTTCAGCAGCAAGGCACAAAATGGCCAACAATCTCTTGTTCCAAGGTCTTTTAAGACTAAACTATCCAATTAAGAGCTGACACCTGGATTATTTTCCCTTTTAACCCAATAACTGATCCCACAGAGCCTCCAGTGGGGACTTTTCTGCCCAATTACAAAATGCCACCCAAGCCCATGGAGAAGGAGGAAGAAGCAGCATGAAGAAGAAACCCTTGAGGACACCCTGTGCCCTCCATCTTGCTTCCATCCACAACACACTAAAAACCCCAAAACCTCAATTTCTCACCCAGTGATCCACCTACACTGCTCTCTATAATCTATTTCACACTTTTGTGAATTCCGGTCTATCTTGAAGAATAGGAAACTTTCTCCATGGATGAGGGTCAAAGTCAGAGCTCCCCTGGGGGTCAGGGCACCCCAGAGCAGACAGAAATATTCCCAGTGGTGCCCTGGGTTTCCACAGTGCTGTAATTTCCTGGGAGCACGGAGAAGGATGTGGGACCCTCAGGCAGCTCCTGTCCCCAGCCCCGCGTGGTACCTTGGAGAGCTCCTGCAGCAAATGTGGATTCTCCTCTGGGTGAAAAGGATCCTTAAACTCTGCTGGTACAATTTTTATCAAAATCCTTAAAAATCCGTGGGAGGCTGTGCTCCAGAGGGGGATTGATCTGCCCCTGTCCTCCAATAAAAAGGGAGGATGCTTTCAAATCTGCGCCAGCATTTATCCATCATGCCTTCAGCTTGGTAAAGCATGGGGCGGCAGGAAAATGGGGAATGGCTTCAGAGTGAAAGGGAGCAGGGTTAGATGGGATATTGGGAAGGAATTCCTGGCTGGGAGGGTGGTGGGGCACTAGAACAGGTTACCCAGAGAAGTTGTGGATGTTCCATCCCTGGAAGTGTCCAAGGCCAGCTTGGATGGGCTTGGAGCACCCTGGGATAGTGGAAGTAGTCCCTGACCAGGGCGTGGAGTGAGACGATTTTTCCTTCCTGCTTAAATCATCCCTCGATTGTCACAGTTCCTGATTGTTACAGATGAGCTTTCATGAACTCCCACAGGTGGGAATTTCTGCTTTTGGGCTGCAAAATAGATCAAGGAATCAGAGAAGCTCCACTTTCATGTGTGACACACACAACTCTTCCATGTGGATGAAAGTAATTTAAGACTCCTGTAAATTACCAATATGCTCGAACAGCTCTTAACTACAACATTTCCCATCTTGTACTTTCTAACCAGGCAAATTTTTAGCTTGAAAATGTTAAATTCCTAAGCCAGGCTTTGCTTCCTGTAAAGGCATCAAGCCCGGTCTAAAGGGCTCTGTCTGAGCCTTTCATCCCAGTTTCCATCCTTTAAATGGACTCAGCTGAAAAAGAGCTTTTCATTTCCAAAGTGTGTGGTTTCACTTAGCCAAGGAGATAATTAGGTTTGTCTTGTAGTTGTTCAGGAGCTCAGGTGTCAACTAAAGCAGGATTTCACCAGGAAATTCCTGCCTGGTGTTGTATTGATTAATGAGAATTTGCTGCAATTATAGAGAGATAGAGAACAATTATCTACCTGCCCTGGAGGAGAAACAGGAGAGCACTAAAAATAAGGAACTCAATAAAAGAGAAGCACAGATGCAGTGGAAATGAATAAATAACATTTTCTGTTGTGGCACTGAATTAGTTCTTGGTGCTGTGGGACCGTGGCAGAGGGAAAAGGGAGAGGAGGGGGAAATCAGTGTGGGAAGAGTGGGGGGAAAAGTGAAGGAAGGACAAATCCTCACCTTCCCTGGGCTCCTCTTGCTTTTTTCCTGCTCTTTTGGCTGTGGTCAGGAATTTTGAGATTGGGATAGCACATCTAACACCCTCATTTTTAGCAAAGAAGTGTCCCCTGTACTCAGCAGGACAGGGAATTCTTCAGGGAATTGTTCATTTCAGCTGCAGAAGCATCCGAGCATCTTTTCCTGGATTTCTCAGCTCTGCTTATCCAGGGCATCTGCACAGGGCTGCAGCACTTGAGGGATGAAATTCCCAAATCCAATCCTTCACTTCTGCAGTTTCCCTCCTTGTGTGGGCTCAGCTTCAAGAGCTCTCAGGTGTGACCTCCCCATTCCCTGCCAAGGAGGTTTGGTGGCTTCTCCCAGAGACAAACAGTTGGTAAATTGCAAATCCAGGGTATTTTCCATCTGTGGGAATCAGGAAGGAGGATAATGTAATCAGAGTGGAAATTGTGGGTTTGAGGTTTTGGCTGCAGCACACGGAGAGAGAATGAAGATTTAGGTCCAAAGCCATTTTGAATGAGAACAGCTCCTATTTATGCTGAAAGCAAATGAGACTGGGGAGGGCAGCAGGGCAGATTTTCCTTCTTTATCTTATTCTGGAGGTGTCAGGTAGGGGGGTGTGATATCCAGACTGAAATGTGAGGATACTTGGAATTTCCATCAGGCCCTAATTGCTGTTTTTCACAGAGGTGGAGTAAGAAATGGGGTGGAACTGGTTATGGGGTGGTGGAGTAACTCTGGAGTGACTTGGTAGTTTCCGTGAGGTTCAGCACCAGGAGAGATGGATCTGGGCAATCTTCACAGTTTTTTAAGGAAAGGTTGGACAGATGTTTCCCAGACTTCTGAGGAAAACAACATCAAGGAGCAAATTGCTGATCCTCATCCCCTCTCCTCTGTCCCAGCTGGAGGATGCAGGGTTGGAAAAAGGGAAAAGCAGGAGTTGGGTGTTTGCAGTGGCTGCTTGTGGATCCTGCTCTCAGTCCTGAGGAATATTCCTGGAACTGGATCCCAGTGCTACATTTAAAGATGATTTTTGACATCCTAACAGCTCAATCCCAAACCACTGGGAAAAAGCCTTTGCACAGGGGAGCTGGTAGAATTTGGCAGGACAGTGTTTTCTCTCTGGATATGAGAGAGGATTTAGGGATGAATCAAATAATCTCCTCCTCTCTCCGAGCCTGATGTTTGCCCTCGGACTCAGCTTTTCCCTCAGGCTTCTCCTGATGGATTTGCTGGGATATATTCTGGAAATCTGTCCATGCCTTGGGGTGGCTGTGACCTGTGGGATTTGGGCCCTTTCCAGCTACGAGTTTTGGGATTTAACAAACTCTACTAATTCATCTTCTCCCTTGGGATTATCCAAACTTGCACTAACCAAAGTTTTTGCAGTTAAATAACAACAACAACATCATCGACAACAACAACAACAACAACTCATTGTCTGAAACAGCTAAACTCAAGGATTTGGAGGGAAAACACAGCCACAGGTGTTAAATTCCTGTAATTCTAGAGAAAGGAATCTCCTGAGCTGGATTGATAAGATTGTTGGAGATAAAATACAGGCTCTGGTGCAGAACACAGGAAAAACCTGCAGAAGGAAAAGATCTTTCTTGGCTCATTTTCCTGTCCCATAAAAGATCACGGATTGATCCTGGTTGATGTTCTGCTTCCAGAAATAGTTTCATGATGGAGATCGCACGATCCTCCTGCAGTCCCTCACTGTGACTCGCGTCTAAGGAAAAACGTTTAATTTTTTGGGTTTTTGGTTTGGATCAGCACCATGAACCTCTGCTGCTCCTCCCAAAGGCACTTCAGGAATTGCTGGGAATTGCAGCTTGCTGCAGTGATGACTCAGTGCAGCGGGACTCCAAATTCTAATAAATTAAATAGATATAAAATTCCTCATTCAAGTCATTAATGATGCCCAAATCCCAACTGCATTTTGGGAACGAGCGGATAAACCTGGCTACACAATTCCCTGCTGACCGCAAAGGGATTTCACAGACATTTCCCATTATTCCCCTTGGATTTTGTGGATTTTGGTGGCGTGAGTGGGGCAGAGGAGGTGGGAGAGGAAACATCTCCTCAGCCCTGGTGTGACTGAGCCACGGCTCCGTGCTCCGCCGGCTGGAAAACGTCCCTGTAAATCTCATTCCTTGGCTCTCCCAGCGGAACGGGGCCATTATGGACGTGTCAGCTTGGAGAAGGGAAGTCCACGAGGCTGAGGTGACAGATGGGGCCCATCAGCACCTTCAGGACAGGGAATGCTTGTCCATCAGTCTTGGGTAATGTTCTGTGTCCGAGCACTTCCAGGACGGAGAGCTCATTCCCTGCTCCACATGAACGATCCCCGGCATTTTCTGGGATGGTTCCACCCCTCTCCTGGCTGATGGGCAGGGACAGAAGATCACAAACAGGGATGGAAGAGTCTTTAGCACTTAATTCCCCTATGAGAGTGCCCCCAGGGTATTTTTATATTTTAATACTTTCATATCCGTTTTTTTGTCTGTTAGCAGGCAAATCCCAGCATTATTGATTTGCCCCAGGCGCTGGATCCATGGATTCTTTATGGAGAGAGTCAGGCAGCCGTAGTTTTAAATTAATGGAATAATTTTGCCTTTACAATCCTTTCATGAGCTCTTGGAGCCGTGTTTGGGATGTGACAAACCTCCTGTTACCTATATTGTTTCAGCTAATGGCTCCTCTGTTATAGGATAATTCCAAGGTCCTGGTCTCTAATGCAGCTGGAATGGGATAATTTTTCTCCACTTGGCAGAAGGGATGGCAGCTGCTTTTTCCCTGGAAATGTATTGCTTTGGGCACAGAGGGAAAATCTGGGAAGCTTCACATCAGTGTGGGGAGGTCAGAGAGAGGTGAGGAGTTCCCATCCCTGGAGATGCCCAAGGAATTCCTGGATGTGGCACTCAGAGCTCTGGGCTGGGGACAAGGTGGGCATCGGGCACAGCTTGGACTGGATGATCCCAAAGAGCTTTTTCCTCAATGATTCTGTCAGGGAGATGTGGCACTCCACCATCATCCTTCATCAGAATTCCAGCACCCAAAGCCCCTGGATTCAAAGTTCTGGACATGAGTCCTCACCAAAATTTGGGGTCCTTGTTCCCCTCAAATTCCAGCCACGGTGCTGTCTCACAGCAGAGGTGACCTGGAAAGGCCTGGAAGCAGCGGCCCCGAGGGAAGATGTCCCTGTGGAAGAGGATCCATTGACCTGGAAGGGCCTGGAAGCAGCTGTGGAAGAGGATCCATTGACCTGGAGCAGAAGAGCTCTTGGTCCCGGAATTCCTTCAAGGTCACATCCTCTGGTGCACCAATAAAATTTGGTGACCTGGCTTGGTGACCGAGCCATGTTTCCACATCTGACATCCACTCTGGCCTCTGTTAATTCCAGGCTGGATTTTTGCTCCTGATTTTTGTCCTTCAAGCTGCTCTTACTCAAGGAATATCTGCCCTGTCCTGGAATTTGTGTGTGCAGTGAGCACTGCCTGTTAAACCTCCAGGTTCACCTGTCAGCTGAAGGGAGAACTCAAGGGCTGTGTTTTGGAATGCTTGGGATCACACTTGGGCTCAGAGGCAGAAGTTTTCCTGCTGTTCAGCCTCTCCAGTCACCTCATCTTCCTGTCTCTAATTTACCTCATTGTCCCCTAGAAGCATGAAAGCAAATAAACACCATGACAACAGCTCTGGTAATGACCAGACAATGAGCTAATTCACATTATTTTTCTTTTTGAACTTATTTAACCTTCTTATTTTTGTCTTTTAATAGTCCCAAATGGTCCAAAAATCCATTTCTGTTTCCCCAGGAGCAGCGTGTTGGACCTGTGACTTGGGGTCACCCTGTTACCCCTGCCTGGAGATGAAACCTCCTAAGAGGAGAATGTTCCTTATCCATTCTGGGGGAAGCTCAGGGCTGGGTTTCCCAGGGAAAAGATTCCCTGCTCTTCCATAAGTGATGGATGAAATGCCAAAGGCACAAGTGCTTTCCATGGTTTATTCCTTAACAAAGCTTTTCCTGGGTGCTTGGGAGCAAAGCTGAATTCAGCTCCAGGGAATCCATTTCCTTTATCTCTTCAAAATTGGTATTATTTTCCTGTATAGTCTTCAAAGATTTCTGCCCAAAAAGGGTTTCTAGAAAGAGAATTTGGAGTTCTGAGCCTGGTCTAGTGGAAGGGCTCCCTGCCCACAGCAGGGACTTGGGATTGAGAGCTGTAAGGTCCTTTCCAACCCCAAAAAATCTGGGATTCAATGGGAACAAAGTGCAAATGCATCACTCATGACCTATGTAGTTCTGATCACCTGGGATGTGAAATTACAGGATCAAATCAGGTCAAAATGGGATAATAATTATTGTAGATTTCCTTTGGAGCCTGCTGGGCCTGGAGAAGGCGGCTTTGAGTGGTTCTGGGATCCGTGGCTGTGGGATAAATCCTGCTGCTGGAGCTGAGTGCCGATGAGCCGTGCTGGAAAAATGTGCAGAGCAGCAGCGACAAAATTCAAGGAGCAGCAGCGACAAAATTCGTGGAGTAGCAGCAACAAAATTCGTGGAGCAGCACCAGCGACACACTCTGAGCAGCTCAAATTTGCCCAAGTAATTAAAGTGTCACTTCAGGCTCTTGGAGAAGCGTGACTTTCCTGCAGCCGCTGGCTTTGGGACGCCGCTGACGGTAATTCCCCCTCGTCAACGCTCCAGCCCCGAGCTCTGGGCGCTCGGTGACCTTGATTAAACAAATCGAGCGGTTCAAGTACATAATTTAAAAGTTCTGTTCAAACACCAGATTTCGATGCTATCGCCGCTTCCCTGGAAAATGAAGGATTTAATGCTCCCATCCCGGTTAAATGGACTCGGCGGCGCTCGGGCTGAAAGGACGGCACGGTGGATTAGGGAGCTGTTGTGGGAAGTGTCATTGGGAACCTGTAATTTTCCTGTCTCTCCCTCTTCCTTCAATGTTCCATTTCCATGGCGAATTTCAGGAGACAAATGCATTAGTTCAGCTGGGCAGGGACGGTTTTGCTCCTGGTGTCTGCAGGATTTGGGGCTCAGCATGGGAATTTAAGGTGGAAAGGTGCAAATGGGAAAATCATTGCTCAACATGATGGGTGCCTTTAAATATTGGGAATTTACAGCTGGTTCAGCTGAAACAATGTTTTTTATGGCGATGATTGCATATTAACCTAAAGGCTTGTGGGTTTTGAGGTTTTGCTGAGGGGTTTTTTGGGGTTTAACTGACTCCAATCGTTCATCTTGGACAGCTCCGGCAGATCCTGCTCTGTCCATAAAAAATATCCAACAATCCATTAACCACTCAACCTGAAAGCAGCCTGTGAGAATATTATTGAGTCCTTGCTTTATTACTAAATTTAATGGGATGAACACTCACCTTACAAAATATGATTGACTTCCTTTTCCCCCTGCTGAACCAGACCATAAGCTCAGGGCTGCCTTGGGTTGGGCACTCACCTGGCATGTTCGCTACGAGATTTATCAATTTCCAGCCACTTAAACTGAGATTAAAGCCAGTCTGACTCATGGTGCAGTAATTAAGGTTCCACACAGTGTCCCTTTATAGCCTTAATTATATAATTATGGCTGGGCTCTGATTTGGGGTTTCTATTTTTAGTTGTTGTCAAGGAGTCCCACGGCTCATCCCCTCCATGTCCTGTGAGGAACTCTGGCCTCTGGAATGATGTTTTTTTTTGGCTTTGTGGTCCTTTATTCCTGAGAGATGGTTTAAAAAAGGTTGGGAGTGTTTTGAATTAGTAAAGTCTGGGATTTCATAGAATCAGAGAATCCCAGGACGGTTTGGGTTGGTTGGGATTTTAAATCCCATCCCATTCCACCCTCATGCCATGGGCAGGGACGCCTTCCACTGTCCCAGGGTGCTCCAAACCCCATCCAACCCTGGACACTTCCAGGGATGGGGAAACCTGATTTATAGGAGCCCCTCTAACAGCAGCACTTGTGGCCTGGCTGCTGAGAGAGGGTGAGAAAAGCTTTGGAATAAAAAGCTCTTTCTTTTTGGAGAGAAGCTTTTAGTGAGAGCTGGGGGGATTTCTGACAGATCCCTTTGAAAATAAACCTGAGAGGTTTTGGGATGAAAAGCGGACGAAACTTTCACTTAACCCAAAAAGCTGAGAAAAACATTCATGCTGCAAAGGAAAACCTGAGAAATCAGAGGGATCCGCACCCCTCCCAATTTGTTGCTTTTCTGTCCTCTCTGAGTTCTGTCTGCTCCAAAATTTATGAGCAAAGGGAACGTTTTCCCCGGAGAGCCGGTGCTGCTGGGGGTGGGCGCTGCTCCTACAAGCAGAGCACATTCCCCACTGCACTCTGTCGGATTCCCATTAATGAACTGGAAATTTTTCTGCCAGGAGGATGAAGAAGCTGACGCTGATAAATGGCACTGGCGACGAAAGCTGCTCGCGACTGCCGAGCAGCCGCCGCCGTCCCGCGCGTCCTCTGCGGATCCTGCTGCTCTGAGGAGGAGCTGGGAACTTCGGGAAGCTGCTAATGCAGCCTGAAGACCATTTCCTCCTAGATGCATTTAATTTTATATGGATTTTCCAAGAATAAGATCAACCAGTGAGCGCCCAGGTCTCCAGCAAGCCCAGGGTGGCTTCTGTCAGTGCCCATATCCCTTGGGAAATGAGTTTTTAGGGAATTCTCTGGAGAATTTCAGGATTATACCATCAGAGAATCATAGAGTGGTTTGGGACTTTTGTGTTGGAAGGGACTTTAGGGATCCTCTCATTCCATTCCCTGCCATCTTCCACTGCCCCAAGTTATTCCAAATCCCATCCACCTTGGCCTTGGACGCTTCCATGGATGAGATTTTTATCCACAATCCTGAGGCTTTGCTCGAGATGGCTGCAGGAGGATTCTTTTCTTGAATTCCTCTTGAAATTTGGGCAGCAGAGTGACTTTGCAGCCAGGTTAGTGAAAAATCCATATGTTAGAATAATGCAGGGGGTAATGAATGACTCCTTAATAGCTGGGAAATAAAGCTGCAGCCAGCTCAATAAAGCTCTGGATCCTCACCTTCTCCTCCACGGCCTTTTAAAATAAACCATAAATTCCTGGAGTTTTACTGTAGAGAGACTTAACTATTCAAGTAGGCAAAGTGAAATTTATATTGGATTGGGAGAAAATGAATGCCTGAGCTTTCTTTATAGTCAGAGCAAGGCTGACTGTGGCAGGCTGCCCTTTTGTAAAAGGGGAAAAATATTAATGTACAATTTAACTGGGGATAAATCACCCCATGAACAGCTGCTGGCGGTCACTGCTGGAATTTCTGCTCCCCAAAGGGTGGCAGGGGGGCTTGAGGAAGAGCTGAGCCCCTTCCCCATCTTTTATTCCAGGGCTGTAAAATAACTTCATCCCCATGTGTCTCATCCTTTTTCAGTTGCTGGATTTCCAATCCTCATTTCCATTCTTTTTGTGGGCTCTGTTAGAGAGGGTTTGGTTTTGAACTGAGACAATCACGTGAGACAAGAAATTCTTCTCCTGTGCCATGAATCCAGGCAAATTCTGGCTGGTCCCAAAACACCAGGAAGGCTCCATGAGCTGCATTTATAGGGAATTTGGGAGGATTTTTGTGAGGTTGTTGGGGTGAGCAAGGATCAGTCCCATCACTCTGCCCCAAAGAGAAACGAGGCAAGGTTTAGGGTCAGGATATTTAATCCTTTCCCATCCCCTTTTGGTGAAACTCTTTGGCTTTTTTGGATGTTGTGTTTCTTTGTGAAATGGGATTTTTAATCCCTGGGTTCATAGTGAGCTCACGGAGGGAGGGAAGTGCAAAGGGAATTTAGATTTGGGCCTGGTTATGATTACAGGGCTTTCCACATCTTTTTTTTCCTGGGATTTACCAGAGAGAAAAATGCCTGATAATGATGAGAGCTGAACTTGCTCAGTTTTGGGAGGGTTTGTTCCATTGGGCACCCCATGCATGAGCCAGTTTTAATCTCTGGATTTGATTCAGGCTCGCTGCAACTAGGGAATGGACAGGACATTTATTTCCTGCAAGGTAAAGTGATTAATAAACACGTTAATCTCCTTAGAATACTCCCATTTTATGTTTGTATGAATTTTTTTAAGCTGATGCATTGAGGGACTCACAATTAACTGGGCTCCAGCATTTCTAAGGCAGTTGTTTGATGGCCGTTGGTTATTAAATGTGATTTTATTAATGTTTTCCGTGGAAATTTGGATGAATCCCTCTATTTTTCTTAGCCTGAACTGTAAATTTTCCCAGTTTGGAAAAGAAATGCACTGCACTCAACGGCTTCATCAGTGAGGTTGTTCCCTTGATGGCATTTTAATGTCACTTGGTGTCTAACGATGTCACTCCTTCATTTAGACAGGAGGGACACGGCACATTCCAGGAGGTGGGAGCTGAGCTTGGATAAATTGAAGCTGGCACTGGTTAAAGAGTGGGAATGATTAATCACAGGGATCACTCTAGAAACAAAAATGGCAAATGGATCCTTAAGGGAGCTTTAAAATCACAAGGGGGTGAATGATTTGGGAATATTTGTGTTCCCAGGGAAGAAATTCCTACTCCTGGGGTGATGTTTGTTGTGTGCAGGGTCTCCTGTGGGTTTCTTGCTGTGTCCATGTCCTGGGAGCCCAGAAAGTTCCCCAAATCTGATATTTTTGATCTCTTCTGTTGCAAAAGGAGTGATTCCAAAATATAAGCAGAAAAATCCCGAACTGGAGCTTTCCAGTTCTCCCTTCTTCTTGTCCTACCCCCAAACATCCCGGGAAGTTCCCAAGTCTGAGCTGTGCCTAAGTGGGTCACTGAGAAACTTCAGGAATCTGGAAATGGCTCTAATCCTGTGCCTGTATTTGCTTGCCCTGATTTTTCCTTATCCACAACCCCTTTAATTACCTGGATTTTGTGTCCCTGAGCTGCACAACTGCTGTTGGTGTTTAATTACCTCCAATAAACCCAAATTCTGCGCTTGTTGCTAACGAGGGATTTGCTCGGTGGCACTGGCAGCTCCTGGCTACTCACACTGGCTCCTGATGAACATTTTTGGGGTGTCCCTCTGCAAGTGCTGTCCCCAGGTGCGTGGAGAGCAGCCTGGATTGATGTGCACGGAGCAGAGCTCTCAGCTGAGCTCTTGCAGGCCGTTAAGAGCTGGATAAACAGCTTTACACCAAGGTAAATATTAATCCTTTCCCGTGGACTGCGGATGGAAAAATCCAGGGCAAACAGGAATATAATAAACCTCGGAGCTCTGTGGTCACAGGCAGGGCTCTGTCTGGGCTCCTTCCCGTCCCCTTGGTGCTGGCTGCTCCCCTGGGTGCTGCCATGGGATTTTGGGTGTGGGTTGGGATCACCTGGATGGGTTTCCCAAGCTCCAGTGGGAATTGGGAATTTCCTTCACTGGCTGGATGCAAAGTAATGGAGCCAGGCTGGTGAAGCTGGGAATGTTCCCCTGGAGAGGAGAAGCTCCAGGGAGAGCTCAGAGCCCCTGGCAGGGCCTGAAGGGCTCCAGGAGAGCTGGAGAGGGA
>JAWWMN010000272.1:61172692-61186963 GCA_035047745.1 Catamblyrhynchus diadema
AGGCACAGGGATTGAGGCAGACTGAGGCAATATCAGTCCATGAACTGATCTGTGCCAGGCTTTGAGGCTGTTTTTAATCTCATGTAAAGAAGACAAGAGGCCCATGAGGAGCAGAAGGGAGCTCAATGGGATAATTGGATCAGGAATCCGGGGCCAGCCCGTCTCCAGCTCACAGGGATCACACACAAAGAATTCACACTGAGCCAAGACAAAAGCTCAGCCTCGCACAGCTAATGAGGAAGGAGACACAAAGGGGTGAATTTTTAAGTGCATCCATTAAAAAATTTCAAAGGAGAGCGGCACAGTCGGGTGGAAGAGTTGGAGCCTTGTGGAGCCTTTGTGACGCACACACAGAGAGTTCAGATCTTTGGGAAAAGTTTGGAAGGGTCTCCTGTCAGGAAGGGCATTGCCTGGGAATGGAAACTCCTCTGAGAGATCTCCAAGACTGCCAAAGGACCCCTCTTCACTCCCAAAATGTTGGAATGGTTTGGGTTTGGAGCTGGTGACATCACTGTTTGCCTCCATCCCAAATTTGAGGCAATTCCTTGGGCTCTGGGGGCAGTGGAGCTCTCTGGGTTTCTGGGAGGTGGGAGCAAATGAGGTGGTGGAGTCTCCATCCCTGGAAATGTTCAAAAAATGTAGGGATATGGCACTGGGGAGCCTGGAGAACACGTGGGGCTGGGATAATGCTGGACTTGATCCGAGAGGTCTTTTCCAATCTTGAGGATTCTGTGGTTCTCTGAAATGGCAAATCAGCCCAAAAAGCAGAATTTTCATCCTTTCTAGCACTCACTGCTAATCACATCCACCCCACCAGCTCTGCCTGGATCCACCCCTTTCCCTCACAGGGAGCTCAGGCAGGGAGAGCAGGAATTGCCTGGATCCCCCTGCTCCCAATCCAAGGATTCCTTTGCCATTGGAACAGCCAAGTTTCCTTTATCAGCTTCGTGATCCAGGTCCCTGTTTGCTGTCCAGGGTTCCACTCTGAGTCACATCCCTGTGATCCCAGGGATCCCACGGGAGCACAGCCTGGCTGGGAAGGCTCTGCCTGTGCTTGGGCAGCACCAGGGATTGCCCAGTTGATTTATTAAAAAATACGGATATTGATCTAGTACCGATATCCAGCTGTGAGGGACAAAAACTCTCTAACCGTTTAAAGTTAGAAAGTGTGTGTTTATTGTGGGATAACTCCCAAATACACACCCCAATTTACAGGTGATCACAGAGCCCTTTTATCTATAAGTATATAAGAGTATATAAGAGTATCTATAAGTATATAGGAGTATTGAATACCCAAAATACAAATCCATATTCATAACTCTGGTACATCCCATTCCCTGCTCTGTATGGTAATTAGTTCAAAAGCCATTAAGCATGGTAATTAGTTCAAAAGCCATTAAGCATGTGTAGTTTGTTCCTTGAAATGGGTCCATGGTCCCTTTCATGGGGAGGGGTCCCAAAATGAGGAAGTAAATGAAGTCTTCCTCGTTCTGACCTTTCTGCCTTTTCAATGCAAATCTGACAAATGAACCCTTGGTAGAACTCCCATTCCCTGTCTTCAGTTGGTTTCAGAACAGAGGAGGCCACAATTATCTTATGTTCCTAAAAGCTATTGATCAGTTTCTATATTCTTCGTTATAAACCCAGGTCACCGAACATTGTGTTGATAAGCAATCAGTTATTAGTTAACTACTAACTCTCAACTTCATCAAGGCCTGCCCATTTATTTTAATTAACTCCAATAAAGTCATCTCTAACTAAAATCTTAGCTCCTCTAAAATCTCTAAATTCCTTTATGTCTCAATGGTGGAAGGCCCATGGAGGGGGTGGAATGGGAAGAGCTTTGAGCTCCTCCCATCCCAAACCATTCCATGATTCCATGATTTTGGTTTCAAAGCCCATCCAGGCTCTGGACGCTGCAGTCAGGGGCTGCGTGTGCCTTCACTCAGGAGGCATGAAATGAAATAATAAATCCATGTTGCCTCTATCATCATCAGAGCACCCTTCATCCCTGGAAATTCATCCAGGGAAAAAAAAACCCTCAGTGTGTAAAACCCCTCCGGGGCACTTGCAGAGATGCATAAAAGCATTAATGCAATAAAAGCCAAAAAAACCCCATTAATGTCCCCAAGACCTGGCTGCTCTTCAAACTGAATTGGATGAAAAAAATGAAAAACCAACTCCCAGCAAATGGCAAAGGTCTGCAGGAAATATCTGTGCTGTTCTCCAGAATGGAAGTGCCATCCCAAGGTGGTGGAGCTCCCGATGGGCTCCGGTCACTGATTGCTGATGGAGGTGACACCACACAACGATCAAATTACGGCTCAAAGAGGAGAAATTGGGATTTACAAAAGCAAAGCAGCTTTCAGATATCTCTGATGTGTGAGCTGTCAGCATCAGGGCCTGAAAAAGCTGAGATTGGATTGTAATGTAATAAAGGAGATCAGGTTTTAATTGAATGTTGGGGTTGTTGCCTTGACTGGGAACATTGCAGCTCTTTAATTATGTTTTGTTTAAGAGGAGAACAAATAAATTCCATTTATTTCCTGCCAGTGGAAGGGGAGCTTGTATTTCTCAGCAACCCCCTGCACTTCGAGCCAATCTGTTAAAATAATGTGCTCAAAGCACATTTTTAATTAAAACTGCTGCTTTTTTTAATATTTCAAGGAATCCTGCAAACCCTCACTGCCTGCTGTGTTTTAGGTGAGGCCAGATCTACAAATTCTGAGGAGAAAAAGCTGATTTTGGGGTCCCTTTTTTGCACAAAGCTTTATTTCCTGCTGGAAATTTCCTCCTTGGCAGGTCCTATCCCAGAATTATCCAACCCCAGGATCTCTGTGTGTGTCCAAACCTCCCAAGTTCAGCCATCTGACCCCACAAATGGGAAAAAACAATCTTGGTGGATAATGACAGCACATCCCTAAAAATCCCCTTTCCCCCCCATTTCTGCTGCTCCACCTCCTTTCTCTGTGGTTTGCTGCCTTGATCCAAATTCCAGGATGAAATTCTGGAGCTGTCCTCAGCTGGAATAAAGGAATAAATCCCATTTAGTGAGGAATTTTCCTGCCAGCCTTTCTTCAACACCCGGATCCTCTGAAATCCTGATTTTTTTTTCTCTCTTTCAGGCCTTGTTGAGCAAAACATTCGATGCTGGGCTTGTTTTGATCTCCTTTGTAAAGTTGGGAATGGGAACACCAGAGATAAACTGGGAATTATCTTCCCTTGCATTGTCTCCCTTTGAAAAGTGATGATGTTTCTGGTTTCTTTGCCTTTTTGCTTCTTTTTTAAACTTGTTCTGCTCGCTCTGGGCTGGATTTTGGCATCAGAACAAAAGGAAGGTGTTAAAAAATTCCCTTATCCCTGTCAGGGAGAGAGCAGGGAAATGACAAAGGCAATAATTCCTCCTTTCCATCACATTTTTCTGCTTTTTCCTGCTTTTTTTTTCTCTGCTGGAAAGGTTAAAAGGGGAATCAAGGAGAGCAGGTCCTGCTTTATTCCTTTTCTGCTGCTGACAGATTTCCCTGGAAATCCTGGATTTCTGTTTAATGGGAATTTTGATTTTTTTTCCCCCTGCACTTTCTGCATTCTCTGCTATTCCTGTTGACTTTGGGACACAAAGCCTGGAAAAAGCTCTGGAATTCTGCTGGAAACTGGGTTAACTGGGCAAACTGGTCCCTCAGAGCTTCCAGGAGGTCTCTGGGTGGATCCCACCGTGCCTGGGATATCAATTTTCTCCTGGAAACCCAGAAGGAGAGAATTTGTATGGAATAATTAATGCCAATTTCAGCTGTTTGCAGGAAAAATGCCCCAAATTCCCATTTAATTCCAGGGTTGGAGCATCCTTAGGGACAAACCCTAGGCTGGATTTCTTGGAATATCAAAGGACAGCTCCAAGTTATTAAAGCTGGGAGAGTTTCAGGAATTTTGTCTGCACAGAAGAAATTCCAGGAGTTCTGGAAAAAAAAATTGGAAATCACTGGATTTCATTTTTCCCTGTTTTTTCCATCAGATCTTATCAGAGGGAGAGGCCATGGTTGCTGTCTGTGTTTTTTCCTGTGAAATTTAGGAATTTTCATCCCAAAACTGCCACCGAGCTCCTGTTTTCCTACAACTACCATTTAAAGATATTTTTTTCCTAATAATAATCTTATTTTCCCTTCTCTCCCTTTACTTAAAACCCATTTACTTAAATGTATTTCACCTAAAAAAATGAAATTAAATTTAAATAAATTGTTTGGACAGAGAAAAAATTTCCTTGGCTGATTTCAGTCTGAACTCCCTGATGAATTTGACCTCAAAATAGCTCCAGTTTCACCCGAAAGTGACTCCTTGGTAAATATGCAAAAAGAAACCTTAGATTTGAATTTATTGCCTCCCTTCTCTCACAGGAATCTGCTGGATAAATCCAGGAGGGAAAAAATGCCATCAGTTCCGCTGAACCTAAAGTAAATGTGGAAAGAAAATCAGGATTATCCTACATTTATAGGGAAAAATCCACTGCAAATTTACTTAGGTGTAGAGCAATATAATTGGGGATTTGGGAGAATCCTGGAGCCAACGGAATCTTCTGGAGATCACCAGAAGATTTAATCCCATTTAGTGAGGAATTTTCATGAATTTTTAGGAATTCAGTTAAATGAGGAAAAGCCTTGTTATGCTAATTAAAGCTAAAAAGAAGACAGGAATAATTGAATTAAAGAAATAAGCCGTTAATTAAAGAACATGGACTCCAGTCTCTCTGATGTGCTCCCTGCTTGCCAAGAAAATCCAGAATATTCCTGGCTCTCCCAGCCTGGCTGTGGAAAAGCCCGTGGAGCACACAAATCCTGGCTTCCCCCTTTTCCAAACCTCCGGGATTTCTCCCCTCAGCAGTGTTTTAGTGATAAATCTTTGCTTTTTCCTGGAATCACGGGAATTTCATGGGAATTTCTCTGGAAAACGATTGTCCAAAAAAAAGATCAACAAAGGAAAATAAATGAGGCAGAGCCAGCTGTGAGGAAAGCTGCTGGGACAACAAGGATGGGAAAAGTTCAGGAAGGGCAGGAAAATTCAGGAAGGGGAGGAAAATTCAGGAAGGGCAGGAAAAGATCAGGACGGGCAGGAAATTTCAGGCAGGGCAGGAAAATTTAGGAAGGGGAGGAAATTTCAGGAAGGGCAGGAAAATTCAGGAAAGGGAGGAAATTTCAGGCAGGGCAGGAAAAGACCAGGAAGGGGATGGGATTGTTGGGGTGTCTGGGCAGGAGCTGGGATGATCCCTCTGGATCCCCTCCAACTCAGGATATTCCATCGTTCCAAGTCTTGGCTCTCAAAGAAACCAAGGAAAATCACCCTGAGCCACCACTGCAGAGGCAGAAGGAGCTGTGGTAGAACCTCCCCATGGATGTTCCAGGTTCTCCGAGGGGTGAGGAGCCCATTCCTGCTCCTGCAGAGAAACTCCAGCTCAGACCCAGAGTTCAGGAAACTCCTTTGGGATTTAGGACATCCCAGATTGCTGAGGCTGTCGGTGCTGTGTGAGCTTTGGTGCTTTTCCCAAGGGGGCAATGCCTTGGAATTCTTTGCTGTTCGTTAAACCGGAGAATTTGAAATTTTAATTCCATAATAATCGTAATTACTCTGCTCATAAGGACCAAGCTTTGCTAAATCCAATGGATTCAAAGCCCACATGAGAATATTTTATCACTGATGCCATAAAGATTTCCCTATAAGATCTAAATTTTTATATTCTGCAAACAGCTTTAGGAATTACCAGGAAAACGCCATAAAAATTCTCCTTAAATTAAAGATTGCATGGACTTGGTTTCCTTCTTCCCTCAAACATTCCAACAATAAATCCACGCTGATGTTTACAAGGTTTCCATCCCATAAACCACTCATTTTTCATTATTTCCCCAATCTCAGAAGGTGAAGTTGTGTTTATCTATAACTCACGACATTTTAACAAAAGGCTTGACATTTATGGGAGTGCTGATAGGAAACAAGCGCAGAGAACGGTTTATAAACAAATTAACGATGTTACTGCAGGGAAAATTAATTGGAAATAAAAATGGGATCTATCACAGGGCCGCACTGACAGGTGCTTGGAACCTGTGGTGCATTTTTCCAGGAGTTTTTAAAAGGAAAATTAATTTAGGGCTTGATCAGCACTGAAAATAAAAATTATTCGGCCACCACAGTAACCACTGGCATTTCCTCTTGTTCCCTTAATTCTGGCTGAATTTTTCCCCAAATAATATTGCATCTCCTGGATCTGCCATGGATTATTGCAAAAGGCAGGAGGTCTGAAAAATAAACTTTATTTTTATTTATTCTTTACTGTTGTTATTTTTTTTTGCTGTGACAACGAAGCGACCTGAAATTGATTAAACAATTTTGAACAGAACCAGAGGAATTCTGGATCTCTGCGGGACAGCAGGCCTTGACATCCTCAGCTGGGAGCAGATAAATCCAAATAAAATATGATATCAAATGTAAATATAAAAATAAAAAAATGATAATGAAGATATTGATCCATCCTTGGAATGGAAATATCTGGGAAAAGTTTAAGCCAAGGGAGCCGGACAAGTTACGCAAGAAGAATAACTAAAAATAGATATTCCTGAAGGTATTTTTTACTTGGATTTTGTTTGTTTCAATGTTTATGGAAATAAAGTTGCCCAGAGCAGCTGGGGCTGCCCCTGGATCCCTGGAATGTCCCAGGCCAGGTTGGACACTGGGGTTTGGAGCAGCCTGGGACAGTGGGAGGTGTCCTTGTCCATGGAAAAGGGGTGGAATGGGATGAGCTTTAATCTCCCTCCCAACCCAACCCATTCCATAATTCCATGATTTTACTGCTCAAAACCAGCTCTGTTTCCCTTCCCTCTACCCAAATGTATTTTGCAGCAGAATTAAAGCTGTTAAAAACCCGGAGCTTTTACTCTGTGCACTAAAAAAATTCAGCTGAGGTGGCAAAATCTGTCTTGCTTTCAATCAAAGCCATTTCCGAGGATGTGGGGAATGGGAGCCGTGTCACTCAGGCTTAGCAGTGAACAATGTCTGCCAGTTTATCCCACAGTTTGGGAAACTAATCCATGAAATGTTCTGGATTTATACATTCACATCCAGGAAATTCAAAGGGAAAGTCCCTTTCAGCTTCCCACGCTCAGCTTTGCTGAGCCCCATCAGGAGTAAAGATAATTTCAGCTGAGCCTCCAAAAAACCTGGAAAATGTTGGGGGGAAAAAAATGTTCAGGTGTTTGGGAAATATGGGAGTTTTTTATGAGTGCTTTTTGTGGAGGTAAAGCGGAGTTTAAAGCACAAAACTGCCTCAGTTCTTTCCCTGTGTCCCAAAGCTCAGCCCAGCTCCTCCTGGGAAGTTTTCCCGTGGATTTTCTCCTGGAGCATTCCCAGGTAAGGCATCCTACATATCCAAGCTGGATTTTTCCTAAATATTCTGTGGGAAGAGTTGATTTATTTTCCTTCTGTCCCCACTCCTTTCTCCACCTCTTGGCCATAAAGAAAAGCTGTTCCCATTCTGCCTTTTGCCTCCTAAAGCTGAGCTTGGAAAAATCAACAAATATCCTTTTACTTTTAGCATTAAAATCCCAATTTAAGTGGCCAAAAAAAAAAGTTCTACACTCTTCAAAAATCCATGGCTGTTTTGTGGGGCAATATGGGAGAATCCTACTGGCATTTTGGAGCTGTTTCTTAAAATTAAAAATTTGCTTCTTGTTTTCTAGGAGGGGATTAAAGAGCTTTTAGGTCTTCTGGAATAAATAAATCCAGCCTGACCCTCTTAATTCTTGGGATAATTGCAAAGAGATTTGAAATCCTTCAAGGATTTTCAGTTTTCCCAAGGCTGCATCAACATTAGAGAATTTGGAATCCATTTTAATTTCTTTAATTATTATCTTAATTCAGAGTTTAATTCTTATCTTAATTCAAGAGGTTTCTTCAGAACAATAAGAAGCCAATGAGGAATTTGGGGAAAAAAGGAAATTTTGTGTTCCATTTTTCCTAAGGAAACAAAGCTTGGAATGTTTGGGTCTTTCTTTTGCTTTTCCTAAATCCAAACAGGTTTTAACACAGGGACACATTTTATTTAAATATCAAGAAATGGAACATTCTGCTGCTTATTCTCATTATTTTTCCACCTGAGAGTGATTGGTGCCACCATAAAAGTTGGGTTTTTAATGCTGGGATATTGATTATGGATTAATTAGCAAGAAAACAAAGAAATTAATAACCAAGAGAGGGTGGAATATTAATTAAGGAGAATGATGTCATTTAGAAGCAATAAACATTCAGTTTTTTTGCTAAAAATATAGAAATAAGTGAAAAAGTTTTGTGTTGGTCACACACAAACCCTGGCCAGGAAGAAACTCATGACTTCCTGACCCTGAAAAACACATAAAGGGTTGGATTTATCCCGAGGAATTTGGAGGATTTGGGAAAAATCCGTAATCAAGGAGCTCAAGGAGATGAATCCGTGGTGGGAAATGTGGGGAAATTCCATCTGCCACAGCTGCTGGAAATGAGGAATTCTTGGGACAAGGAATGGGTGATGGAGATGAATCTTTGGGATCCCAAATGGAACAAGGGCAGGAACGCAGTGCTGGGAGATCGTTCCCAAATATTGGAGACCTGGATTTTTAAAAGTGTTTTTTTTTTTTTTACCTTGGAAAGAGGAGGGAGTTGTGGTTCATGGTGATAAAAATGAGAAATATTTGGTCCAAGTGGAGCCCAAAAATATTGAGGAGCTTGGGAACGGAGGGAATTGGGAATTTTATTGGATAGAAAGTCCAGTTTGGTAATTGGACTGTGGAGCTCTGCGTTTTCACCTTTGGAATGTTCCCATTTTATCCAGGGTTGTGCCTGATCCAAGAGAGATCAAAGACAACCTTTGGAAGCTTTCGAGTCAGTCCTGGTGGTTGCTGCATGGACAAAAATCCAGGAATTTTTTTTTTGGGAAAAAAGCAGCAAAAAGAGTAAAACTCTTGGAGATTGAACGGAATTTTTAAAGATTTCATGGTAGAGACACGCAGGAAATGCATCCAATGGACTTGAAAGGGTTTTGCAGGTTAAAAGTTGATTTTTTGGGCTTCTTTTCTAGTGAGAAAAAGGAGAGAGACAAAAAGCCCTGAACTGGTCCAGCTTCAGACAGGAAGGCATTGGCAAATGCCACAGAAACTCCCCAAAAATCCCAAATGCTTCCAGAATTTAAATCTGGTTAAAGCCAAGCAGAATTCAAAAGAAATTTGGGTGTGGTGGGGGGGTGGGATTGTGCTGCCACAGAAAATCCAACTTCCTTTTCTGTATCACCCTCAAATCCTGGAGCTTAAAAATTTCATTTACGTTGGAAAACTGTTTTAATACTTGGTGTTAATTAAAATATTTACAGGGAACTGATAAAGTTCCAGGCTCTGGGAGCTGCCATCCTCTCAAACCCTCAAATATTTCATCATTAAAGGGATTATTCTTCATTTAGGTTGGGACATTTGGGAACACGGGGCAGTGCTGGGGAATGGTTGGACTCCCATCTTGGAGCTTTTCCAACCTTAATTCCAGGATTCAGCTTGGAAAAGCATTAGGAAATAACGAGGGAATTTGGATTTAAATGGAACATGGGCCTGGCTGGGATTCTGGGACAAAACCCCACAAAATTAAAATAAAAACCAACCACAAAATTAAAATAAAAAATGGCGGAGTCGTTCCCCAATAAGCAACCCAGGATTCCTTTTCCACGTTTTTCCTGGAGTGAGGAGGACCCAACAATCCAACACCTGAGGAGGTGCTGCTGCAATCAGGGAATAAACGGCATTTTAATCATCTCCCTCATCAAAACCCCATTACGCTCGGAGTTAACGAGCTGCTCCAATTAATCCCAGGCGTTTTGTAACAATCCCGTGTTTTATTAATTAATTAAACACCAATCACCATCAGCTGGAGCTGCAGAACTTGATAAAAGGAGGATTTAGGCAGAGCTGGAATTGGATGTTTAATAAAAAACCATCCCAGAATTCCTTGGAAATATAAAAATGTTGGGATTCTTGGCTCATGAGAGGTTGATCTTTAAGTTAATACTGAGACCAAACTTTAGGCTGAGCTCTGAGTTTACTTAAGCTGCAAATATTGATGTGAACACCTCGGGGCGTTCGCACAGCTGAAGGGGGGTGTTAGAGCTGGGAAATACAAAATTTACCATTTTTACATTCCTAAAACCATAAAGGAAAGGAGCTCTCAAATCTGCTGGAGTTCTGCATTTTGCAGGAATAATCAAGGCTTGTTTTGGAAAAATCCTGCATTTCAGCAAGGTCTGGAGTTGTTATTCCAAGATATTTCTATTTAAAATTGGTATTTTTTGGTGATTTCAGTTTTCTGGTTTCGGCGCTGCAATCAGGAACTTGTGGGTAAACCCAGGTTTTGTGTGGGTGCAGGAACACAGTTTGGCATTTTGGGGAATAAATCAGGATAATCCAGAATTCCAGAGTGGATTGGCTGAGAAGGATCTTAAATCTCATCCCATTCCAGCCCTGCCGTGGGCAAGGACGCCTCCAGTTATCCCAGATTCCTCCCCAAAATCTGGCATTTGGCTTTCCAGAGAATTTCTGCTCCTGGTGCTCCCCCAAACTCCCAGCACAGAAATCCACTCCCAATTTTTCTGGATTTTCCAAGACTGACACTTTCCTTGTTAAGGAAACGAATTTTGTTTCCTTCCTACAAATTTTTCCACTTGGGACTTCCCAGTTGATACAAATCCAAGTCCATTGATTCCAACTCCATCCAAAAAAACCCTGAATATCCAAACTTTGACAGGCAGAGTCGGAGCTTTAAATATTAAACCTCAAAGCTGAGCAGAAACTTCTTTTTCTCCCTTTTTTTAATCTGCTTTTGCTCTCAGTTGCTGAAAAGAAAACGGAGCTGTTTGTCTGCTCCAAAAAAATGATGGTTTTGACACGGGAATTCAGAGGATTTTTGGGCTGGAGCTTTATTTGGAAGAAATGTCTAAATGTAGGCTGGGATTAGCAGCCTAAGACTGAGTGAAAGGCAGGATTTTTCCCCAGGTTTTTTCTTTCCTGGTTGACATAAACCTCTCCTGAAAATCCCTTTTCACCCTCAGAGCTCTGCATGTGAAGTTTTTAGGCCCTCCCCAGTTCACATCAAAGAAATTTGGGGATTCGATTTTCATAGCAGGAGCTGCTTGCTGTTAATTTGGATGTTAATTCCAACAAATCCGAATGCCTGATGTTTTTTTCCTTCTGGAATTCATTTTTCCACCTAAATAATAAACTTTACACTTGGTGACTCTTCCTCACCCTTAGGAAAATCTCCACTGAGGGATTGCACAGGGACAGGATTGATGGATTTGGGAATTCTGCAGCTTTTCCAGTTGGTTTAAAACCACCAAACCCCACCTTAAATGTTTTCCAGGCAGGAGAAATCCCAAAATGGAATTGGGTTTCTATTTCTGGAGCATGAAATGAAAGTATCCCTTGGAAATAGTTCAATATTATTAGTTAATTTAATATTAGCTAATTTATTATTATTTTTATTAATAATATAATATAGTACAATAGAATATAAATTATTGTATTATTAATGTTTCTTCAATATTAGTTACTTTATTATAAGTAATTATTAATATTATTAGTTAAATATTGACCATATAAAATATTTTTATTTATTTATTATTTATTTATATATAGAGTTAGTTTAATATACATTTAAAATATATAAAAATATATTTAGTTAAATATCGACTTTAAAGGTGATTTTTAAGTTTTTCAGGAAGTTGTGCTGTTGACTGATGGTCACAAATCTCCCAGTTTTTAGTTTAAAACTAAATGGATTTGTTTTCTAGGAATATCCAGGATAATCCAGTCAGGAATCCTGCAGTGGGATCTGCAGGAAAAATTGAAATCCATAAGAAAGAGGAATTAATGGGATGTGGGATGAGGAATCAGAGCTGCTCTCTTGGGGAACCGATAATTTTCCAGGACTCATTATCCCACTGTTTTAGGAGGAATTTTTGATACTTTGAGGGATATTATTCCCAGATTCCCACATGATTCCCTCTATTTCTGGAATTTTCTCCCACCTCCTGGTGCTCTGTGTTGTTTTAGTCACTGAAATTCAGCCAGCAATGATTTTATTTGAATTTATCCTGCTCCATTTTAATTTGTGTTTATCAGGTGAGACCAAATAGGTTTTAGAAATATTCAGGGAAAAGTATTTCTATTTTAATTTTAGCATTTTAAATATTTTAATACTTAATAAATATTTAGATTGTAAAACAGATTTTGTGATAATTTTTATAAATTTATAAATGTCAAACTTGTGTCCCCTGAGCTCCTCCATTAACCTGAAAGCAAAGCTATTAAGTCCGGGAAGAAAAATATATGGAAAAAAAATCTTGATGGATATGGGAAAAAATTCTATTTGCAGGCAAAATTCTTATTAAAAACCACCCCAATTTGTAAAGTCCTTTGTCTTTTTCTCTGTGTTTTTTCCAATCTGGAATAATTTAAATTTATCCTAAAGCTGGAGCTGGGCAATTTGGTTTATTGGGGGTTCCAATAAAAACAGGCCCCAAAATTCCCAGGAATCAGGCAGTTCCCAGCAATCTCATCCTGCTGCATTATTTACCTTCTTTATGCAGTTAAGAGTAATAAATAAATTAAAATAAAAATAATTTATTCTGCACCAAAATGCTACTTTCAATAATGAAATTGTTATAAACCCACATGGCCTTGACGAGTGAATTATTAATCTGTCTCTCTTCTGCCTCCTGAGCTGAAATCTTCTCCCTTGTAATGTTTGGAGGCCTTTGACTTCACTAATCATGATTTTAAGTAATTAAAATAGAATTAGAGGCTGCTAATTCTGGATCTTAATTCACAACAGGACTGGGGAGCACGGCCCCAATTGGCCTTCCCATAAATCCTCTTGTTGGCAAAATAAATTCAAATTATCTCAGCATGGAGGGGGCTGGATGCAGAATTTAGGATTTAAGGAGGGATGTGGAAATTTGGGAGGTTCTGCCAGGAAGGAGCTGATTCATTCAGGGAGTAAAAACTTCCTGGTGAAATTAAGGGAAAATTTAATGGAGGTTTTGGGTTTTTCTTTGATTCGCTGTTGATATCTCAGCAAGGGATTCTGGAACCATGGAATGGTTTAGGATGGAAACCCTTAAATCCCATCCTATTCCAGGCATTCGTGGGCAGGGACATCTCCCACTGTCCCAGGTTGTTCCAATCCCACCCAACCTGGCCTTGGGCACTTCCAGGGATCCAGGAGCAGCCCCAGCTGCTCTGGGAATTCCAGCCCAGCCAGGAATTCCCAATTCCCAATCTCCCATCCATCCCTGCCCTCTGGCACTGGGAGCCATTCCCTGGCTCCTGTCCCTTATTTCCATTTGTTCCAGGGCTGGACAACCATTCCAGGGAATTCCAATATCCAACCTAGACCTCTGGTGTGATGAGCTCCACTTTTCCCCCCAAGTCATTCCCTCCCAGTAAATTCCGGGTTTCTTCCTTGGAAGGGTCATCAGGCATGGGAAGGAATGGGAATTCCCATCCCTGAGGGATTTAAATCCCTGTGGATGTGGCACTTGGGGACATGGGGCAGTGGTGGCCTCGGCAGTGCTGGGAACGGTTGGACTCTGATCTCAGAGAGCTTTTCCAGCCTCAGCAATTCCATGATTCTGTAGAATTCCACATTTTTGCATCATGAAATTTTTCCTTCTGTTTTTAACCCCAGGGTTGTGACCTGCCCTACAACCCTTTCCTTAACTCTGGCCATTCCAGTGAAATAAATAAAAAACCATTGGAATTTTGTGCATTTGGGGTTGAATTTTGGGATCCGGGTCAGAGCTGAGCCGTACTCCAAAGTGGGCTCATGTAAATCCCATCAGGATTGACCCTGGAACAGGAATTGCTTCCAAAGGCAGCTGCTTTTAGCAGCCATTGGTAAAATTCCCAGGACTTTCAAGTTTTATTTCGGCTTTTCCAAGTGCAAATGTTCTGTTATCCCAACTTTCTGCTCTGAAAAAAGCAATTATGGAGGCAGGCTCCTTGAATAACCTGAGAGCTTGGGAAGTGCTAGGAAAAAGGAAAAAATGGGATTTTTAGCAGGAAGTATCTCTGGAAAGATGGAGTTGTGGGAAGACACCTGTGAGCCTCCAGCTTTGCCCAGGGATTTAGGGGATAAAGATCTCACGTTTTCCCAGCTCCTTCTCCAGGATCCCAGCTCTGGGATTGGTTCCCATCCTTGTTTTCTGCTCCAGCCTCACTACAC
>JAWWMN010000272.1:61228477-61242281 GCA_035047745.1 Catamblyrhynchus diadema
GGCAGGGATGGATGGGAGATTGGGAATTGGGAATTCCTGGCTGGGCTGGAATTGCCAGAGCAGCTGTGGCTGCCCCTCCTGCCTGTGGCATTCCCAGGATGGGCATTTGGAAGTGCCTGGTATCCACATTTCCATTTCCCTCTGCTCCTCCAGACCCATAAGGGATCCCTCTTGTCGTACTTGGTGTTTCCATGTTCTCCAGAGCTGGATAACAGAATTCCTTCTTGTTTTATTCGACTCAGTCATGAATAAAGGATCACATTTGATGAGTACATGACAACTCCAGAGCTGCATTTCCTTCCATTCCCTTTGTTCCTTCGGATACTTTTCCTTTGGTTTCGACAGCAAATGAATTAATGATGAATCCCAGCTCTGCCAGGCTGAGGTTGGGGGTGGGACTGATTTATAACTGGGAATTCTGCTCCCACCCCCTCCCTGTGTCAACCTAGGGGCATTCCCAAAGTTTTCCCCACATTTCTATGGGCAGATGGCATTTTCCAAGGTTGAAGTGTGTCCCGGAATAACTGGAACTTTCTTTTCTGAGACAGTGCAGGTGGCTGCTGGGGAGACAATGGAAAGGCACATCCTGGATTTCACCATCGGAATAAAAAGTTTGGAAGTGGAAGAGATCCCCAGGGAAGAAGTCTGAAATGGAAAGGAGAAAAAAACCCCTTCAGATATTGGAGAAAAATCCCACAAGGTTAGGTTTGGAAAAAACCTTAAAGCCCATTACGGGCTTTATGGAATATTATGGAATGGTTTGGGATGGAAGGGACCTTAAATCCCATCCATTCCCATCTTCCACTATCCCAGAGTGCTCCAAGCCCCAGTGTCCAGCCTGGCTTTGGACATTTCCAGGGATCCAGGGACAGCCACAGATGCTCTGGGAATTCCATTCCAGGGCCTCCCCACCCTCCCAGCCAGGAATTCCTTCCTAAAACAATAATAAAAAAATTCTTCCTAAAAATAGTAAAGTCAGGCTCAAAAAGAAGCATTAAAAATTCCAGGCCCAGCTGAAAAATAACCCAATTATTTATTTAAAGGTGTCCTCTAGGATCTGGAAGCTGCTGCAGGAATTCTGGATATTTGGGGCTGCATTCCCCTCATGGAATTGGGGCGACAGCTCTGCACATCCCAGCAACAGCAACGGATTTGTATTCAGGCAGAAAGTTTGGCAGATACATTAATTTGGAAGCTCCTTGCGAGGATGATCCAGTATTTACTCTGGAATGACTGAAAAGGCTCCAAGTGGAACTCTAATCCATTAAATACCTCTTGAATGATGTTGTTATAAATCCCAGTGATCCCTGACATGCCAGGCTGCACATGAAGACTTCCAGGGAGGAGAAAAGCCAAGGCTGGTGCTGGGATGCAGCGCGGAGGATTTGGCTGGGACAGGGGAATTGCTGGGATTTTCATGGAATAGCACAAGGAAGAGGTTTCTGAAGGGAATTTATTTGTGTTGGAGATACCCTGACCCATGGAACAGCAGGGACACCTCCCACTGTCCCAGGCTGCTCCAATGTCCAGCCTGGCCTTGGGCACTGCCAGGGATCCAGGGGCTCCACAGCTGCTCTGGGAATTCTGTACCAGAGCCTTCCCACCCTCCCAGCCAGGAATTCCTTCCCAATATCCCATTTAAATCTCCCCTCTTCCAGTCTGAAGCCATCCCCTTGTCCTGACACTCTCTTGTTCCCTGAATGCCCCTCAGATCCTGGAATTTCCTGCGAGGTCTCCACACAACCTTCTCCTCTCCAGGCTGAGCATTCCCAACTTTCCCAGCCTGTCTCCACGGGGGAAGGTGCTCCAATCCAAGTATTCCTCAAGGCCTTGATGTGATCTTGAAAGGTTATTTTTGACCCAAACTGTGCTGAGGTTCTGTAGCTCCACTGTTATATTTATATTATTTATATTTATATTTAGGTGTATTTATATATAGTTATATATATTTATACACATTTATACATATTTACATAATTTTGTATTTATATATTTATATTTTTTTCATTTATATTCCTGTGCTGAGTCAATATGACCTGGTCAATGAAAGATCTTGCCTAGAACACAAAGACCACTGAAAATCTGGAATTCCAATCCCCCATGGATTGTCCCACTGGCACCTCAGGATTTTGGGTTTCATATTCATTTGTGATGAACACAACCAGGAGCAAACCAGCAGCCCCCACAGTTGGTTTACAGACAATATTTGCACAATTTATGCCATTATTCTGTGGGGAAATTACCCAAAATAACCTGGAAACACAATGTTCAACATTCCAGACCCGTTGGAATTGTGGGGGAGGAGGTGAATCCCTCGATGTGCTCGAGTGGAGCATCTCAAGGTCATCATTAAGCAAGAAGTGGAAATTTGCTGAGCTTGGCTTTGTTTGTGAATTCCTTTGGGTTCCTGAGGTAATGCTGGAGTGTTCTTTCAGCGCAGCACAATATTTGGATTTGTGGCTTTAGTTGCAGAGGGATTTATATGGAAAAGGCACACGGATCCCAGGAATTTCTGTTAACCCTGTGTTAAGCCAAAAAAAGAAATTCTTTGGCCTTTAAAAAGAGGCAGCAAAGTGCAGCCACCACAGGGATGTTTTCTTTTGCTTTGTTCATTCCTTTCCTGCATTCCTAGGGCTGGGACTGCAATTCCATCACAAATTCACAGCAGTAAAATTCCTGTGGGCTGAACAAGACAAGATGGATTTCTCCTGATTTTATTGTCACCTGCTCCCTAATCCATGTTAGGATCCCAGAAGGGTTTGGGGTGGAAGGCACCTTCTCATTCCGTGGGCAGGGACACCTTCCGCTATCCCAGGGTGCTCCAAGCCGCATCCAACCTGGCCTTGGACACTTCCAGAAGCCACTGGAACGTCAGATGGGGAGGATGGTCCCTTGGGAATTCTCTGGTGTGAGAAGGCTCAGGATTAAGGTGCTGGGAATTTGGGCAGAAGGATCCAGAAAAGGGCAAACAACACTTAAAGATGTGTGGGAACAAAGGAGAACCAGGAGAAAAGGGAACTGGGAAGAGGATGAGGAAAATGGGAGTTAAACCAGAGAATGAAGGGGAATTCACTTCCCTCAGCAGCTCCCAGAGCAAAGGATGCTCCTTCCTTCCACAGCACTCAGAGTCATTTGTGGTTTTTTGGGGGATTTATGTCCCTTTTTCCATAGATCCCAGTAACCAGCCCCTGAACAATTCCATGAGCTGCACTATCCTCTCTCCATCCAGCCAGGCAATTTTCTCCCTGTGCGTTCCCTAAATCCAATTGGTGCTGTTAACAGGAAGGTGAGAATCCCCCAAAGAGCAGCTTTGGCTCCTAATTAACCCAATTAGAATCGCTTCATTACTCAACAGCCCCCTGCTAGTTCCTGTTTCCTCAAGGACCCCATAAAATGCTGAAAGTTGTCCCTGTTCCTGGAAATCCTTGGGAGCTGTGCATGGAGGTGGGAGGTGCTTGGAGCACACCAGGTGGATCAGTGAATTCTGGAGGATTTTCAGGGCTGGTTTTGTCCAAATTCAGATCAACGTGGGTTTGGTGGAGTCACAGTTCAAGAAGCTGCAATTCCACCAGGGAAATGCTGGAGTTCAGGAATTCCCAGGGATTCAGCAGAAATATTGGTTTTGATGGAAGATTTGAGACCTGGTGCTTCTTCCCACTGAGATGAACAGGCAGAAGATTTTTCCCTTCTCCTTTGCCTTGGTTTCCCAACAGGATTTTAGGATGATTGTTCTGTGCTCTGTGAGTTTCCAAAATTATTTCTCTGCAAGGCTTGACTGTCTAAAATTCCAGATCCCAGAGGCTGGAAAAGACTCCAGGATCACCAAGTCCAACCTGTGACTGATCCCTATTGCTTGGAATAAAAATCCAGAAGATCCCAACAGTATGGAAGATGATTCAAAACAAAGCCATTTTCTTTACTCTAAAAATTCTGCAGGAAAATTTTGTGTCCATTTTAATTCCTGTTTTCCATGGGAAAAAATAAAATCAATCCAGAACCATTGAAAATGCAAATGTCTCTGGCAATTATAAATCGGGAATGAAATTCTGCTTCATTCTAACTTTAGTGGGAATTTGGGAAACTGCACAATTTTGGCTGCTTATTTTAAGGTTCCCTCACCTCCTCTTAAAAAAAATGAAGCTTCTCATTCGGTTCTTGCATTGAAGAAGAGGAAAAAAATAGATGAAAAACCATGGAAATGAGGTGGTTTTATGAAGTCATGCACCAAGATTTATGCAAAGCCCATTTATTTCCTGTGGAACATGGAAAAGAGGCTCTTCCAGCAGGATTTATGGCACCAGGGAGTCTGGGCAGCTCTTCAGGTTGGGATGGGCAGTGAGGTTGGTCTGGGGGATGCCCCAACCTGCCCTTGATTGGCATTTGCCATTTGGGTTTTCCCCTTTTATTTCTGAGTTTGTGTTGACTCCTTTCCCAGGGTGAGCTCATCAAGGATGTCTCATTCCCAAGGGAACAGGGAGCTCAGCACAGATTTTTTGTCTGTAGCCAAGAATAATAAAAATCTTGGTGAGAGCATCAGTGATCCTCAATTCCCAAGGATTTAAAAGACAAAACCACATTGGGCAAGAATCCTGCACACAACGATGCAAATTCACCCTCTCTCCCTGGAATTTTCTTCTTCCACAGGGTTGGGAGGTGCTGTGATGTCCCAAGTAGGAACCACAGAACCATTGAGACTAAAAGACCTCCAAGATCATCAAATCCAACCTTCAATGAAGTTTTTTGGACGCTCCCAGGGGTGGTGACTCCACCACTGCCTTGAGCTTGAAAATCCTTTCCCCGCAGAGCTTTTCCCAAATATTCAACCTGAGCTGCTCTGGTGCCACTTGAGGCCGTTTCCCTTGTCCTGTCCCTGTTCCCTGGGAGCAGAGCCCGATCCCCCCGGCTCCACCCTCCTTCCAGGTGGTTGTAAAGAGCAACTCCCTGGAGTAGCAACAACCTCGCCCCACCTGGGAGAGAGGAGCAGAGCTAAAGGTGAGTTTTGAGCGTTTATTTTGTGTTTCTCCTCGCAGTGATGGAGATGTTGTGCTTGAAGAACACAAAGCTAGGACTCTGCTGTTAAAATAAGGTTTTAGGCAGCAGATTTTTGTGAATTTGATGTGATTTTATTCCTTTGCTGACTCGGAGAATGGGGGAGAAGGCAGGGATGGATTAAGAGGAATGATCTCCATGATCCCAGAGTGGTTTCCCTCCCTTGCTGTGCTGTCATTACTGTCACGATATAAAAACAAAGGGACATCAAAGAGCTCTTAATGTGCTCCTTGTGTCCCTTCTCCCAGCGCCCCAGGGACTCCACATCTTTGGGATGCAGTTCCACCCGGCCTAAGCAGGAATTATTGGGATTAAAAGAAGGCGAAATCCAATGGTTTCTGTTCTGTGGGGCAGCCAGAAAAATGATTCAGGGATCTCCCTCTGCTCAGCGCCAGCTCTGGAATTCTGGGATTCAAATCCTACTGGATTTCTAATCAAGGACAGAGCCTTCTTTTCTTTCACCAGTCATTTCCCTTTCCTTGAGTCCTTGACTTTATTTTCTTTGACTGTTTCTGGGCTGGAGCCCTGGATTTTCCTCTTTCATCTCCATGAATCCCAGTGATATAAATCAAGGCACTTCATCTTTTTTTGGTTTTGTGTTTTTGGTTTGTGTTTTTTTTGTGGTTTTTTTTTTTTTTTTCCCAGGCTGGATATTGTTCACTTGGATGTCTGAGCATTTCAGAGGGAACAGCAAAGTGGAAAGATCAAAAGGCAGAGGGAGAGCAGCAGAAGGGGCAGCGAGGGCTCGCAGGGATGAAAAGACGCCGGTGACAGATGATGACAACTCGTGTGTGTCCCCAGCAACGGGACACGAGTGTTGTTCTCAGCAGGATTTGAGGAAGAAAACAGCTTTGCTGGGAGCGGACAAAACAAAATGGGAAAAAAATTGATAGGGGGAGAGAGAGAGAAAAGGAAAAAAGGCTGGAGCTGCCAGTGAGTCATGTTGTGAAGGAACTGCAACATTCCCAGGGCTTTCATTCACAGATCAGGCTCTTCCCTGAGCGTGCTCCCTTCCTCCAATCCCTGAGTTATTCCCACTCCAGGATAAGCAGCTTTTCTCTTTTCCAAGCCACAACTCCCCTCTCCAAGGCCGCTTACAATCCTTGGAGCCCTTTCTGTGCTGTGTCCCAAATAAATCCTACCAGGAGCAGCTCTCCAGGCCCATCTCCCTATTTTTACTTGAGGCTTCCATGCATCCATGCAGATGGATTTGCCCGTGCTTTCCCAGCACTGAGGATTTGGATCCAGATTTTTGTGACTTAACAATTCATTTAGGAACATTTCACATTGGAGCTCATCAATTGCTTAATTGGAGTCTGACTGCTCTGGAATTGCTCCTAAACTATTTAATGGGAACTGGTTTTTCCAGCAGCTCTGTCTCCCAGCTCCTCAGTTATAAAAATAACCAAACAACCCCTCTGGTGAAGCAGCTTCAAAAATTCCAGAAGCGTAAAAACAATTCCCAATTTCCATTATTGAAACAGAGCAGGAAAACTCCCCAGTAGCCAGGATGGGCACCTGGAATCCAGGAAGAGGGAATAAAATGAGATTTTGGGAAGGTTGCTCAGCCCATTGGTTTAGCAGGGACAAGCAGCCACATTTTTTGGTGGCAAATGCAAGTTTGGAGTTTAAACAAATGGGATTCTCCCAAGAAAGTTGTGGAAGTTCCTATTTAGCAGGGAAAAAAAACTCCTTAGGTTTGTCTGGCATTTCTTCAATACAAATACAAAAGAATTGTTAAAAAACTAAGACTAAAGTTCTATCATGGAACACCAAAGGGAATTCTGATGGGATGACGGGCAGGGATGCAGGCAGAAGACATTTTGGGATGGGATCAAGGGATAATCTCCCGGGAGGAAAGGAGAACCTCATTCCATTGCTGGGTTATTTCCTCAGGCTGAGCACAACTCGAGCCAACCACGTGAAATGATCCCTGTGATTCTTGCATTAATGAGTTTTATCCTCCTCTTTTATGATCAATTCCATTTTCGAGTGGTCCATAGAACGGAATTGTGGGTAAATATTATCCATAAAAACCCATGCCAGGGAGGAAAACTTGATGCCATAAAAACTTAATGCCATAATTTTCCCTTTGGTGCCGAGTGCTGCGCGTTCCCTGTTGGGCTGTGCACATTCCGTGGTTGGAACGCTCTCAGAACTTCCCAAATTATTAATTTTTCCCGTTTCTAAGGAGAGATACATGGAGTGGAGCACTGCCAGCAGATCCTCATTTCCTTCCCTGGAAAAATCAAAATCTGGGAATAGCTAAGAGGGGGAATAAAGCTTGAAAACTCTAAAGCGTGAAGACTTTGCGACATTTAACGGGAATGGAAATGTGACGGCACCAGGACCAGCTGGGACAATCCCTCCTGCCCATCCACTGGAGAAAAGCTCTTCTGGAAGTGCCCAAGGAACTCCTGGAAGTGGCACTCCCTGCTCTGGGCTGGTGACAAGGTGGGCATTGGGAACAGCTTGGAATCAATGCTCTGGGAGGGCTTTTCCAGCTGGAAAGGTGGGAAAAGCTGGAAGAATAAAGGAGATCAAAGTGCTGCAGCTGCAGCAATAATCACCTGCCACAGATAGAAAACCAAATCATTTCCCCATCATTTTCCCCTTATCCCTCTTGGATATCCATGAGAAGGAGCTGGATTTGCCCTGTGACCCCATGGCAGAGCTGCACAAGTCTGGAGCATCCCCAGCTCTGTATGGAATCACATCCAGAGCGGATTAATCGTCCCAATTAGGCTTCAAATGCTGTAATTGGTGTTTCAGAACTCCACAGTGGTGCAAGTGTTCAGTTCCTGAGCTGCTCTCAGTCTGTGTAACCACCCCAGCTTCCCCTGGAAAACGGGATGGGAATGTGCTCCAGCTGATTTGGGAGCAGTCTGAAGATCCCACAATAAGCAAGGAGTGAGAGGAGGCGCTGAACAATGCTAAAAAGCAAATTATTGATTTTTCTCTTATTGAGGGAGCAGCCTCTGCTCTGTGTGCAAGGAACGAGGCAGAGGAGCTGAGACTAACAATGGAATGTGGTCCTGAAATTGAAGATCCCATCAGGAACAGCTCCAGCTGGAGCTGGACCTGCCTGTGCATCTTTATCTCTTTTTGTTCCTTGATTTCAGCTGCTGATTTTATCTCATCATCCATTTTCTCCCTGGTAAATAAGATGCAGAGCTGCTCTCTAAATCAGCACCTTCTTAATGCAGCCTTTTGTGGTGACCACAGCATTTGGGAAGCTCTTGAAGGCCTAATGAGCCTCATCAGCTGAATTATTTTAATTAACAGAGAAACAGAACAAGCCTTTGCATGAGGGATTTTTTTCTCCGAAGTGCTTTTTTGCTTTTATAAAAATTTGGGGTTGTAAAAATTGGGTTGTTTGCTCCAAAAATGGAGCAAAGGCTCCCATTTTAGGAGGAATAATTGTGATATCAAGCCAGTTTTTAGCGAGACAACTTTTTAATCTTTACTCTGTTAAAGGTTTTGGTGTTGAGCAGAAAAACCCATTGAAGTCCTGGAAAAACCCTGCTGGAAAGATAAATTCCTGCTTGGCTTTGGCCAGAGTGGGCAAATGCACCTGTGGAGGTGTGGGGTGCTCATCACTGCCAAAATCTGGTGTGGAGGGTGAGAGATAAAAAGATTTTGGAATTCCAAATTTTCCCCGAAGCCTCTCAGATACATCCATGGATCCTACAACCAGCTGTGGGATAATCAGTGATGCCAAAAATAATTTCCCCATGGAGGTAATTCCATACAAGTTCCTGATGTTTGGGATATCCTGGATTTGGATATCTGCACACCTGGATCTGTTCTCCTTATCCCAATAGAACATTACTAATAATTCCAACATATCCTTTAATTTCTCCTCCCAGACCATCTATCCTTCTCTGAGGCATTAAGAAGAAAGTGGACATTGATTAAAACAGGTGTCCACTGTCCCAGGTGTCAGTCCAGGCACTGAAATTCCTCCCAGGAGCTGAGCTAATTATGGAAAATCCAGCTAATAAAGGTAAACAACTTCTCTATGAGCACTTCATAAATATCCAGGGAAAGGCAGAGGCGCCGTCTGGTTATTCCACGGATGAGCGCTGGCTGCTGATTGATTACAAAGCTCCAGTCAGGATTTTATCAGCTCAATAACTCTGTAATCAGTCCCTTATCTCAGATTTGCCTGATTAAAATTGCTGCACAAGAGGCTGTTCTTTCACACTCTCCTTCCCCGAGGGAATTTTGATGGACCACAGCAACGGGAGATGTTTTTAAATGGCCAAGGTTCGCTCTGTGAGTTGTCTCCTTTGTGTTTGGAGTCTGATCTGGATGTCAAATCGGATTGTGGAGGTGACAGGGGAGGTGTGCTGGTGCCTGTACAAACAGCTAATGGGCGAGGGTGATGCCTCAGGTTCAGCTTTTCTATTTTTCAGGTTCTGTGCTGCTTTAGTGTGAGGGTCTGGGCTCCATATCAGGGGATGGTTCTGATGATGTGCAGTTCTGAGCTCTGTGCACAGAGCAGGGAGACAAAACAATTCCTGCTCCAGCTGGGCACCAAGGACAAATGACCCAAATCTCAGCCCAAGAGCACAAACACCGTGGGCTGCAGAGAGAAAAACAAGCAGGGTGGGACTGCCTGGGCTAAAGCTGGAATGGGACAATGAACTGCAAGATGCAAATGGAGCAGAACTGATCCCAGGGACAGACCCCGTGCCCGGCCGTGCATTTTGGGGCCATTTTGGTTCATCTTGGGTGCAGCCCTGGCTGGGCTCTGGTGCTGCCCAAGGTGGGTCCATGGAGGAGATGCTTTGAATCAATCCCTGCTTTATTCTGGAACTCCATCAGGAGTTGGACAGCCTGCACAAGGCATCATCAGGATTTAATAGCAGCTTTAATTCTCCTTAAAAGAAGGAAATATTTAATAATTAAACTGTTTTTTATAAAATGCCCAATTCTGATTTTAGTAGCTGTTCAGGAGGAGACCCTGCAGCACATCCCAGACCCAGAACAGAGCCAGGCTTGGAATTCCTGGATGCACACAGATTAATTAATCATTAATTCATCTCAGAATTTATTCCTGAGATCCGTTCCTCACAGAAAAATCAGGGACATGTTTGGGAGCCACTCCTGCAGTATTTACAGGAATTAACCCATGGCCCTGAAGGGATCTCTGTGTCCAGCAATGAAGCAAAATAAATCCCACACCAATGGTTTGGGTTGGGAGGGACCTTAAAACCCATCTCATTCCAATGGGCAGGGACACCTTCCATTATCCCAGGTGCTGAGGCACGAGGCAATTATCCCAAAAACACATTTGGGATATGGGATTAAGAAAACAAAAGGCTCAGCCCAGACCTGCAGTAAAAACCTCTTTATTCCTCAAGAATATTTCCATCCATGATCATTTCCAAGAGAACATCCCATCCCCATCTCCAGTGGTGCCTCTTGGAGCAAATTCCATGAATTTTTTTTTCTCCTGGCTGTGAGAACAACCCCTCCCCCAAAAATAAAATTAATCCCCTTCTGCCAGAGGTTGTGTTTTGCCTGACAGCCCTGCCCACAAACAGAGCTGCCCAAGCCCAAAAGTGCCAATGGAACCAGCAAGGAAGGGTTCCAAAATGGGAAAGGATGAATATTCACTGGAATATTTTGGTTGCATCCCATCTATCTTTGTAACAGACATTTTGCTCCAGCTCTGGCTGGAGCTCTGACGAGTGACAGCAAGAGGAAGCCTAATTAGCATAAAGGGTAATAATTAAGGATGCAAATGCAGTAAATGTCACGCAGTAATTTAACCAGGAGTGGGCAAAGCACCACCAGATCCCTGGCTCAAGGAAAACAAGCCCAGGAAAGGGATTTGAGGAGGAAAAAAGCAGGGAATGAACAGGGGTTTTTAAACAAGAATAAAAAAACCCAATCCTGGAATTCAAGGAGGTTCAGGACTTTTTAAAAACAGGGAATGGGTTGGAGTTTATGGGATTTTGTAGCAAAAGAGGGGAAAGAGGCAAAGCAGGTGAAATAATCTCTTGGGAAGGTGTTCTGTGCAATACAAAAAAGGGACATCCACAGTATATCCACAGTATATCCACAGGGACAGCCAGAAATCCCCCACAGCACCAGCCTCAAACACATCCCTGAACTCACTGGGATCTCCCCAAGGGGCAGAACAGGGAGCTCAGTTCTGCTAAAAAGGGCTCTGAGTTTTTCAGGATGTTGGAATGGAAAGTTTGGGTTGGGAGGGACTTTCAGGGGGTTTATTCCAACCCTAGAGCCAGGGATAGGGATAGTTCCCACTGGGATGAGGGATTTTTCCATCTCTCCTGTTCATCATTAATGTGGGGACAAAACCTCTAAAAACCTTTAAAAATATTCAAGACATTTAATTGGGATCACAGAAAACCAGGTTGGAGCTTGATCCCAAGGATCAGTGACCAACCCCAGATTATTTGCTGAAGACAAAATTCCAAGCCTAAAACAAACAAACAGGTGCAGAATCTGCCAGACCTGGGGAAGCACTTGGAGAATCAGCCAAAATATTCCAGTTTCTCTTAAACACGTGCAAAGCCTGGAACTAAAGAGCAGCACCTTTAAAATCCACCCAACCCTAAAGCCTTGTCCTATAAAAGCATTTCCCACACCATAAATGTGCTCCTGCAGGATTTTTGGAAGCGTTTTCCCCCTATTTATCACACCAAATGTGGCTTTTTGAGAGCACAGATCACTGATTTTTAATGTGGATTGGATTTTATGGCTCAGCTCCCAGGTTAGCACTCAGTGGTGAGGATTTCAGGGGAACCATATTTCTGAGCACCATTAATTCACAGGAGTTCATCATCATCCCATAATATGGAATTAGCAGCATCCAGCTTTTTCCGAGGGCTGCTAAAATATGGATCAGGCAAAGCTCTGTGGCTGTGCCCCAGAGAAAACCCCAAACAGCTTCAGTGGGGTGATATTGTTTGGGAGTGAGCTGAGAAAGAGGGAGAAAAGTTGGTGGAACAGAGCTGGAAAATGGATTTTTGGTGTTTTCCCAGAATTGCCGGTGTGGAGTAAAAAGTCAGCTTGGAAAATCATGGAATTCCAGACTGGGATGGGTTGGAAAAGACCTTAAAGCTCAGCCAGTTCCACCTCCCACTGTCCCAGGCTGCTCCAAGCCCTGTCCAACCTGGCTTTGGACACTTCCAGGGATCCAGGGGCAGCCACAGCTGCTCTGGGAATTCCATTCCAGAGTCTCCCCACCCTCACAGGGAGGAATTCTTTCCCAATATCCCATCTAAACCTGTTCTCTGTCAGTTTGAATCCATTCCTCCTTGTCCTGTCCCTCCATCCCTGCAAATCCTCTCTCCCCATCTTTCCTGGAGCTCCTTCAGGCCATTCCAAAGCTTCTCTCCAGGTGAACATTCCCAAATTTCCCAGCCTTTCCTCCCAGCAGAGCTGCTCCATCCCTCAGATCCTGCTGCTCCAGCAGCTCCACGCACCCCCTGTGCTGGAAGGAGGAAAAGCCAAGGAAAAACCTTGAATTTCCACAGGAAACCTTTCCATGGGGAGCTCCAGCCCCTCACTCATCCCTGGAAAATCCAGGTGCAGCTCCAAACCACACGGATCCAGCAGCAGGGAGGGCTCAGCATCTCCCAGAAAAGTTTCTTCAACCCGTTAAAATCCTCGGCAGCCTTTCCTGGGATCCGTTCTGGAACTTTATCCAGCTGGGAAAAAAAACCCTCCAGTCCGGATTATTCCTTAAATGCCATTCCAAGAGGGAATCCTTGGGGAATGAAAGGCTCCCAGGACACGGGATCTTTCCAGAGGCCGGGAATCGCATCCCGCTGAGCTGGAGATCCCGGGAAGTGTGAACAAAGAGCTCCATCTACCGATCCCTGATATCCTTAAACTATAACCAAATCCTTCCCTAAAATCTCATGACCTCTGAGAATATTGTTTATCTAAGTAATAAATCATTCTTAACCTAAAAACAATCCCATCCCTTGGTCACTAACGAGGACAACACCACCAAAGAACCCTTGAGCAGGAGCATTCCCCATTTCCTGCTGCCATTTCCATGGTCCCTGCCTCCCAAACCCCAGCCAGAGGGGTTCAGCATCCGGAGGTGCCAAACCCAGCAGGGTTTTCTGTTGTATTTGTGGGGTGCCCCATGGCAGGAAGGAATGATGCATCTGACTCCATGTTCTCAGGAGGCTGATTTATTATTTTATGAGCTATATTATATTAAAGAATATTGCACTAACGCTCAGGACTTCTGCTGCTCAGAGTGACCCTGAGATACGTCCAAGTCTCTTTTCCCAGACCAACAGTCGAAGAAGGAGTCAGAACTCTTCTATTTTTGTTCTCAAGGTTTTTTATTGTTTCTTATCTATAAAATTTTTTCTCCGACCCACCGAGGTCTGTCTGGCAGGTCGGGCTGAGGCACACTGCTTGTCCTTGGGGCGGTGTTGTCTTTTATATGAAAAACGACGTGTACATTATTTACCATAACTTCCCAATACCTATCACCCATGTTACACAGTGAGCTTCTACTCTAAGCCAATCCAAAAGTGCCACCATCACAGCAGAAGATGGAGGTTAGGAAGAAGAAGGAAAAAGGACAAGGCACACCCAAATTCCTCCATCTTGGGACCCCGAGCCCCCATTCTAAAAACCCAAAAATCTGTTTTCCACCCTGTAACCAACTAACTATTATTCTACTTAAACTCTCTTGACTTGTAATTCTTCATATAAAGTTGGTAATTGTTTTTTCCAAGGGCTAAATCAAAGG
>JAWWMN010000272.1:61246449-61256666 GCA_035047745.1 Catamblyrhynchus diadema
GGAAAGGAAAGGAAAGGAAAGGAAAGGAAAGGAAAGGAAAGGAAAGGAAATGAAAGGAAAGGAAAGGAAAGGAAAGGTCAAACACATTTGAAAGGTTCCATGGATTCAACTGGGAGGAATTCCTGGGATGGATTGAAGTTTCCAGGCAATTTTCAGAGAAGTCTGAGCTTTTAGATTCACTGTGAGGAGAAATATCCAAGTTCTGTTCTGCTGCAGCCTCAAGCAAATTTGTTTGACAAAATTTGGATGAGGGCAACAAAAAGTCTGCGAAGAGCTGGAGCACCTTCAGCATTTGCTCCCCTTTTATCCACTCCCATTTTCCCACAGCCTTCTCCTCAGGTTTTTCCATCTCCTGGCTCCACAGGGATATTCTTTGCCATGAATCCTTTGAAAGTCCAGGTTGGAGCAGCAGGAATTCTTTTCTCTCCTGCTGTGACTGCAACTCAGACATTGGAGCAGAGCATGAGCCCATCTGCATCCTGCAAAAAAGCAGGAATAGCTGAAAATTTATGGGAAAACCAAGAAAAGGGCAAAACTTTAGCAAATTTTAAAAGTTTGGCTAATTAAAGTGGGTTGGGGAAAGAAGATGAGCAAAGCCAAAAAGGCTCTGTGCTCCTGGGTGCTGCTGTCACTGAATCCAAGGACAAAAAATTCCCAGATTCCGAGGGAAACTTCCCTGCTCCACCTCAAGGAGGATGCAAATGTTCAGTATGGGAGTTAAATCAGTTCTGGGCCTTGAAGGAAGCTCAGAGACAATTGCAGCAATATTAAAACCCTTCCAAATTGTCTCAGGCTGTCCCACAAATGATCTCCTGCTGCCTCAGCTCACCAAAGTCTCCAAAGTGCAATAATTGAAGGCCTGAGATGCTGCACACACTCCTTAAAAACTGCTTTGGATGAGCTCAGGACGTTTAGGGAAAATTATTTATCCTCTGGGGATGGACCCAGGGAATTGCTGATGTCATCAAATAATTTCTCCTAACTCCTGACTGGGGGTTCTCAATCAAATGGAATTTAATCCAGGCCACGATTTTGAGTTTATTTGATTCATTTCTTGCCAGATTTCATTTGATTGAGTGGAATCAAACAGCGCTGCTGTCACTGAATCCAAGGACAAAAAATTCCCAGATTCCAAGGGAAGTTTCCCTGCTCCACCTCAAGGAGGATGCAAATGTTCAGGAGAGGAATTAAATCCATTCTGGGCCTTGCAGGAAGCTCAGAGATAATTGCAGCAATATTAAAACCCTTCCAAATTGTCTCGCCAAGGTCTCCAAAGTGCAATAATTGAAGGCCTGAGATGCTGCACACACTCCTTAAAAACTGCTTTGGATGAGCTCAGGACTTGGAGGAAATATTATTTATCATCCTCTGGGGATGGACCCAGGAATTGCTGATGTCATCAAATCCTTTCCCTTTCACTCCTGACTGGGGGTTCTCAATGCACAGCTCTGGTCAAATGGAATTTAATCCAGGCCACGATTTTGAGTTTATTTGATTCATTTCTTGCCAGACTCCATTTGCTGACTCCAGCTCTTTTATTTCTTATTTTTTTCCCTGTAGATGAATCATGTTAAAGAGGGAACTGCGGAAGCAGAATTTGGAGAGAGTGATCCTTAAAATAATTGATGTAGGGAAGGCAACTCTGAATATGGGAGTCAAGAGCCTGCTCAATTTAACAATTCTGTGTTAAATCTGGCTTAAATCCAAACCATTCCTAGGCCAGGAAGCTTTGGAAGGTCCCAGAATGGGAATTTTGACAACAATGTGAGGGTGGAAAGGGCCCTCAGGTGATTAAGTCCCCCCCAAACTTTAAAATCACAAACTCCTGTATTATAAATTTATTGAGTTTTCCCAAAGATTAAATTAATCTGACTTAAATCTGAACCATTCCCAGACTGAGGAAGTTCAGAAAATCCCAGAAATGGAATTTTGTTAACAACCTGAGCGTGGAAAGGTCCCTCAGGTGATTCAATTAAAAACTCCTGGATCGTAAATTTATTGAGTTTTCCCAAAGGATAAATTCCAGCATGGAACATCTGCTTGGCAGAGCATGCAGGAAGGTGCTGAATTCCAGCAGTGCTGGATCGATTCCTGAATTTCCCTGTGCAGATTTATTCCTGAGGTTTATCTGGGAGCTGAGATTTTCCATCAAGGATCAGCAGACAGGAATTGTTGAGAGTTCCTTTTGTGTCATGCCTGGATCGGATTTATTTTCCTCATTTGCAACATTTCAGGAGAAATCTCCTTTTCCACTCCAACCAGCAGCTCCCTGGATTTCTCTGGTAAATCCAACAGCTGGGAGAGGAGTCATCCTGAAAATTCCCTGTTTGAGCAGCCCAGTTTAGTAAAATTTGCTGGAGAACTTTGTGGTGCTGGTTGATGGATTGATGATCTTGGATGTCCTTTCCAAACTTAACAATTCCATGATTCCATGAATTTATAAAGGCATTTAACCACATTCTTTAATTTCTCCTCACCTTCTCAAAAGCTCCTTTCACACCCCAGAAATCCCTCACTGAGTGAATCCCATTTGCAAAAGCCTGAAATTCCTTAGGATTGGGAATTGAAAGCAGCTCATGGAAGACATTTATGTTAAACATGGATTCCATAGGAATTGCAGATCCTGACTGAGGAACTGTTCCGCTGAGGGCACTTGGAGACTGCAATTCCCAATCCAGCTCTCAATAAACATTTTCCTCATTTTCCTTGTTTTTAAAGAGCTGGAAGCCAGGATCTTGTGTTCCAGCACAATCTGCCCCTCCTGAGCTCTTTTAACCAACCCCAGTTGTGTTTCCTTCAACATTTCCCATTTTTTCCCCTCTTCCAGCACTGTCCATCCTCCCTCATCATCATTTCATTTTCCATCCCATCCTCCTCTCTCAGCCAAGGGAACTCTCTTCAGTCCAGACCATCTGGATGTTTTTCTTTGTATGGAATTGTTCGTGGTGGGCTCCCTTTTCCATTCTCCTCGCTTTCCATGGTTTATTTACGGATGCTGACAGGCACAGTCAGATCCCACATAGATTTCTTCCTTTCTGCAGGAATTCTGACACAAAATAAGGAATTTGTCACCTTGGACTGTGTGAGGGTGCTGGGGCACTGACCAGGCTCCCCAGGGAACAAACACATTCCCAAGGCTTCCAGAGCTCCAGGAGAATTTGGACAATCCTCAGGCAGGGGTGGATGGGATATTGGGAAGAAATTCCTGGCTGAGAGGGTAGGGAGGCCCTGGAATAGAATTCCCAGAGAAGTTGTGGCATCGCTGGAAGTGTCCAAGGAGCACGCTGGGACAGTGGGAGATGTCCCTGCCCATGGGATGACCTTTAAGGTCCCTTCCAACCCAAATTATTCCGTATTTCCATGAATGCTTTTTTTCCATCCATTTGCAGGTTTATAATTCCAACTGTGCATGGACCAAACCTTTCATTTGGAAAGAATGAAATTTGATTTCTGTCCTGTCCAGAAATCCACGCTTGTCTCTCTGCTTGCTTTGAGCACGGCAGCAAAACACAAGAGGAAACAGGGATTAATGATGCTTAATTAAAAATTATCTCATTAAAGGTAGATATTGGTCTGGAAAGGGAGCAGAGGGTGGGTCAGGCAGCAGCTCCATGGAATTGAGAACTTCCAGGTTTTTCTCTTGGAAACACTGTGGAACTCGGGCCTTTGAGGTGGCTGAACTTCCTCTGGGTCACTTCTTATTGATTTTCGGGAAGCAGCTTTGATTTTTGGCTGATTTCTTCCAGGTGTGTGGCCAGGCTGTGCTGTCAGAGCCAGAGGAAGGATGGAAAATCCTTAATGGAGAGGAAGGAGAGGCCAGCATGGAGCCAGAGGTTGTTTGAACAGGAACAGCAGAAATCATCCCAGAGAGAATCTGGAGACATCACTCCACATGGTTCGGGATTTTTGCTTCAGGGAAAAATCAACTCCTGTGCTGTGATTTACACCAAACAGGGAATATTTGGATTTTTGTCCCCAAAGACAAGGAAGGGGCTGCCTGTGAACCAAAGCTGAGCTGGAGATGAAGCTCCAAAGTCTCCAGGAACAAAAAGCTGCTTTGAGAAACGTCCCCAGCCTTGCCCAGCTCATTTAGCACAGCTCCTGCTCTCACTGGGGACACACTGAGAGCCACTGACATTGACAGATCAGGACAGCAGAGCCCCGGAATCAGCAGAATTCCAAGGAGAAGCTGGAAGGCAAACGATCCAAATTGCTCTGATGTGCTGAGTTAGGTGGCTGAGAGCAGCATAATGAAGGAGCAGCTCCACCAAAGGTCCTGCAGGGAGCACAGGAACCATCAGGAAGTTGCTCAGCTGGAGGCAGAGCTCGGAAAAGCACCCAAAAATGCTCTGGGAATGGCTCCGTGCTGAGGATTCCTGGCGCTGAAGGGGTGGGATGGGCAGTGAATGGATAAAGGATTTGTTCCTGGAATGAAGGGGGTCACTGGAAAATAAGGGATGTCTTAATCAGAAGAAATGCATTTGGTGACAAGTCATACTGGACTGTCTGGAATCCACCAGAAATCTTCCTGGAATCCACCTCAAATCCACCTGGAATCCATCCAGGACAAATCCCCCACCCTGGAAAGCACAAAAAGGAAAAGAATCTTTGGGAAATCCAGTTAGACCAGGAAAAATACTTCTTTATTTAATATTCCTGGTGCTGAAGGAGTGGGATGGGCCACGAATGGACAAAAAATTTGTTCCTGGAATGCAGGGCATCACTGGAAATAAGGAATGGCTTAATCAGAAGAAATGCATTTGGTGACAAGTCATACTGGACTGTCTGGAATCTGCCTCAAATCCACATGAAATCCACCCAGGACAAATCCACAGCCCTGCAAAGCACGTTAAGTACAAAAAGGAAAAGAATCTTTGGAAAATCCAGTTAGACCAGGAAAAATACCTCTTTATTTAATACTCCTGGTGCTGAAGGAGTGGGATGTGTCACGAATGGACAAAGAATTCATTCCTAGAATGAAGGGCATCGCTGGAAAATAAGGAATTTCTTTATCAGAAGAAATGCATTTGGTGAGAATTCTTATTGGACCACCTGAAATCCACCCAGGACAAATCCACAGCCCTGCAAAGCACATTAAGTACAAAAAGGAAAAGAATCTTTGGAAAATCCAGTTAGGCCAGGAAAAATACCTCTTTATTCCAGGTTTCCTGGAAGTAACGCAGCAGGAAAATCAGAAATGCAAAGCAGACGGTTCTGGTTTCTACTGGATGGGATTTGGGAGGCTTAAAAAAAGGAATATCTCACCCCTACACTGGGATGATTCCCTCCCTTTTAACCCACCAGGCTGACAAAAGGAAGAGCAGCCCAGAGCAAAGGATTTTTCTTTGCTGCTCTCTCTCTTCACAAAAGATCCTTTGATGGAGTGCAATCTGTCTTTGCACTAATTATCTGCTCAAGCGAAATGACATCGCAGAGCTGGTGGCACAGGAGTGTCCTGATGGGGACAGAGGTTCGCTTCCACAAAGGAAATAAAAAAAGGGGGCAAAGAAAGCCTGGAGGCATCAGGAATTCACAATTCACACAGCATTTCCTTTAATATGATCTGAGTGAAAGTTTTCCTGCCCGTGGCAGGGCAGGGAACAAGACGGTTTTTAAGGGCCCTTCTACGACGTTGTGGGATTTTAGGATCCCTTAAACTCATGTGGGAATCTGAGCCAGAAATCCCATGAATTTGGAGGATATTTTGATCAGATAAGGGGAAAAAGAAAGCAAGTGTTGATTGGGGGGGTGTCAGGACATCACAAAGGGGTGTCTGACCCAAGGGAAAGGGAGGATTTGGCAGGAATGACAAATGAAATGTAAATAAAGGCTCTGCACTCTGTGTTGGGGTTCTTGAGGCACAAACTGGGGAGGAACCAAAAGCTGAGACAGCTTAAAAATTGCCATTTTTCATTTCCCCCCTAAAAGTGTCAGCTGGGCTGTTGTGACACCAATTTGTCACCTGCAGAGAATCCATTGGAAATATTTCCTAGTCTGGATTAACCCTGGGAAAGGCTGGGCAGATTAAGCAGGGCTGGGTTCCCACACAGGCTCTTTAGACAGGAATCTCTGTGTGTGGGTTGGATCAATCCTACCCTGCTTCTCCTTTATTTTGAGCACCACAGAAATGGAATAATTTGGCTGGAGCAAGGCCAAGAGAATTGTGAAGTTAATGAATTTCTGAGCAGGCTTTTTTAGAGAGGCTTTGTGCTTCCAAAAAGCCACTGAGCACAAAATTAACTGGGCAGGGTTACAAAGCAGCCAAGGCAGAGGCTTGCAGGAGTCAAGGCGAGGTTGTGTGGGGAAAAGCTCTTATCCCCCTGCGTGTCATAATCACAGATGATGCTTGATCCTGGGAATTAAAGGAGTGATTCCAAGCCCATTTAGGATGAGAAAGGGAAAAAAACTGGGCATGCAGGACTAGAGCTGGTGAGAAATGGGAATTATTGCTCCAGCACAACCCCGGGGATGCTGTGGGCCGGGGTTTGTTGGCTCCTCATGGAGGAGTGTGAGGGGAGCACAGGGCATTTGTGGTGTCAAAATCGTGGAATTGTTAAGGCTGGAAAAGTCCTGCAAGGTCATCAATCCAGCTGTGAATCAAGCCCCACCTTGTCCACCACTAAACCATGTCCCCAAGTGCCACATCCGTGTGGTTTTTGGGATAGCAGCTCCACCCCTGCCCTGGGCAGCCTCTTCCAGGGCCTAACAACATTTCCTGTGGAGAAAGTTTCCATAATATCCATCCTAAACCTCCCCTGGCACAACCTGAGGCTGTTTCCTCTCACTCCTTCTTTCCACCTGGGAGAACCAGGTAAAATCCACCTGTGTTCCCTGTCCATGTAGGAATAGCAGCTGCTTCACCCCAGGATTGGCTCTGGATCAGCCCTGCCACCTCTGCCTGTATTTCCCACTGGCTCTGGAGCAGGGTTTGGAGATTCCCTCAATTTTTGTTGCTGCTGAGATGGTTCATCCACTGCCTTTGTAGTTTTGGAATAAAACTGCTGGAGGGTGGGGAATTTCTGGGAACAGAAACCACTCCTGTGGGAATATCCCAATTAATGAAGGTTGGACAGAGCAGCTGTGGCTGCTCCTGGATCCCTGGAAGTGTCCAAGGCCAGGCTGGACAGGGCTTGGAGCAATTTGGGATAGTGGAAAGTGTCCCTGCCCATGGAATGGCATAAAATGAGATGGGTTTTAATGTCCCTTCCAACCCCAAAGCATTCCAGAATCCCATGGAATTGTTCTGTACCTCTGGGCCTTTCCCAGAGCATGGCCTAGAGGTTGGTAGGGAGAAATAATTCCTTTCTATCTTCCCCTGGAATATTTTCAGGCAATTCTGAGGCTCTGCTGGATTGTTTTATGGGATAGTGACGATCATGCTGTGAGCAAACACCCTCTGGAGCAGCCCCTGGCCACGGGACAGCGCATCCCATGGGATGGGGGAAGCTGCTCTCTCCCAGCAGGTTCCACCTTTCCAAAATCCCCTGAAAATTGCCCTAAAATGATGTAAAATTTAGGCCAAAGTGTTGCCCAGCCTCAGTTTCCTTTAAAAAAAATATTATTTGTAGTGTTGCTTACTGGACTTTTCCACAAAATTTGCATTAGCATGGAATGTGCCCTCAGGCTGCTTCCCAAGGATTCCCGTCATCATCTTCCCACATTTATTAACAGTGTGTGAACTCTGGAGCAAATTTTAATTTTTCTTTGTCAATACCAATGTTTCCATTGCTGCCCAGGCTGGAATGGGATCAGGGTTCTCATCCTACTTTTCAATTAACTTTTCTTCCCCTCATCAAGGTTGCTGTTGGATTAATTCCTTCTCTCTGCTTTTCTTCCAGGAAAAACAAAATAAGGAAAACAGCCATGTTACCTGAGAGGAAATAGTAGAATTCCTTGGGAAAAAAAAAAAAAATAGGTTGGCAAAGAGAGAGTTAAATCCAGGCAGTTTAATTCCAACCCTGCTGAAGGTTTGAGAATTTTAATGGAAGTTGGATGGTTTTATGGCTTTAGAAATGCTCTAAATCTGAATTTTGGGGGTTATTTAAGAGGCTGGGTGATCCTAAGGAAAAAAATTGTGGATTAAGAGCTTCCTTCCTTCTCACGGAGTCCTGGAATTTCAGAGGAAGGTCCAAGTCTCCTGCTGCTCCCAGAGCAGGTGGGACTGTCCAATCCCACTGTGGTGGGATTGTCCGGCTGTGGGTGGTGCTGTCCAGTCTCCCATTCTGTACAAACTCCTTGGAATTCCACTCCAGAGCCAGGGATGTCTTCAGTGACCTCCCTGAAATTGTGTCACGGGATCCTACGACCTTAAAACAAACTTGTGTCCACCCTGCTATGAACAAAATGTGAATTTTTATGTTCTGGAGTGACACAAGAGCAGCAATAAATTGCTCTTCTTCCATTTTTTTCCCGTTGGGGGGTGGCTGAAGATTGGTGTTTCTCATTTAGGGAACTGTTTTCCTAATGGGGCTCTGCCTCTGGGAAAGGAATTATTTGATGGACACCAACAGTTTGTGTCAGGTTTTTCAGGGAGTAAAAAAATAAATGCGTAGATGAAATAAGCAGCCAGTTAATTTCTCCTTCACAGTTGTTTCATGTAAATGAAGAACTGGAATTCTTTGTGAGCCATCAAAGCTGGGAAATAAATGCACAATTAGCTGCAGGAAAGTGCTGAAAGCCATTAGGCCTCATTTTAGAATAATAATGCACTTCAAGCCTATTTGTTGAAATATAAATACAATTATGGGGAAAGAAATTAATGCGCAGTGGGAAGTTTCTTGAAGATGGCATCGCATTTTCTGCGGCACGAGATGAAGTGAGTGAAACCGTGGGGTTTTGGTGAGGTGAACAATGGGGATGTGGCAGGAAAGGAGATAAAACTGAAACAAAAAACGTTGGAGCATCCCCAGCTATGGGGGTCAAAGGAGGTAAAGATTTGCCAAAGGGGTCTGAGGGGTGGAAAGCTCCTCCTGGCCTCCAGGGATGCTCCCAGTGGGAAGGAGGGATGAGCTTTGGGACACAGCTGGAAGTGGAGATGTGGGGAGGTTCAGGCCACTGGAAGCTTGGCCAAGGAGATCCGACAGATCTCTGCTGCTCTGAGGCTGCAGATAACTCAATCTGTGCGTGGGCAGAGGTTTCTCTTTGCTCAAAATCATCATTTTTGGGCTTTTCTCTGCCATCCTCCCCGATCCCATCAGGAAATTTCCCTGGAGATGCTAGCACAGAGATGGCGACTGGAAAAGGTCCCCCAGGAAATGGAGCTGCAGGTGGTGAACTAGGGGTGACCATGCTGGGAATGCTGGGATCCACCAGGAGGGGTGGCCTTGGAGGAGAGGACCAGGGATGGAAACATGGGGCAAGGGTTGGTTGGGCATGGAAAACTCAGCCTGGAACCAAGGGGTGATGGGATCAGAGAAACATGGGATCGGAGAATGCAGAAACACAGGATTACGGGATCACAGGGTCACCAAAACAGAGAATCACAGGATCATGGGATCATGGGAACAGAGAATCACAGGATCATGGGATCACAGGATCATAGGACCACAGAATCAGAGAATCACTGAGACATGGAATGGTTTGGATGGGAAGGAACCTCAAAGCCCATCCAGATCCACCCCCTGCCATGGGCAAGACACCTTCCACTATCCCAGGTTGCTCCAAGACCCAGTGTCCAACCTGCTCTTGGATACATCCTGTGAGGGTGGGCAGGCCCTGGCACAGGGTGCCCAGAGAAGCTGAAGCTGCCCCTGGATCCCTGGAAGTGTCCAAGGCTGGGTTGAACCAAACTTGGAGCAGCCTGGGGTAGTGGAAGGTGTCCCTGCCATGGAAAAGGGGTGGAATGGGATGGGGTTTAATGTCCCTTCCCACTCAAAACATTCTGGGCTTCTGTGAAATGTTAAATCACAGAAAAAGTGGGAAAAGCCTGGAATCGGTTGGCACAACTAACTGATCTTCAGTTTGGGAGCTCATAACCCTCAGACAGAACCAGAGTGTTCCTCGTTTCTGAGCGTGCAATTAATGGTCTTGGAATCAGCCAGGAATCTTCTGTACTTCCATTTATCCATGTGCTGCTGCTGCACTCGTGAGCTGGCACAGCTCTGGCTGACACCTTGCCAGCTTCCTTGGATATCCCAAGGGGGGGGAGGGAAGGGAGGGAGGGAGGGAGGGAGGGAGGGAGGGAGGGAGGGAGGGAGGCAGGAAGGGAGGAAGGGAGG
>JAWWMN010000272.1:61264131-61274146 GCA_035047745.1 Catamblyrhynchus diadema
TCAGGGATTCTCCAGCCCCTGCCCAGCTCCCTCAGGGATTCTCCAGCCCCTGCCCAGCTCCCTCAGGGATTCTCCAGACCCTGCCCAGCTCCCTCAGGGATTCTCCAGACCCTTCCCAGCTCTGTTCCCTGCCCTGGACACTCTCCAGCCTCTCCAGGTCCATCTTGTCATGAGGGGCCCAGAGCTGCCCTCAGGACCTGAGGTCCTTCACAGTGCCCAGCACGGGGACAATCCCTGCCCTGCTCCTGCTCCCAGACAATTCCTGATCCATGCCAGGAGCCTTTGGCCTCTTTGTGCCCACCTGGGCACCCCTGGCTCCTGTCCTGCCAGGATTTGAGGTCCCTCAGTCTCTCCTGGTGCTCCAGCCCCTTCCCAGCTCCTTCCCCTGCCCTGGACACTCTCCAGCCCCTCCAGGTCCATCTTGTCACGAGGGGCCCAGAGCTGCCCTCAGGATTTGGGGTTTCTCAGCAGTTCCCAGCACAAGGAACAATCCCTGCCCTGATCCCACTGGTCACAGGAGCGCTGGTCCCAGCCAGGATGGTGACAACCTCCTTGGCCTGGCTCGTGGCCCTTGTCCAGGGCCTGCCCAGCCCTTGCTGTGGCCGTTTCTTGACCACTGCTGCTCCACTGGTCCCTCGAGGTGGGGACTCCCAGAATCCTGCCAGGTTTGATGTCCTCCACTGGAGGCTGTTCTGGGATGCCCAACATTGACCCTCTGATCCCAGGTGGAAAAACAAATCCATTTTCTCCCTCAGGATCTCTTCACAGGGCCCTTCAGCCTCTCAGATATCCCCTGCTGGTGGCTTGTCTCCCTTGCACTGGTGACAGAGAATTTATGAATAAAAAAACCCTACCAGACTATTTTTTTAAATTTATTTTTAATTTCCATGACAGCAAATGGCCTCCAACTCCAGAAAACAAAGATAATTTCCTGGGTCCAAAGCTTTTAGGGGAAAATACCTGTTTGCCATTTATTGGGCCCCTGAAAGTGGCATTTTTCCAGCTGTTTCCAGCACATCCCTTTATCTTTGCTCACCACAGCAAAGCTGAGCCAGATCCACGTTGATTTTTAGCTGGAGTTTATTTAAGGGGAAGTGGGAGGAAGGATATTAATTATTGGGTCACTGCTGAGCCGTGCCTTTGGTTTGGTTTTGGCTCTGTGCTGGTGTTTCCTCCCCCAAACGACTCCTGAATTATTTTATTAAAGGAAATGTGGGCAGATGGACTTGAAAATGTAACTCTTCACTGCTTCCAACGAGGATCTGCAGTAATTAAATATTTTAGAGCAGCCTTAAAGCTTTATTCTGCTCTCTTTCAGCCACCACAGAGCAGCTCCCTCTCCCAGTAAGTGCCCATCCCATCGGTGTGGATGCTCCCAGTGCTCCCATTCCTGACCCCCCCACACTCTCCCACACTTTAAACACCTCATGGAAAATGTGTTTTTCCCTGTCCACATTTTTGGGATTTTCTGGTGTGCCCAAAGCTGGTGCCAGGAGATGTGAGGTTGTACCTGGGTCCCGTTCTGGGGTGGTTTTGCTGGACATGATGCAACTTCTAAAATATTTGAAATAACTTTACTCAGGGGTTTGTTTGTCTTTGTGGGGGAGGGAATGGGAAGTTTTTCCTGTTTCAAGGGTGAGGCTTGGTGAGTTTAACACCCGCACAGATCTGGAGCAGCCGGAAATCCAGAGGACATAATGACCATTAAAGGACATTAATGATCATCAACTCCAAACCAACCGTGGCATGGCTGGAGAAAATCTGGAGACCATCCCTGGTCTGGGAAAAGAGACAAGAGAAACAAGAATAGAGATCAATAACCAGTAGGAAACCAAATATTGAGAATTGGGTAATTTGAGATGAGCGAACGTTGAACCAAGGGATTTCTCTGGGTTTCTCATGTAGAAATGTGAAAAATCTCATGAAGACCATGAGGGACGGGGTGATTTTCTCTGCACAACCCGGGCAATGTGTGGATGAAAGGATTTCCATTGCACATGCTGGCCAGAATAAAGGAATGCCTTGATTCTCTAACTCCAAAAATATGTTTTTGGAGAGTTATTATTTTTCCTGCAAAGCTGTGGCTGCCCCTGGATCCCTGGAAGTGTCCAAGGCCAGGGCTTGGAGCACTCTGGGATAGTGAGATGTGTCCCTGCCCATGGAATGGGATGAACTTTAATGTCCCTTCCCACCCAAACCATTCTGGGATTCTTTGGGTCGCAGAAATGGTTCCAATTTATCCCATTACTGCCCATGAAGACCTTTGTGCAGAGTTCCACGTGCCTCTCCCGAGGTTTTTGAACTCTTCCTTTCTTTCCCACAGCCCCAGCTCCTTGCCTGGCTCCTCTTTTCCTGCCATGAATCCAGCTCTCCTCAGCTTTCCCTGCTCTCCCCGCTGAGTTCAACCCCATTATTTCTGCTCTGCCTTTCTCTGCCATCTCCGCCCCCTCCCCTGGCTGCTCCTCGGCTCTTTCATCCCCATCTCTGCAGGTGCCACCTCTCCTGGTGACATCAATGGCCATGGAGTGTCCTCCCTCCCTCACAGCCTCTCCTCGTGCCAGGCCCACAGCCTTTGCAGAGCTGCCACTTCTCCTGTCAGCTGACCCATTTTAAATATTTTTTTTTGATTTTTTTTTATGAAGAAATGTTCAATCCCAAAAATTAAAATCCATTCAGAGCTTCTCGTTGCAGCAGGAAAAACCTGATCTGGTGTCTGTTAATGCTGGATAATCACAATCCTCTTCCATTAAAGGCATTGATTAAATGTCTAATTAAAACTGCTGGGATATGGATGGGGTTTAAATCTAGTGGAGGGCTGGGGTTTTGATGAACTCATTAATACAAATCTTATTTGTGAAGAGTCACAATGGCTTTGCTGATCAAAGGGGGGAAAAGATCAAAAATAGCTTTTCTTTTGTGTGTTTTTCCATATTCCAGGTGCTTCTGGCAATCCTGAATTTCCCTTCAGTGTCCCCTCCCCGTTCTCGTCTGGTGTTTTCTGAGCCTCACAGAAGCCTTGGAACCATCAGTTGGATCCTGGAGCTAAAGCAGGGATAGCAATGGGAAAAGGCTCTCTGGGGTTAAACTCTTGGAGCTCTTAGCCTGGAGGAGGGATCCCTTTTCCAAGCACATTCTGCATTTCCAGATCCCTTTTCCAAGCACATCCCGCATTCCCAGATCCCTTTTCCAAGCACATCCCGCATTCCCAGATCCCTTTTCCAAGCACATCCCCCATTCCCAGATCCCTTTTCCAAGCACATCCCCCATCCCAGATCCCTTTTCCAAACCATCCCATGTCGGAGAAGGGAGACGCGGACACCAGGTGGTCATCAGCAAGTCTCAATTTATTGGAGATCAATGTTGCACTTAAATACATTAGTTAATCAGCTCATACATATTGCAAAATCATAGCTCATCATTGGTTGATATCATTTTGCGTCATTGCGGTTATCTGCTAGCGACTTCTGCATTCTTGTGGTTAAACAGTAACTTTTTGTTCCGTATGCACATCCTGTCTTGCACATTTCTGTGGCTCTGTTCGATAAACAAGGACATCTTGTCCTTGAAGCCACCCTTGGCCTAAATGACTTGTAACGCTATCAGTTCGGTGCGGCTATGTCCCTTCTCAACGAGCCAGTCTTCTATAAAACTCTCTACACTTCCCCCGTTTTCTTTTTGAGCTAAAAGGGTTGTATGCTTTTCTAAAATGCTATCTGCAAATGCTCGCATGCGCGCTGTGATACATTGCATTATACAGGGACCAAAAAGCAAAATACTCAATACAACAAGCAAAGGTCCTGCAAATGTCATAATTAAGCTTTTTAGCCATCCGCTGATTCCTAAGGAGTATAGCCAATCATCAAGAGGATTTGAATTAACGGTAAGCTTTTTCATATTGTCTCGTAGCTGCTGTAATTTTTTATGGATTGATTCAGAGTGATCCGATAGGTTAAGGCAGCACATACCTTCAAAATCTTCACATCCATGCCCATGGGCCAAAAGTAAAAAATCTATAGCGGCACGATTTTGTAACAATTGGTGTCTTATGTTATCCACATCTGTCACTAATTCACTTAAAATTTCAGATGTAATATTCATTTGTTTTCCTGTCCAACAAGCCAACTCTTTCAGTTGTGCAAGAGCTTGTGCTGCAGCGACTCCTGGCGCTAACAAAGAAGCAACAATAGCTGTTGGGTTGTTCCAAAGTTCTACATTATCCTTACACTCAGGCCCTAGTTCTTGCACTGCTCGACGTGTCCTTCTTATAGCGTTCTGATGGTGGTTCATAACTATGGTTATATTGGGGGCAAAGAGTGTTAATTTCCCAAAATAACAGGGGCCTCTTACTGTGTGTCCAGGCTTTCTTGTCCATGCCCGATCTCCGCAAATTAAAAATATTCTTGGGGGCAACTGTTTTGGTGAGTCATCTTTGCTGGAGCTTACATACGTACTCACTACAGTGTTGTTGCAAAATTGGGTAATATTATGGTAGATTGAGCTCATGGGATAAAGTGATGTACTTTCATTTAAAGGGCGTTTCCCTATGTGTCTATTACGCTCTGGAATTCTAAACATGATACATCTTGCAGCGGGTTTCGAGCCTAATAATTCTAGTTCTTGAGGCTCTCAACTAGTGATATTCAACTGCTTAGCAACTTGAAGGGTAGCAGCTGTAACATTACCTTCTCCGTCTAGATCAGTTACATTAGCCGCGTTATTAAAGTTCTTAATCCAGCTGCCTCTAAAGATTGTAAATTCTTGTATCTTTTCAAGCGGGATGTCTATTAAACATGTTTGAAAAGGGTCATCAGGCGTGGCCATTGATAAACAAAATGATTCTTGTCCTGTTTGGTTAGCCCAGGTAACCCACATATTTTGGCGGGGATTGATTTTTATTATTGCCGTGCTGTTTATAACTGTTGCCAATAACACAATTACCTGTAAGGGTTTCATCTTGTCTTATGTTTCCTTTTCTTATACTTTTTATTGCCAAAGGGGATACGTTGCATTCGCTCAATGCATCTGTCTAATATTTCTTCTAATTCCTCTCCTTGATTTAGCGGCCCAAGTATATCAGTGCTCAAATATGGAACCTTATATCTGCAGCGTGCTGCTAAAACGTGTGAATTAACAGCGATTAGGCATCTCTCTATCCAACGCTTTACCCGCCACCGAGCCCAAGCTAGTATTAATTGTTCCGGCGCCTCATAGGCTTCTCGAAATTGAATATAAGGCAAACCGTTTTCTCGTTCTAGTACCAATGCCCAATCATCTTCTCTAATATCTTTGGCTACACACCAGCGGCATAACAACCTATATATCGTTCTTTGTTCTACCCAAAATAACCTATTACACCCCCCACATCGAAAAGCAAACCATGCTTCACAATGTTCTTCTCCACAACTGATACAAGGGCGGTGTCTCCAAGGTACAAAATCAGGTTGTTCTCTGGATGTGTTGTCGCTGATCCACCATACCCAACTATCTGGCTCCTGCGCAAGGGCTCTCGATGCACTGGTATTATATGGTGCTAAAATCTTCAAATAAGGTCGCAAGGTTAGCGTCAATTTGTGATGTACTCTCTGCTGGTCTGTTGGTGACAGTCTCTCCCACTGATCGACCATGGATATCAGGTTTAATCCATTTTGCAGGAATCCACAGCGTTCCTGCAGGGGTAGAAACACAAACATAACCTCTTCCCCAATATATGATTTCAACTGGGCCCTGCCATATTCCTGTTTTCGGATCCCTATATCGAACCCATGCTGTCTTTCTAACTTCCTGTCCTTTGGTTTTCATGTCTGTGTGCTTAATGGCAGGTGGGTCGCTCTCATCCCCAAATACACATAAATGATTTAAAACATAAAGGACCTTGCTCAGTCTTTCTTGAGGATCGACTATCTCTTTATGTTTCAGTAAATATTGTTTAAGAGTCCCGTTTGCTCTCTCTACTATAGCTTGCCCAGTAGGTGAGTGAGGTATCCCCGTAATATGTTTGATGCCCCACAATCTCATAAACAAGTTCATTTTCTTGCTTACATAGGCAGGTCCATTGTCTGTTTTTATTTCTTTAGGCACCCCCATAACTGCAAAACAACTGGTTAGGTGTCTTATTGCATGGAGCGCCTTCTCTCCAGTTTGGGCGGTAGCCCAAATATATTTACTATGTGTGTCGATGGTAACGTGGACATATTTAAGCCTACCAAATTCAGAAACATGAGTGACGTCCATTTGCCATAAATCGTTGTTTTCTAAACCTCTAGGGTTCACTCCACAACCAATTCCTAAGCCTCCATTATGATGACTACATACAGGACAAGCTCTCACAATCGCCCTAGCTTCTTGGATGCTTATCTTAAATTCTTTTGCTAATCCCTTTGCATTTTGATGAAACTTTTCGTGAGCTTCTCTAGCTTCTAACATTCTGTCGGCTGCTATATGCATGACTAATTGATCTGCTCTTGCATTCCCTTCGCCCAAGCCAATGTCCCATTTATGGCTTCGAATGTGTATGATACAATATGGTGCCATTCTCATTCTCAATGCTCGTTTAAGTTGTAACAAAAGTTGATAAAGTCTTTTGTTTTGAACTTCCTTGATAGCAGCATCTTCTATTCTCTGTGCCACGCCTGCTACATAGTAAGAATCCGTCACCACATTTACGGGCTCTCGGAATTCACTCAATGCCCAGGTGACAGCAAACAGCTCCAATGTCTGTAGGCTGTCGTCTGTTTCCGCTTCCAAAATGACATGTTTCCATTGTGAATCTTCCTGCCACGTAACAGCTGCTTTACGAGATTTTTTCCCAGCGTCTGTGAAGACTGTTTTTCCTCCTTTCACGGGCTCCTTTGAGCGCAGCGGCTTAACCATCCAGTCCCAACTTTCTAGCCAATTAAAATGTTGTGGCACCAATGTACCTGTTTTTACCTGCGCTCCTGCTCCCAGAAGCGCTATCTGTAATTCTTCCGAGTTGAGCAAAAACCAATTGAGGTCCTCCTGCTTCATGGGTAAATAAATGACAGCGGGATCTATTCCCATTATTTCCTGTACCCTAGCACGGCCCTTTTTTAAGAGTGCTGCAAGTTGTTCAATTTTTGTACAAATTGTCCTCTTTACTTGTAGTGGTGGGGAGAGCCATTCCACAACCCGTAGCTCCCCCGTTTTCTTTTCTTGCTGTGTGAGTGCTCCGAATAAATGATCAGACGTACTCCATATGGTAAGATCAATTTGTAATTCAGGGTCCCGACGAGACACAAAACCGTTTTCTACGCAGCGTATGATTTTGTCCAAAATTTTGGTCTGTGATAACGTGAGAGTCACTGGGGCAGCTGGATCAGTACCTTTTAATAAGGGCCGTAAGGAATCCAACAATGAATTTGGAATCCCAACAATGGGTTTCAACCACTGCAAGTCCCCTAAAAGTCGCTGGGCATCATTTAGATTTTTCAATGTTGTTACTAACTGTAACTTCTGTGGCCGTACAATCTGATTGGTTATGGACCAGCCTAAGTATTTCCATGGAGATGATTTCTGAATTTTTTCTTGAGCAATTACAAGAGACGATTCTGCAAAGGTAATTTGAATTTGTTGTAACTGGCTTGAAGTAAAGGGTGTGGCTTGTGCAAACAAAATATCATCCATATAATGGTAAATGATGGTATCAGGCCATTTTAATCGCAGGGGCTGGAGTGCTGCATCAACATATAATTGACACAATGTGGGCGAATTTCGCATTCCCTGAGGTAAAACAAGCCATTCAAATCGCTTATCTGGTTCGCCCCTATTAATGGCTGGTAGGGTAAACGCAAATCTTTTAGTATCTTGCGGGTGAAGCTTAATGGTGAAGAAACAATCCTTTAAATCAATAATCAATAGCGGCCAATCTTGTGGGAGCATAGCAGGATTAGGAAGTCCGGGTTGTAATGCTCCCATTGCCTCCATTTGTTCATTAACTGCTCGGAGATCATGTAATAAGCGGAATTTGCCTGATTTCTTTTTTATCACAAAAATAGGAGTATTCCATGGGCTAGTTGATAATTGCAGATGCCCTTGTTGAAATTGTTCTTCTACTAGCTTGTGAGCTTGATATAAACTTTCCCTTTTTAAGGGCCATTGCTTAACCACTACAGGGGTATCAGTGGTCCATGTAAGTGGAATTGGGAAAGTCCAAGCAATGGCGATTACCCCAAAGGGTGTTCATTTGACAACACAACTCCAAGCTGTGCCAATACATCTCTGCCGATCAAACAGTGTACATTAGGTGGCAGTGCAACTATTGACAACACTGTGATTACTTGCTGACCATCAATTGCAACAGATACCGGCGGTGTTTTTCGAGCTAGGGTAAATCCCCCCACTCCTGTCACGGTATCCGTGGTATCTCTAGCAGGCCAATCCGATGGCCACTTATCAGGGGAGATAATGCTAGTGTCTGCTCCAGTGTCCAACAGTCCCCAAAGTTCAATTGACCTTTCTGCATATTTGATCTCCACCTTCTTTTTAGGTCTGGTATGTAAGTCCATGGTAAGCAAAGCAATGCCAGATGATCCAAAACCCTGGTCTCCACGCGGAGCTTGTTTCAATGGTTGTGCCCCTTTATTAAGTTGTGGAAGTGGTATAAATTGTGCGATTCGTTGACCTTCTTCAATCGTTAACGGTGGGAAAGGAGTATGGGCCATAATCTGTATTTCTCCCTGATAGTCCGCATCAATTACACCAGGTAACACAAATAACCCAACTATAGTCACTGAGGATCTTCCTAAAATAAGTCCCCCATATGACTGTCCATTAATTTTTATGGGCCCATATATTCCTGTTGGAATTTTAACAGGTCGTGTTGTCATAAGGGTGACCTTCACTGCTGCTGCCAAGTCGAGCCCCAGGCTCCCTGTTGTGGCTGGCTGAAGACAGGAGGTGGCGCTGATGTCACGGCTGCAATTTGTGTCGGAGCGCGGCTGCCATTCGCGCTCTGTCGGGAGTTTCCCGGCGTTCGTCGACGACAGGCAGAAGTGTTATGAGTGCCAATTTGGCACTTTTGGCACCACACCCCTGTGACTCGACAGTTCCGCCTCATATGGCCTCCTCCTCCGCATCTGTAACAGCGTACCGAAGGTGGCCGGCGATCGCTGGTGGTTGCTGGAGCCACAGTGGGAGCACGGAGAGGAGCAAGGGCTGCGAGCACCTGTGACTGTGTTGATTCTGCCTGCTTTTGCAATCCTAAACTCAATTCTTTAATAGCGTTGACCAAAAATGCTTGTGCACCCATAGGTTGTAAAGCCATTCTTTCTAATGCCTCTTCTATGCTCCAATTAGCACCTAGTGTTGCTAATACCTTTTTAGTAGCCTCATTACTATTTTGCAAAGCACATTGTTTAAGTAAAGCTCCCCGCATATATTCCGGCACTCCTGCTCTTTCAATAGCAGCAGCAGCCTTATCTATAAAATTCCCAAAGGATTCTTCTCTTCCCTGTTTAATTCCCATATACATGGGGATGCCAGAGCTGTCTTTCACCTGGTCTATAGCATTCCTCACTATCCTCATTGCTTCCCGTACTTTGTCCGGACCCATGACCATCTGAGCCTCTGTTCTTCGATAATTTCCTATACCCATTAATTCTTCCATGGTAATCCCATGCAATGGGTCTCCTGGCCCTCTTTGGACTGCTATTGCTTCATTAACATGTCCTTGCCAATGTGCATTAAATAGCAGCTGCTGATGTTGTGTGAATATTAATTTCACAATACTTTTCAAATCATTGGGAAGCAACAACTGCGTATCAAACAAATAATCAAGCATCTGTTTTGCAGGTTCACTTTTAAATCCAAACTGACTAACTGTTGACCGTAATTGAGCTAACAATTTCCAATCTAAAGGCGAGTATGTTCCTAATTGCACCGGCTGTCCTTGTTGATCTACTCCCTGGGTATACACTACAGGGAATGCCCATTCTTTTGCTGCCTCCACCTCCGCCTCTTCTCCATTTTCCAGCCCGTGCTTGGCCAGAGCGTTCCAAGC
>JAWWMN010000272.1:61404061-61414619 GCA_035047745.1 Catamblyrhynchus diadema
CTTCTCCTTCTCCTTCTCCTTCTCCTTCTCCTTCTCCTTCTCCTTCTCCTTCTCCTTCTCCTTCTCCTTCTCCTCCCGGGGATTTTTGGGATGAGCTTCAGCTCCCAGAGAGGGGAAGAATCCCTGGATAGCCAAGGAATTGGGATCTGCCCCCATGGATGGGGTTGTGGTCAGGGTAAGGCACTGGGAATTCCAGAATTCCGGGAGGGGGAACTCTGTGGGTTCCGGTGTTGGTTGTGGCCCAGGTGGTGATTTGGGGTTCAGGGCACAAACCTGTTGAGGTTTCCGTCTAATTTAAACTTGGTGTGATTTAAGCTGAGCCTGAACTTCCCTGAGGTTTGGTGATCCTGGGATGTGCGGAGAGCTCCAAGGATCCTCCTGGAATGCCGGGAGCTGCATCCCAGCTCTGCCTCCCACCAGCTGCGGGGTCAAAACGTCACCTTTGCTTCCATGGGAGGGGAATTTGGAGGAAATCTGGCAAGGAAAATCTTAAATCGCCGAAAATTAAAATTCCTGGGGCTCAGAAGAGCAAAATCCAGTTAAATTCTGAGCAGTGTGAGGAAGAGGAAAGAAATGAAAATGATGAAAGTTCGGTTCTGTCTTCCACATTCTCAAAATTATTTGGGGTTTTGGCCAGTGAAGGTCTGATTGATCCCTGTCAGTCCATATATGGATTATATGGGATTATATAGGATTATATTGTCCAAATGTGGGTTATATCCAGGAGTATTCTTGTAGGGAATGGGGTCTTCTGCATTAAATCCCCTTTTTCCAGTGGGAAAATCCCTTTGGGATGGGATAATCCCACTCTCCCTAATCTGGGTGGGCTCAGGGACAAAATAGTTTCTTTCCCATATTTTTAATAGCTGGGAAGGATTTTATTTTAAAGAAAAGGGATTTTGGGAACCCGGTCACATGTTGGGTGTTTGTCTTCCACATTCCACAAAATTATTTGGGGTTTCATCCAGTGAAGGGCTGGTTGTTCCCTGTCAGTCCCTATATGGATCATAGGGGATTATATAGGATTATATTGTCCATCTATGGGTTATATCCAGGAGTAGTCTTGTAGGGAATGGGGTTTCCTGCATTAAATCCCCTCTCTCCAATGGGAAAATCCCTTTGGGATTTGGGAAGCACTCTCCCTAATCTGGATGGGCTCAGGGACAAAATTTTTATTTCCCGTGTTTTTTATAGCTGGGTAGGAATTTTTTTTTTTGGAGAAAGGGGATTTTGGGAGCCTGGTCACATGCTGGGTGCTTGGGATGAAACAGAAAGGAATAAAGTTCAGTTCTTGTCTTCAACATTCCTCAAATTTTTTTGGGATTTCTGATTGATCCCTGTCAGCCCATATATGGATTGTATGGATTATATGGATTGTATCCAGGAGTATTCTTGTAGGGAATGGGGTCTCCTGCATTAAATCCCCTTCTTCCAATGGGAAAATCCCTTTGGGATGGGATAATCCCACTCTCCCTAACCCGGGTGGGCTCAGGGACAAAATTGTTCATTTCCCATACTTTTTCTAGCTGGGAAAGAAGATTTTTTTTGAGAAAGGGGATTTTGGGATCCATCACACGCTGGATATTTGGGATGTTGCTGCTCCATCACCCTTCCCATGATTCCTGACAAATCCCACCCCATCAGCTCCTTGATCTTTTTATGGCCCTTCTTTCCAATTCCGAGCCCTGTCTGGATCCAGAGGAATTATTTCCTGCCTTTCCCAGAAATAATCTCCTGTCCCAAAATAGCTGGGAATGGAGGGCACTGCCTCGGCTCTTCCCAGACACATTTTGAACTTTTGGGCTCTTCTGGGATGAGGAATTTTTCCCAAGATGTGGGATCAAGCTGTCCATGAGATTCCTCCTTCCATGGAAGGACCGCTTGAAATTCCTCACAGGAATTTTTTTGTTTGATCTCAGGGAAAGGTTCTTCCCCCAGAGGGTGCTGGGCTCTGAATACAGGGAATGTCACATTCCCAAGGCTCCCAGAATTCCAGGAATATTTGGAAAATAGTCCAAGGATGGGCAGGGTGGGATTGTTGGGGTGGCTGGGCAGGCTCTGGATGATCCTGGGATAACCAGGCACTTCCAGAGGGATCCTGCAGGGATCTCCCCCCTGGCAGGGTGCGAGATTTTCCTTGGAATTTCTGGATCAGGCAGATCCTTGTGAAGGATTTTCCCAAGGATTTTCAGCTGGGAAGTGTTGGGAGCTGGAATGTGCCTGCAGGGAATTGGGATGCTTTGTGTTCCAATCCAACCTTTTGGGAAGGATGATCCGATCGGAGGAATTGCTGAAATTCCCAAATCCTGGAATGTTTCTAACAACACCATTTTATCCAGCCTCTCCTGCCTTTCTATCCCTTTATCCCATAAATATCACCCCTTTTCCAAGAAAATTATTGGCACTCTTTATGACAATCCTTGATAAAAATGGAGCTGGATACCTGAAAAATTCCTGGATTTCCATAAGATAAGAAAAAAAAAAGGGATTTTTGGCATCCCAGCTGTGCCATCCATGGCTTTTTGTGCTGGGAATGGGAAAATGAGAGAGAGGAGCAGGAGGAAGGAGGGAAAAGGATGGGATGGGGGCTGTTCCTTCCCATATTCCCACTGCAGCCCGTCCCCTTCCATCGTGGATCCCATCCCAGACATTCCATCAGCAGCTCCCAGACTCCCCCTGAGCTGGAATCTGGGAGAGTTTGCACCTCTGGAATATGAGTTAGGAATGAAGGGAATATCCCAGGGGAGGGGAGGTTCAGGAATTGGGATCACCTCAGGATTGGAGGCTGTTTTCCTTGGAAATGGAAACTCTGCTCCCTGGATATCGGACTCCCCTCCCATTTTCCTGATTTTTGGCATTATTTTGATGGAGCAATCCAGAAATTAGGGAAGTGTTACCCTGCAAAGCTCAAATCCACATGGGAATGCTGCCACAGGAGTTTTTGGAATAGGTTTAAAACTGGAATTTGTTCTCCTCAGGCACAAAGTAATTCCCTTTTTTTCTGAGCTGTCCCTGCTGTAGGAGGAGATGCAGAAAAATGGGAATTATCCCAATTTGCTGCAGCTGGAGCGCCTTGTTCACCAATCAGAGCTGCTCCCACTCCCTTTTTTTTTTAAACTCCTCCCACCTGGAGCTAATCCTGACCATTATTTAAAGCTGGGAGCTTGGTTTGATTCCCAAAAACCACCTTGGAATGAGCTGGCTGTTCCTGTTATCCTGCTTCTCCCGATGTAAGTTTTTATTTCTTTATTAAAATCCTTTATTTGCCGGAGAGGGGAGGGAAAGGTGGGTGGAAAATCCAGGGTTTTCCTGGATGTGAAATTCTAAATAAATCTGGGAGGGAATGGCTTTGTTGTGCTCCAGGATTTTCTGTGGGATTTGAGTGGAGGGGCTGGAGGGGGGTTCTGCTCCCAGGGCTGCCTCTGGCTATTCCCATGTGGATTGGTGGAATGCCAGGCAGAAAAAAAAGAAGTTTTAAGGAGTTTGGGGTCTCTGGGATAAGGTTGATTTAGGATTTCTGATGTTGAACTTAATGGGCAAAATTGTGGGGTTTGGGGTAAATGATGATTTCCCCCAAAGAGTTATCCCAGGTGAGTTTTGGAAAATCCAGTGTTTTCCTAGAAAAAGAAATTCAATTCCAAGTAAATGATAACAGGGACCGGGAGGGGATTGCTTTGTTGTGCTCCATTTTTGGGGTTTTTTTTGGGGTAAAGATCCTGGAGCAGCTCTTGTGGGGCTGGAGGGGGGTTCTGCTCCCAGGGCTGCCTCTGGGTATTCCCATGTGGATTGGTGGAATGCCAGGCAGAAAAAAAGAAGTTTTAAGGAGTTTGGGGTCTCTGGGATAAGGTTGATTTAGGATTTCTGATGTTGAAAATAAGGGGAAAGAGGTGAGCTTTGTGATTTCCAAGAGTTTTCCCAGGTGAGTTTTGGAAAATCCAGTGTTTTCCTAGGAAAAGAAATTCAATTCCAAATAAATGATGACAGGGAGGGGAATTTCCTTGTTGTCCTCCCTTTTTGGTTTGTTTTTCTGGGATATGGTTAATTTAGGATTTCTGATGTTGAACCCAATGGGCAAAATTGTGGGCTTTGGCATAAATGATGATTTCCAAGAGTTATCCCAGGTGAGTTTTGGAAAATCCAGTGCTTTTCCAGGGTATCCCATGTGGATCAAGTGAATTCCAGGAAATGTGGGAGAAAAAGGAGGTTTTAAGGAATTTGGAGTCTTTGGGATGAGGCTGATTTAGGATTCCTGAGGTTGAACCTAAGGGGAAAATTGTGGCGTTTGGGATAAGATGTGATTTCCAAGAGTTATCCCAGGTGATTGGAGAGTTTTGGAAAATCCAATGTTTTCCTAGAAAAAGAAAATCGATTCCAAGTAAATGAAAACAGGGATGGGGAGGGGATTTCCTCATTGTGCTCTATTTTTTTGATTTTTTTTTTTGGATAAAAGTCCTGGAGCAGCTTTTGTGGGCCTGGAGGGGGGTTCTGCTCCCAGGGCTGCCTCTGGAGTTGTTCTCCCATGTGCTTTTCCAGGGTATCCCATGTGGATCGAGTGTATTCCAGGAAATGTGGGAGAAAAAGGAGATTTTGAGGAATTTGGGGTCTCTGGGGTGAGGCTGATTTAGGATTCCTGAGGTTGAACTTAATGGGTAAAATCACAGGCTTTGGGGTAAATTGTGATTTCCAAGAGCTATCCCAGGTGAGTGTTGGAAAATCCAGTGTTTTCCTAGAAAAAGAAATTCAATTCCAAATAAATGATGACAGGGAGGGGAATTCCCTTGTTGTCCTCCCTTTTTGGTTTGGGTTTTTTTTTTTTGGGATAAAGGTCCTGCAGCAGCTTTTTTTAAGGAATTTGGGGTCTCTGGGATATGGTTAATTTAGGATTTCTGATGTTGAACCTAATGGGCAAAATTGTGGGCTTTGGGATAAATTATGATTTCCAAGAGTTATCCCAGGTGAGTTTTGGAAAATCCAGTGCTTTTCCAGGGTATCCCATATGGATCAAGTGAATTCCAGGAAATGTGGGAGAAAAAGGAGGTTTTAAGGAATTTGGGAGTCTTTGGAATGAGGCTGATTTAGGATTTCTAAGGTTGAACTTAATGGGGAAAATTGTGGGGTTTGGGGTAAATTGTGACTTGCAAGAGTTATCGCAGGTGATCAAAAAAATCACCTGGAAAAATGGGAATGTGCTGGGAATTCTTCTGCTTTGGGCATTTGGTGTTTTTATTTCCCTGAGCAAGTTCTGTGCTATAAAACAGAAGAGAACTTTTAAAACTGAGAGGTTTTGCTTCAAAGCTGTCACAACACTGAGGTGTTTTCCAGTTATTCAAAAATCAGGAATTCATGGGATACGTCAGCCTTTGGAGTCCATCCCTTTTCCTGCTGGAACAAAAGTTGGGTGGGAGGAGAGGGAAGGATGGAGCCCCATCTTGGGTGGGTGAGGAAGGAGCTGCTCCCCAATCCAACGGGAGAAATCCTGGATTTTTCCAGAAATTCCTGTTTTTTTTAAACCAGGCTGTGGATGTGCCATGGGCAGGAAGGGAGCTGGAGGTCTTTGGAATGATTTATTTGGGATCAGCAAGGCTGGCTTTGCTCCTTGGCCTGGTTCCTGATCCCAGCTGGGATCTATTAAAATTAAATTTGTTGTGTTTTGACACCAATTAATCGATTAACAGTTAATTAATGTCACCTGGCTGATGGAGCTGGAATTGTTGGGGTTTTCCTGTGCAGGGCCAGGAGCTGGATTTGATCCTTGTGGGATCTTGACCGGAGATTCCTGATCCCAGCTGGGCTCTATCAGCCCTTGTGTTGGGACACCAATTAACTGATCATTAGTTAATTAGTTGCACCTGGCTGTGGGTGCTGATGGAGCTGGAATTTTTGGGATTTTCCGGTTCAGAGCCAAGGGCTGGATTTGATCCTTGTGGGATCTGTTCCTGATCCCACCTGAGCTCTAGCAAACCTAAATTTGTTGGTTTGGGACACCAATTAATTGATTACCAGTTAATTAATGTCACCTGGATGTAGGTACTGATGGAGCTGGAATGTTGGGATTTTTCCTGTGAGGGTCAGGAGCTGGATTTGATCCTTGTGGGATTTTTGACCAGAGGTTCCTGATCCCAGCTGGGCTCTATTACAAATAAATTTGTGGTATCAGGATGCAAATTAATGGATCATTAGTTAATTAGTTGCACCTGGCTGTGGATGCTGATGGAACTGGAATTCCTGAGATTTTCCTGAGCCAGGCCAGGGGTTGGATTTGATCCTTGTGGGATCTTTGACCAGAGGTTCCTGATCCCAGCTGGGCTCTATCAAACCTAAATTTGTTGTATTGGAGCACCAATTAATTGATCATTAGTTAATTAGTTGTGCCTGGCTGTGGGTGCTGATGGAGCTGGAATTTTTGGGATTTTCCTGAGCCAAGCCAGGAGCTGGATCTGATCTCACCTGAGCTATAGCAAATCTAAATTTGTTGTATTGGGACACCGATTAATTGATTATCAGTTAATTAATGTCACAATTGATTATCAGTTAATATCACCTGGCTGTGGGTGCTGATGGAGCTGGAATTTTTGGGATTCTCCTGAGCCAGGCCAGGGGTTGGATTTGATCCTTGTGGGATTTTTGACCAGAGGTTCCTGGGCTCTATCAGCCCTTATATTGGGACACCAATTAATTAATTATCGGCTAATTAATGTCCCCTGGCTGATGGAACTGGATTTGTTGGGTTTTTCCAGTGCAAGACCAGGAGCTGGATTTGATCCTTGTGGGATCATTGACCAGAGGTTCCTGATCCCAGCTGGGCTCTATCAAACCTAAATTTGTTGTATTGGAACACCAATTAATGGATCATTAGTTAATTAGTTGCACCTGGCTGTGGGTGCTGATGGAGCTGGAATTCCTGGGATTGCCAGGAGTTGGATTTGATCCTCATGGATTCTTTGCATCTTGGGATATTCCATGAATGGTTTGTGGCAGCAGAAAATGGGACAGAAATGATGAATCAAGAAGTTTTTTTCCGGATTTTTGGGGTGGGATTGACCCTGGGTTGGTATCCATGGATTCCTGGGAACATCCAGGCAGTGCCAGCTCTTTTCCAAGGGCAGAATTCCACACACCAGCAGATCCCAGCAATCTGTGGCCAGCCAGGCTGAAAAGCCTTTAAAAAATAAAATATGAGGGAAAAAATCCCCCCTGGAATGGTTTGGGATGGAAAGGACCTTAAATCCCATCCCATTCCCACAGCCAGGGAAGCTTCTCCCTATCCCAGGCTGCTCCAAGCTCCACGAGCACTAATTGGATCTCGTTAGTTTAATTAAACTCTTTTTGCCTCATAGCAAAGCTTAGCTTTACCTCAGGCACCAAAACCCCCGGAATTCTCCTGCTGGAATCCCAATCCTAAGAAAAAGAACATTTTTTGCCCACAGCTACTCCGTGCTCCAAAAAAAAAAATCCCTGAAAATTCTGGGTTTTTTAGAAGTGCAATGTCAATAGCCTGGAACCAAACTCCCACCTGGGGAAATCCAATGGGATTTCTCCTCTGGGTTTTCCCTCCTCCCCCAAGAGCCCTTTCCTGGATGTGCTGAGGGAAGGCAGCTCCTGAATATTTTTTTAAGGTTTGTGGGAAATTGTAGGAATGATACGATACCAACCCAGGGTAAACCTCACCCCATAAATCTGGAAAAAAACTTCTGAATTCATCATTTCTGTCCCATTTTCCATTGGCACAAGTCATTCATGGAATATCCCAAGGTGCAAGGAACCCACGAGGATCAAATCTGACTCCTGGCAATCCCAAAATTGTAGGAATGAAGGCTGGCCTTAAATGAGGGGGTTTAAGGAATAAATGGGATCCTTTTTTTTTTTTTTTGTTTGCTGGGAAAGCTGTGGAATTCTTCACTCCTGGGTGGGATTTTCCAGCTGATTTTTTTGGGAGAAATGGAGGTTCCATGCGCTCTGCATGAGCTGTTTGGGGATTCGTGGATGGGAAAACTGGGACAGGATGGGATAAACTGGTGAACCCTGGATAACCAATGAACCCTTTCCTTATCCAGACTCTGAAGTTGGAGATTTGGTTGGGAAAAATCAGGGGTGTGGGAGAATCCATGTCTGGATAAGGCGTGGAGTGCCAGGAGCCAGGGAATGGCTCCCAGTGCCAGAGGGCAGGGATGGATGGGAGATTGGGAATTGGGAATTCCTGGCTGGGCTGGAATTGCCAGAGCAGCTGGGGCTGCCCCTGGATCCCTGGCAGTGCCCAAGGCCAGGCTGGACATTGGGACACCCTGGGACAGTGGGAGGTGTCCCTGGGATGGGATTTAGGATCCCTTCCACCCAAACCATCCTGGAATTCTGGGATGCTGTGACTCCCAAGCCAATGGAGCCAGCGAGGCCAACACCAGAGAATGGGGGTTTGTGCAGTGCCTCCACTCCCTGGAAATCTGGGTTTTACCAGGATTTGGTGTGGATAAACCCCTGCATGGACAAGGAGAGAAACCAGCAGCTCCTGGTGATTTTCAGTCCTTGGCAAACTGGGAGCTGCCCAGAAACTGGGATCATCAGGTGGTAAATTCACCTCTCCCTCATTTCTGGTGTCCCTGTGCCGCAGGTGATGCTCAAATTGATTCCAAACCTGTCTCCTGTGGCTGGAGGCCTTGCTTTGTGTTGTCATACCCTATTGAGGAGCCCCCCTGGATCCCACTGGAGGTTCCCAAAATCTCCTTCCATATCCTCCTTCCATATTTAACAATTGAAGAGTTAATTCTGTCTTCCACTAGAATCCATCTCCATGATTAATAACAGAAAGGCTTGAGGGAAAATTGCAGCTGGATTTTGACGGTTTTTTGAAATAAATATTTGTGTAAGAAGCAAAAATAAAATTTAAAAAGAAGCTTTGAGGCAGACAAGTCCTTCATCTCTGAAGTAGAACCATTGTTTTTCCAAGCTAAGTCCGGGCTGAGAGGTAATGTTGAGAAATGGACTGGAAAAGCTGGGTAGAGCCACAAGCTCATGGATGTGGATTCTGATTGGAACAAAGGGGTTGGAAGCAGGAGGCAATTCCAGGTGTTCCAGCTATTGCATCTGGTGGGATGTGCTGGGAATGAAATCAGCTCTGTCTTCATTCTGGGCCTCACCTGAAAGGATTTCAGGGGAACTCTGTGCTTAAACCAAGGCAGCAGCGTGAGTTTAGTTAGGTCAGGGCTGGGCTTGGTTAAAAACCAGAGATTTAGGCCTGGTTTTGTTGGCAGAAACAGAGATTTTAGGGCATAAAAGCAAATTAATAAAAAATGAAAGGACTTAAGCACAAGTTCTGTTCCCAGCTCAGACTCTGACGTTCCCTGGGTGGCTCAAGGGACACAATCAGGGCTGAGCACCTCATTGCAAATGAGTCACAAAGGCAGAGGGGTGGGAGGGAAAACTTTTCCCAGAAAAAGTGGGAATGCTCTGCTTCCTTCCCTCTCCCTATTACACAGCATAATTTAAAGGATTAGGGGATAATTATGGATCCAGCTTCTGATGACATTAAAAACCAAAAGCAAATCTGCTTCTCACCTCCACAGCCTTAATTTTGGGTGAATATCTGGTGCTGTGACTTTGCCTTTTCCAATTCTCTTCCTCAATCAACATTTTTGCTTTCAGGTCACAAAATAAATCTGATCCTTGGGCCTCGTGGGGCTCAGAAGCAAGACCTCATCTGATATTTAATGATGGAAATCCCTTTTCTGCTGGGTTTATTTCTCTTCCTGAACTGGCTGGGGATGGATCTGGGGCTGGCTGGGATGTCAGGGTCAGTTTTGGGGTGACCTTTGGAAGGGATATGTGAGGAGCACGAGGGTTGTCCCCTGTGTCCCTCTCATCCTCCCCACTCCGATGTCAGCAGAGCTATTACAGGGCCACAGCCACAGCCCTGACCCCAAAACCTCCACAGGGAAAGATTCCCAAACATTTCACGAGCTCAAAACACACAAAAGAGGCAGGTCAGCATTTCAGGCAGAGCTTGAAGGAGAAACTTCTAGCTGGGAATTTAATCCAGGTTTTTTTGGGATATTTGCAGTTCCCACATTTCCCCCTCTCATTAAGAAGCGCTCTCGCTCAGGGATCAGCTGCTCCAAACCCAGTCCACAGGGACAAATCCCACCCAGAAACTTTTGTGCCTCAAACCCCCAAATATCAGGAATGTTCTGATTAATTTACCGGCAATGTTCCTTAGGGAAAGCAGGATCCTCAAGAATAGAGGGAGAACTTTGTCTGACCACCAGCTGCGGCTGTTGCAGCAAAGAGGATCCCAAAATCAGCATCCAGCTCCCATCCTGACCTTTCCAGGTGTATCCCTTACACCTGAGTGCTCCAAATCATTCCCACAAAACCCCGACCTCTGGAAGTGAGGGAATGTGGGCTTTATGCAGAAAATTCCATTGCAGAGTTACCCCACTGCCTGGAAAATGGGAAAATTCCTATAATTGACAGTGCCTTTAATCAATCCTAATCAAAGGTTCCTCGAGGTCTCAGTCATTGGTTTGGGTTGAAGGAATCATTGGTTTGGGGTTCTCCTCCCTGGTGC
>JAWWMN010000272.1:61464102-61478103 GCA_035047745.1 Catamblyrhynchus diadema
CAAGGCCAGGCTGGACACTGGGGCACCCTGGGACAGTGGGAGGTGTCCCTGCCATGGCAGGGGTGGCTCTGGGTGGGATTTAAGTCTCAGTCCAACCCAAACCATTCCATGATTTTTTGGGCATATGCACAGATGGGAAAGGATCAATGGAATTACCCAATTAATGGATTTTCCCAATCAGTGGATTCTCCCAACCACCAGGAGTCAGAAACTCACAGAATGAGGCATATCCATGAATTCCCAGCACCAGGGAATGGCCAGAAACTGCCCCAGCCATGGCCTGAAACATTGGAAAAGTCCTGGAATAATGGAAATTTCTGGGATCCCTGTGCAGGAAGGATTTAATTTACTCCCACACTCAGAATCAGTGACTGGAGTACAGGGGTGGGATGGGATAATCTTCAAGTTTCCCTTGAGAACCATTCCACGATTTTATATTCTCAGCCCAAATCCACTTCTGAGGAGCTCTCCTGGCCTTTTCCCGATCCCTCTCTGAACTCCAGCAGTTTTTACACCTGCCCAGCAGCAGGAACAACAACCAGCAGTGAGAGGAGTTGTAAAGGGTGGGAAGAAAGCCATAAATCCATCTGTTCCTGGAAAAACAGCATCAGGACAGCCCAAACCCAATATACCCAGCACTGCTAAGCTTTGTAGTGTCAAAATTAGGTCAGGCCTAATTTTGTGGCAGCGGTGTTGGGAAGCAGCAGTGGGATTTGATTATCTGGGAGCCTTGGGATGGCAGTGCCATCAATCACGGAGCTCCACAGACACCAGGATAGGCAGGAATATTGAGCAACATGGAAAAATCAGCCCCAATGGGATAAAAGGTGACTTAGTCCTGTTTGATGGGAAGGTTTAGCTCAGGATCAGCTCAGAGCCCAATAAATATTCCCATGGGCAACAGGTGAAAGCAAGTGGGAAATATTTAGGAATGATATGGAGTGATCCAGGGATGGCACAACTGGTTTGAAATCTGGTCAGCATCACACCTGGAAGTTTCCTCTCTTAGGCACCTGGAATTTGGCTCAGCTTGGAGCCAAAATGAAAGATTTCTCCATAAATGGAATATTTGTTTAATTGAAGCTATTCGTGTAGCATTTGAATTTCCCCAAAGAAAAAATCACTTAGAGAAGAAATAAAATAACCTGTTTCAATAATCCATTTATTTGTGGACTGGGCCTCACCTCCAGCTGGAAAAATAGCCCCAAATCCCAAATTAGTTGCAGTAAAATCCTCCAAATTCTGCATTGATGAGGGCAGTGCATTCCCATGGCAATACCTCAGGGATTCCTGGTCATTCCATTTGCAGTTCAGGAGAATTAAGAGCTGGGATAATATGGGAAAAGTGAATTCTGAGAGTAGCAAGTGCCTGCAATTACTTTAAGTCTCCTCTTTCTTCAGAAAATCCCATTATTTCCTCCTTGTTCTGCTGCAGAACTGCACGAAATTCACGGGGGCTTCACTCCTGCTAATTAATTTTGAGGGGGAAAGCTCGAGGCTGCAGGAGGGGAGACGGATTTGATTCGTGGCAAATCCATCCTGCATTTTCTAGCAGGTCCATCATGGATCTCCTATTTCCGAAAAAAAAAAAAAAAAGGAAATTTCTCATTTTAATTCAGTTTTAAGGAATCCTACACATTCCATGAATCAGGAAGATCTTGGAACTGCTCAGATTAAGGGAATTCACTCCAGGATCAGAGTTCTGATGTTGATCAGAGTTAAATTCCCTGCTTTCCAACAAGGACTTGACCAAATCTCTGTGTGTGGGAAACTTTGAACCAGGAAAGAGCTGTGCCAAGGGATCCTGGAATGTTTTGGGATGGAAGGAACCTTAAAGCCCATCCAGTTCCACCCCTGGAATCCACACCTTCCCTATCCCATGTTGTTGCAACCTGGCCTTGGACACTTCCAAAGATCCAGGAGCAGCCACAGCTTCCCTGGAAAATCCATTCCAGCTCCTCCCAGGCAGGAATTCCTTCCCAATCTCCCATCCATCCCTGCTCTCTGGCAATGGGAAGCCATTCCCTCTATCCTGTTCCTCCATCCCTTGTCTCTCTCCATGGAATCATTCCCATTTCCAGCTCCACAAATCTCCGTCTCCCAACTCTTCTCATTCCAGCTGAAATGAATCCCAAAGTCCTCTCAAATTTTCCCCCATTCTGCCAATCCAAAACACCACCTCATTCCCACTTTTCTCAAAGGATCCTGATAACGTTTTCCGTAATAATAAAACATCAGTGTGCAGTCCTGGAGCAGAGGAAATTCTCAGCCGTTCCCAATCCACCAGCACAGCTCAGGGATCACCAAATCACCCTCAAGCCTCCCAGTGTGAGTCCAGTGAGGACTTTCCAGGCTGAGAAAACATCCAAGTTCCATTGGAATTCCTTTGGATCAGGACTTTGGATCACAGCTTCTGTGGGAAATCCATTCCAGGGCCTCCCTACCCTCCCAGCCAGGAATTCCTTCCCAGTATCCCACCTAAAACTTGGAATTGATGGAAAAGAGGAGGAGAATCTTTCCATTTTTCATGGAAAGAGGGAATCTTGTGGGATCACACAACTCCTGCAGCAGAACGAGGGGGTTGTGCTCGGATTTGGTGTTTTACCTTTTCCTTGGAGAACCTTTCCTTGCTCCAGGTTGTGCCTTGCTGGGAATGGCACAGGGAAGGATCCACGCAGCGTTTTCCACGTGCAATCACCAGCCAAATTCTCCTCAAATGTCACAAACAAAATCAATGCTAAGTTGATATTATTTTAATGGATGGAATCCCTGGAGGCAGCTTTCAGAAGGAACTGGAATGAATATTCCTGCAGGAAGGAGGGAGGTGACATTTCATAATTATGGGATGTCTCCTGAACCATAAGGTTTTTCACTTACTGGAAGAAGAATATTTGCTATTTCCCTTGATTGGTTTGATCTCCTCTCAAAGCAGTGTTTTCCTTGGTGATAACAACACCCAGGGGGGCGTTTTCCCTTTCCTGCTCCTTCCCAAATTTAATGGATTCAGGAGAGTGGTGCTGCCACTAAAATGAAGGACACTTCAGCTGTGATTTGGAGTTCTATGAATATAACATGAATAAGAATGGAATATTAATGGAATATGGATTTAAAAGGCTGTTGGAATAATGCTGCTGACTGCTCTAATTTGGTCCCAGGTTTGATGAGCCGTGCTGAACCCTCGTTTACCTTTCTGCTCCGTGGCTCTGCTTCAGCATTCCTGCGTTTTGGAATCCGTGGTGTGGGAGATGATGGAAGTCCCAGTGGTGACTCAGAGCCCTGGAAATGGCAGAACAAAGAGCACATTCCATGTCCTTGGGATGTCGAACTCCTGAGGAGTGTGGAGGGGGATCAGCATTCCTAGGAATTCCAGGGAAAAATCAGCACAGCAAGTGTTGGTGCTGCTGTTCTGCCTGGAAGAATAATCATAGTCAGGAATGCACTGATTGTTTCCAGGTTAGAGTGTGACACAGGGCCCTGATTCCTAACCAAGGGCATTCCTGTCCTTCCAGGAGCTTCATGGGAAGATCCACCTGCATCTATGGGATAAAGTAATCATGGAATCCCAGAAGGGTTTGGATTGGAATGGATTTTAAACCCAGTTCCACCCCTGCCGTGGGTGGGACACCTTTCACTATCCCAGGTTGTTCCAAGCACCTTTATTCCATCATTGCGTTGGACTTGGAGTAATTGGGAGCACTTTTGGCTGGAGCAGGGGTGTGTTGGTCTTTGTTAAACCTTCTGGAAAAGTGAGGAGGGAAAGTTCCTGGGGCTTTGGAACTCGGGATGTGGTGGCTGGGAGAGCAGAGCTTGCTGGAGGCTTTGCTGGAATGATGGCTTCAAACTGAGTGTGGGGCTGGATGGGAGATTGGGAAGGAATTCCTGGCTGGGAGGGTGGGGAGACTCTGGAATGGAATTCCCAGAGAAGCTGTGGCTGTCCCTGGATCTCTGGAAGTGTCCAAGGCCAGTTTTGGATGGGGTTTGGAGCAGCCTGGGACAGTGGAATGTGCTGGGTTGGAAGGAGATGGGGTTTAAGGTCCTTCCAACCCAAATAATTCCGTGTTTCTATGGAGGAAGCATCCATTCCCTGCTCTTCCTCTGCCTCTTCTGCCTCCTCAGCTCGAGCCTCGTTTTCTCCAGGCTGTGGAGAGCCAGGCTCAGAAACTGGAATTCTTGGCAGGTTTGGATCAATCCCAGGCCTTCAGATCAGGATCCCACGATAGCTGTGTGTGGGCTGGACCAGGAATGCCGTGGTGGGGGGGGGTCTGAAGGGATGCCGGAGCCCTGCATCCCGGGAATTCCACGTGGATCCTAGCAGAGGAATTGCAGAGTGATCAGAGAAGCAGAGTTGGTGTGGTGTGCAGCACTTTCCCTGGCAAAGCAGCCCTGGGAAGGGGATCCAGCTGCTGCAAAGGGCCTGGGGAGAAGTTTTGAGGCTCTTCCACAGGGAATGGGCCTGGGAACTCAATGGCATCACATGGATGAATAGAAAGGATGGAATTCCAGGTGTTTAAATCCCACAGAATTCCATTTTATCCTTAGTGCCGTTTAGTTTGTGTGCTTTTATTAGGGTCTGTAAATCAGTTTCCTTCTCCTATCGATCCTCTCCCTGGAAATTGTCATAGCTGTGAATTTCATGGTTCAGAAGTGAAATCATGGAGCTGGGAATGTGCTTTGGAGACTCGTGGGAATGGAGCTGGGATTTATGCAGGTGTAATAACAGGAATGTCGTGGTTTCCTTACACTTACAATGTGTAATTCTGAATAATTCCTGTACTACAGGTTGTACCAACAAGGAAATTAAAGCAAGGTTCTGCCTGAACTTAACTCCTGCTCCAAATCCTGATCCCGCTGACAGGATTTGGAAAGGAAGCAGCAGCATCAGTGCCACTATTTTCCCTGCTTAATTTTCCTGCTTTAATTAAGTCTTTTCATTTGCATAACGAGTGTGATAATGCATTTAGGAAGATATAGAATAAAAACAATAATGCCAAGTTCATTTTGGAAATGGAAACAAAAAAATTGGAACGCACGCAGGGGGTGCTGAAGGTTTCATCCAGGGGATTGCCAGGGATTAATAAAAACCATGGAAATCTCTTGTGGTGCTGAATATGTGCTGAGTAAACAAAGAGTAACTGTGTGGGAGATGCTCAGTGCTGGTTCCAGGGCTGGGGTGGCCTGGGATGGGATGGGTTGTTGGATCATGGGGCTGAAAACGCCGAGGTAGGTTCAGTTCCCTAAGAACTCAATCCTTGTGGCTTTTCCAACTCAGAACATCCTGTGATTTGGTGATCCATGTAGTTCTCATCCCATTTCTCTCCCAGCCTTACAGCCCCCCCATTCAGGGCCAGCCCCAGGAGTGGAGTGGTCTGGGATGGGCTTGGTTGGTTGGATCATGGAGTTGAGAACACCAAGGTCGCATTTGATTCCCTTAAGAGTTGGTCTTGATCTTTGTGGGGTTCTTCCAACTTGGAACACCCTGTAATTTGGTGATCCCTGTGGTTCTGATCCCGTTTCTCTGCTGGCCTTGCAGCCCCACCAGCTCATGGCCATGTCCAGGGGTGGAGTGGTCTGGGATGGGCTTGGTTGGTTGGATCATGGAGTTGAGAACGCCAAGGTCACGTTTGAGTCCCTTAAGAGTTGGACTTGATCTTTATGGATTTTTTCCAATCCAGAATGTCCAATAATCCCATGATCCACATTATTTTCATCCCATTTCTCTGCTGGCCTTTCAGCCCCCCATTCAGGGCCAGCCCCAGGAGTGGGCTTGTTTGGGGTGGGCTTGGTTGGTTGGATCTTGGAGCTGAGAATACCAAGGTTATGTTTGATTCCCTTAGGAGCTGCACTTGATCCATGTGGGATTCTTCCATCTTGGAACATCCTGTAATTTGGTGATCCATGTGATTCTCATGCCGTTTCTCTGCTGGCCTTGCAGCCCCCCCAGCTCATGGCCAGGCCCAGGAGTGGGCTTGCTTGGGGTGGGCTCCATTGGTTGCATCACGGCCCTGAGAATGCCAAGGTTGTGTTTAATTCTGTTACAAGATGGACTTGATCCTTGTGAGATTCCTCCAACTTGGAACGTCTTGTAATTTGGTGATCCATGGGGTTCTGATCCTGTTTCTCTGCTGGCCTTGCAGCCCACCAGCTCATGGCCTCGTTCAGGAGTGGGGTTGTTTGGGATGTGCTTGGCTTGTTGGATCATAGAGTTGAGAATGCCAAGGTCACGTTTGATTCCCTTAAGAGTTGGACTTGATCCTTCTGGATTTTTTCCAACCCAAAACATCCAATAATCCCATGATCCACGTGATTCTCATCCCATTTCTCTGCTGGCCTTGCAGCCCCCCAGCCCATGGCCAGGCCCAGTGGTGTGGGATGGGCTCAGTTGGTTGGATTGTGGACCTGAGAATGCCAAGGTTGCGTTTGATTCCCTTAAGAGTTGGACTTGATCCTTCTGGATTTTTTCCAATCCAGAATGTCCAATAATCCCATGATCCATGTGATTCTCATCCCATTTCTCTGCTGGCCTTGCAGCCCCCCAGCCCATGGCCAGGCCCAGGAGTGGGCTTGTTTGGGATGGGCTTGGTTTGTTGGATCATGGAGCTGAGAATGCCAAGGTCATGTTTGATTCCCTTAAGGGTTGGACGTGATTTTTGTGGGAATCTTCCAACTTGGAACATCCTGTAATTTGGTTCTGTGTGGTTCTGCTCCTGTTTCTCTGCTGGCCTTGCAGCCCCCCAGCTCATGGCCAGACCCAGGAGTGGAGTGGTCTGGGATGGGCTTGGTTGGTTGGATCTTGGAGCTGAGAATGCCAAGGTCGCATTGGATTTCCTTAAGAGCTGGACTTGATTCTTGTGGATTTTTTCCAACCCAGAGCGTCCGATAATCTCATGATCCATGTGATTCTCATCCCATTTCTCTCCCAGACTTGCAGCCCCCCCATTTAGGGCAGCCCCAGGAGTGGAGTGGTCTGGGATGGGCTCAGTTGATTGGATCATGGACCTGAGAATGCCAAGGTCATATTGAATTCCCTTAAGAGCTGGAGTTGATCCTTATGGGATTCTTCCAACTTGGAACATCCCATAATTTGGTGTTCTGTGTGGCTCTCATCCCGTTTCTCTGCTGGCCTTGCAGCCCCCCCAGCTCATGACCAGGTCCAGGAGTGGGCTTGTTTGGGGTGGGCTCAAATTGTTGGATCTTGGAGCTGAGAATGCCAAGGTCGTGTTTGATTCCCTTAAGAGTTGGACTTGAATTTTGTGGGATTCTTCTGACTTGGAACATCCCATAATTTGATGACCCATGTGTTTCTGATCCCGTTTCTCTGCTGGCCTTGCAGCCCCCCCCACGGTGCGGATCGTGCACTCGGGCCTGGCCTGCAACATCGAGGAGGAGCGCTACTCGGAGCGCGTCTACACCATCCGCGAGGGAGAGACCCTGGAGCTCACCTGCCTGGTCACCGGCCACCCCCGGCCACAGGTGAGTCCCTGCCCACCACACCTGTCCCCTCCACACCCCCAGACCCTCCACGAGCTGGGTTCACCTTCAGAGTCTGCACAGTGGGCAAGATCCAATGGGATCCAGGTGGGGGATCCATCCCGGCTCTTGGGTGTTCCAGAGGAACATCAACAGCAGGAATGTTGGTGACTTGTTTTGGAAAATCTGATGTAAAAATCAGCAATATTGTGCTTTAAATTCCTGGTGTGTTTGATTTCCATGGAGGTTGGTAAAAGAGAAGGAAAACAATTACAAGGGTGACAATTGTTGGATGAAAATCCCTAAAGTTGTCCTGTTGCCTGGGATCTTCACACCCCAGTCCTCAGAAATCCAGCTGGAACTCTGGAAGAGGGAACAGCTGGAGCAGAGAACCCAAGAGCTTGGGAAAGTCTCCCTGTTCGCCTGGATCAGTGATGTCATGGGACCCCCAGCGCTGCAGCTGGATAGACCAGAATTACCTGGGAATAAATCAGCTTTTTCCAGGCCTAACCTTATTTTATCAAGCTCAAGATTGTTGGCAACTCCTTCTGCGCCTCCCTGGTGTGACCCCCTTGGGCCAGGACACCTCGTTAATCAGTTATTTTTAATTAGGATAATCACCAGGGATTTTCTTTCTAAGGTGAAGAATCAAACCCTTTGCTCTTGGAATTGCAAGGGACAGGCAGGATCTGGGAGCAGGGAATTCTCCTGGTGGCCTTCAGTGTGAGCTCCTCCAGGAAGGAGGGGTTTGCTCTTTTTGTTGTTTATTCCATGATTGTTCCCAATTTAAGGGGAAGATTTAAAGCTAAAGTAGTGGAAGTTTATGCTCTGCTGGTTTAGGGCTGGTGTTTCCAGCATTCCAATTTTTTCCTGATCTTTCCACAGGATGCTCTCAGATTTGGGTGGCAAATTGCATGGAAATTGTTTTCCAGCTGCGGTTTGATCAGATGCTGGGGAATGGTGTTATAAAATATGGAATTGTGCATTCCAAGAATGCTTTCACACTTCCACGTTTACTCAAATTTTCCAATTGTTCTTGGCATGGAAACTCCTTTTGGTTTAAATGCTGGAAGAATTAAACAACCCTGGACTGGGAATTTGTAAAATCACAGAATCGTGGAATGGTTTGGGTTGGAAAGAAGATGAAAAATGAAGCAGTGCCAACCCCTCCCATGGGCAGGGATATTTTCCACTCCAAGCCTTGAACATTCCCAGGGATTTCTAATCTGTAGGATTTGAGGCTGCCCATGATGGCTCTGGGAGGAGAAATGAATTAATGAGAAAAAATTCTTTTTTTTTTTTTTCCTTTTCTCTCCTGTCACTCCTTCCTGCTTTACCAAATCACATATTTATGCATTTTTTGTCTTTCCAACATTTGTTCTTTTAACTTTGGGATCAATGGATGTCGTTCTTTGGGGTCTGATGACTCAGGGATGTCTCTGATCTGCTCCAAGTCATCCTTGCAGTGATGCCACTCTGGGGGGGCCTCCCTTTGAATACAGATCTTCATATTTATCAAATCTTCCCATTTTTTCAGTTCTCTTTGCTGCTTTTCCCACCAAAATTTTTCCCTGGGGTTATTTCCAGGCAGGGGAATTCCTGTGTTCAGAGTGGTGATTGCACTTCCCAATTGCTGGAAATTTTCTGGAATTTCTCCTCTAAATTTTCATGGAGTCTTCTCAGCATCAATGAGGTTTTTGGGAGGAATAATAAAAGGATGTGGGAATTATCAGAAAGAAGGAGAATTAAAAATAATTTCTCTGTTAACCCCAAAAATTCGCCTCACTCCTAATTAAATATGAGACTCTGAGCACCCCAACACATCCTTGAATGTCTGCTTGTTATCCATGGAGTGATTTTGAGATGTTCCATGTGATTAATATTTGTTATTCCCGATTTCCCACCTTCTCACACCCAGCTTAGGAATGCACCATTAGTTGCCATAGAAATAATTTTCCTGGCTGGAATTTTTAAAGCACTTTATCTCTGTTCAGATGAGGTGAATGCAGCCCTTTTTTCTATAAATTGCGGCTGTCAGGAGAGGCTGGTTTGATTTTTGGATAAAATCCTGCAAAGTTTGGAGCAGGATCACCCTGTGGGGACCTGTCCTTTTTCCAGATTTTATCCAGGATCCAGGGACTGGGCTATCCCTGTTCTCCAGCTCCAAAGGGATGTGCCAGGATATCCAAAGGCTGCTTATTCCTGGACACAAATGAGGGATTTCCTGGACTGAGTAGCTAAGAGATGACATTTTATCCCCACTGGTGACAATCTCCTGCCCAGCCTTGAGGAATGTGCTTTTTCCTGATTTTCCTTGGGAATTCTCACCCGTGCTGGCAGGTCCAGTCATTGGAAACAAAACCTGAGACTTTCCAAAGCATGGAATGACATTTGGATCATGGGGAGCAGAGGAAGAAGCATCTGATGAGCAGACATTGGCTGGGATTTTGAATTCCTGGTTTTCCACTGAAGGATGAACAGGAAATTCCTGACAGGAGAGTGTGTCCAGGCTTTTTTCCCAAGTAACAATGGGAAATGGCCTCAAGTTGTGCCAGGGGAGGGTTTACATTGGAAATAAGGAAAAATTTAATGGAAAAGGTTGCCCTGGGGCAGTGGTGGAGCCGCCCTCCCTGAAGGGATTTAAAATCCCTGTGGATGTGGCGCTTGGGGACATGGATCCGTGGTGGCCTTGGGAGTGCTGGGATTTAGTCTTGGATGGCTTTTCCAGTCTCAGTGATCCCAGGAGTTTTTACGGACCTTATTTGTCAATCCAACCTCCCTGCCCTTGGGCTTTGCTTTCTCCTGGCTGTGATTTTTTCCAGTTGTCCTACCCCAAGTGCTGTCCCACCTCGGGTGACATTATCCCGGTGGGAATGGCACATTCCAAGCAGCAAAACGCGCAGAGCTGACAGGGGACAGTGCCCAAGTGCTCCCCAGTCCCTCCCAGTGCTGCAGGGTGACCTCTGGCCCTCTCACCATGTCCCTCCCTCTGCCAGGTGCTGCCTCCACACTCTTGTCATTCCCGAGGCTCAGGAAGGAGCAGCTGCCAGTGCCACACGTCATTCCAACCATCTGGAAGCTGCACACTCCGGGGTTTTTTTTTTCCTGTTTGGAGGTTGCAACACATCTTAACGAGATCCCACCTCCTCCTCACATCCTCCTGCCACCCTTCTTCCAGGCAGGGCCATCGGAGCACATTCCTTTCTCCCGGAAAAATCCAGGAGTGCTCACGGTGCTGCTGGGGTGTGAAGAACGTGATGGATCCGTGGCTTTCCCGGGAAGCAAAGCAGGGGAGGATCTGCTTTTAGGAGCTCTGGAATTTCTCCCTGCCTCTGTTTGGTTGTGTTTTCTTCCCACTTGTAGGAGTTGGGTGCTGTGCTGATGCCTCTGAGGCAGCAGGAGCTGCTCCCCTTGGAGCTGCCAGGAGATCCCGGCGGCTTCCTGGGATTGTGAGCCTGGAGCAGAGGCAGGGAAATGCTGCTCCAGAGGGATGTGGGCCTGGAAAAACACATCCTGCCTGCTGGGAACTGGGGTGGCCAAAGGAGGGGACCCAAGGGATGCAGAGCAGGGAATGGTTGGATTGGAAAGGGCCTTGAAGCTCACATTTATATATGATTCCATATATATCTCTATCTATCTCTATATTCCATATATTCCATATTTATATTCCATATTTATATATATTATATTAGATATATAATATTTTTCTATATTATATACATTAAATATTTATGTATTTTTTATATATATATTATATTTATATATATTCCATAAATATTCCATATATATATATGATTCCACACACACATATATATATATATATAAATGGAATTCATGGAGTCATGGAATGGTTTGGAAAGGAAGGAACTTAAAGCCCATCCAGTGCTACCCCCTGCCATGGACAGGGACACCTCCCACTATCCCAGGCTGCTCCAAACTGGCCTTGGACATTTCCAGGGATCCAGGAGCAGCCGCAGCTTCTCTGGGAATTCCATCCCAGCCCCTCACCTCCCTCCCAGCCAGGAATTCCTTCCCAATATTCCCTATCAGTTTAAAGCCATTTCCCATTATTCTGTCTCTCATAAACTCCTTGGGAAGCACCGAGCTCTCCCCATGAACAGACCCAGGTAACTGTGGCACGTTATAAAAACCCTTAATTATTTCAAATGCATCCCCCTAATTACTCCCCGTGATTAGTGGAGCCTCCTCTGACGCTGCAGAACAGGATCCTGCCTTCTCCTTATTAATGCCTGGAAAGGAAAAATTCCCATTCCCTGGAGCTCCATCCATTCGACCAGAAAAGGCAGCATTCCCAAAAAACCCCCAACAAAAACCCCACATTCTGTTCCCTTTGATCAGCTTTGAGTCAGACATAAAAGGCTCCTTTGGGGCAGAGCGGGTGCCTCGTTTTTGGTTTTAATTGATAAGAATTCTTATCAAGTGCTGCTGCAGCCGAGGGAAGGGGGTGGGGGTCCCTCACACGGGAGCAGCTGTTCTCCCACCCCACTCTGCAGCTCCTTGGAGCAGTAATTGGAGCCTTGTTAGGAAAATTGATGCTGATTCCATCTGACACTCCTCAGTTCACGGGAAGACTTTACAAATGTTCACTGAGCACCTGACAAAACCCAGCCTGACTCATGACTAAATTAGCCTGGATTTTATGCTGGAGAAAACCCTTTCCTGAATGTTTGACTCCCGTTTAGCAAGGAAAAATGTTTCCATCCTGCTCTGGCATGAAAAGCAATCTGTGGTGAGGCTTCACATGACGTTTGTGCTGCTCCAAGGAGTTTATTTGATGTTTTTCTGCCCCGAGCACAGCACCTGAATTCACACCTCTGCAGAGCTCTGCAGGGCTCCGAGCCTGCCCTGCTCGCTGTGCCAGGAGGGAGGAGCAGGAATTGTGCCAAGAATCCAGGGCAGGAATCACAGCATCCATAGCACGGAGTGAGGGACTCCTGGAGCTGCACCAGGATCTTTGGGAATGAGCCTCTGGCGCCTCTGAGCTCATCTTTAATGTCCCTTCCATGCCAAACCATTCCATGAACCCAAAGGTTTGCAAGCTGATAAAAGGAATTAACTCCATGGTTATTTTATCCTGAATAATTTGAGCAGTTCCTGCCACTTTTCCTGTTTCCAGGTGGCTGCTTGTCTCTCCACAAGGAATGTGTTTGCATTTTCCTAAAAAGGGCTTGGAAGTGCTGAGGGAAAGAGGTCAAATCCAGATAAAAAGAGGTTAAATCCAGAAGAGGTTAAATCCAGAAAAAAAGCAGCAGCAGGGAAGGGAAGTTTGGGTTTCAATCCCATTCCCTCAGTTGGGAATATCCAGCCCAGACTTGTTACAGCCCCAGCAGTCATTGGGATGAGCCTGGAGGGAATCTCATGGAGCTGGGAATGACATCAGGGTTGGGGAGTGGCACCAGAGCAGTTACATTCTGACATTTGGGCAGCTTAAATGTGCTGGAAATCCCACATGGAAAATTCCCAGTGCCCACAGAGCAGGACTCCCCTATTATTTTAAGGAGAACAGGAAAAAATTCCAGTTTTCCTGAAATATGGACACTTGTTCTCTGACCATTTTCCATCGGTTTTCTCCCCTCGCAAAGCTCTGCAGTGTTTTGTTTTCCCTCTGGGCTGCCAGCTTGTATTTCCCTGCTCCTGACGGGCTCAGGGAAGGCTGGAGCAGCAGCTCTGGGGTGAAGCACCAGGAGCTGTTTTTCCATGGGCACATGGAAAACCATTCCTGTCTCCTGGCACGGGGATGGGGGTGGCTCTGGAATCAAGGCTGGAGCTGGGAGGTCTGCCTGGAAAGGAATGGGTTTGATGAGCACATGGATAATTTGGTAACCAGGGAAACCAGCAGCTGATGCAGATCAGGCGGTGCTGGTGGCTCTGGAGGGAGATCTCCCAAGGAAACGCTCTGGAGGCTTTTTCTGGAGGATGAGCAGGAATCCTTCCCATTGCTGTGGAAGGAATGGTGTCCATGAAATCCCACCTGCAGAGCTGCCCCCAGCTCTGGGTCCAGCAGCAGGAGGACCTGGAGCTGCTGCAGTGATCCAGGGGAATCCTCAGAGCTGCTCCAAGCACTGGAGCCCCTCTGGAGCCAGGCTGGGAGAGCTGGGAATGTTCCCCTGGAGAGGAGAAGGCCCCAGGGAGAGCTCAGAGCCCCTGGCAGGGCCTGAAGGGACAGAAGTTGCCGTTGGTGCCATCCAGGTTCAGGAATTGATCAAATCCTCACATTTTAGGGGGAAAAAAAGCCTGGGGTTTAATTAAACCCACAGGATCCAGGAGCTGTTCCACAGGAAAGAGCTGAAATCCAGGAAGGATGGGAGAGCTGGAAAGAAGGGAATTGGATCCAAGGATGAGGCAATTCCAAGAATTCTGTGCAGGAGTTACCTCCCAGGAGCCAAAATTGTTCAAAAGTGCACCTCTGCTAGGGAAACAGGATAATTGGGAATGTTCCCCTGGAGAGGAGAAGCTCCAGGGAGAGCTCAGAGCCCCTGGCAGGGCCTGAAGGGGCTCCAGGAGAGCTGCAGA
>JAWWMN010000272.1:61595599-61605900 GCA_035047745.1 Catamblyrhynchus diadema
TGTTTAACAAAGCCTGGATGTGGCACTGGGGGCCAGGGTTGAGTTGAGCTGTTGGGGCTGGGCTGGACTCGATGCTCTTGAAGGTCTCTTCCAACCCAGGGATTCTGGGAATTCTGTGAGCAAGCTCTTTCTCCCACTCAGCTCTTCTGCCTCATTGTTTTTAGGCCTTTTTAGCCATTGTTTTTAGGTCTTTTTAACAGAGATTCTGGCCCACTGACAGCACTGCAAGTTGGAGCAAGTTTCAAAACTCTGTTCAATCCTTATCATTATTCAAGTGAAATTTCCACTCGTGTCTAGAAGAATCTTTCTTGGGTACAGGCTAAATAAGCACTCACAGATTCGGGCAGTTATTTCACAGACTAGAGTGGGTCTCTAGTTAATAATATTAGAATATTAAAATAGTCTGCATTTTTTTTCCCAGACTGCTGTGCTGTACATTGCTACACCTGCGTGGTTTTGCACTCAATACCTGAAGCACTGGCAAAACCATCTGGGGAAAAAGAGCCCCAAACAGTTGAGATTTCCAGCAAAATGTTTTTTAATGAATCCTTAGTTTTAATTTAAGCTTCTTTAAATTTTTCCCTCTAAACACCTCATTTTCTATTTCTCTCCCATTCTATCTTTCCTTGTTCTTGAGTAAGGAACCAACAACACAAAGGTCACTCAGCTCATACCATGAAGAATTTATACTTTTTGCAGAGAAAAGATTAAAGCCAAGGGGAAAAAATTCGTCAAGACTTTATTCCTTATCATCTTAATGACTCTGTGATTTTGTGATATCCTCAAGGCTGAGAATGGAGCACATGGAGGTCAAGTGGCTCCCAAGGTTCACTCCATGAAAATCTGGGACATGAATGGCAGCCTAAATAGCTTTTCTATGGCTTAACTTCAGTGCCATTCCCTCTATTTTCACTGCTGTTCAGGCTGGTCTGAAAGAGGTGGAGACCTCCTGAATTCCACCAAAAACCACTTAAAATAATGTCTCCATCTGGTATGAAATAAGCAGGAATCTAAAGGGATACAAGTCTGGTGGTAAATCTTAGGTCTGGATGAGATTGCCCACACCTACAGCAAAGACCTCTGAGAACTTCAGTTTGCTCTGAAGTAAACAACCAAACACCACGAAATTTACCAAAATATTTTCATTATGTCTGTAATTTTTAAATGCCCCTTAATTATGATAAATAGAAAGTTACCACAGCTGGAAAGGTGAATTTTACTTCTAACTTTACCACATGAACTGCACACTGCCTATGCAATAATCAAAAACAATTTATTTGTGCCTAGTAATTTTTTCAAGTGACTTCAAAATGGCAAGACTGTGACTGTGACCATCTTGCTCCTTGATAGTCATTCAAACCCACCTCAAACACACCTCCAGGAATACACTACATAGAAAAGTCCCTTGCTGAGCTAACCATGCTACGAATTACTAAAGGTCTTTTTTAAAAAAGTGCCAAACACCAAGGAGAGAAATGTTTTAGGAGAACATTCAAAAGCTCTGTATTTCAGTGTTGGCAGCACATTTATTATTCAGAGCATCACTCTCCTGTCTCCAGAACAGAATTGACAATACCATTGCAGAGGACACTGCAACAGATTTGTCCACACCTTTCTTGACAAATAACTGAAATAATCACAGCTTGCAAAATTTGCCACAGTCAGTACTCTTGCATGTCTAAGCAACTGAAAAACTGTAATAATATTAAGCAACATGGCAGAGGCAGAAATATTTCACACCAGCACCTCTCTGCTGGAGAGGAACCAGAAGCAAAACATTCCCTCCTGGCTGCAGGTGTTGAGTTTACCCTGCGCCCATCCTGCGGTTCAGGAACACCCACAGATGCCATGATGCTGTGACTTGGAAACAGGCATGCTAATTATTCTGCAGAATATTCCAGGTTTGTTTGGAGGACAAGGCAACAAGAACAAGGCAGCCGCCTTCTTGTCCCATCAACTGTTGAATCCCACAGCCAAGACTGCCAAGGCTGACCAAGAATTTCTCAATTGTGCTCTTACATTGCAGTGGAGTTGTCAGTTTGCTTATTAAAATGTTTTATGCTGCCCAGGCTCAGGGAAAAACCCACATAAAGGCTCTTAATGCCCTGTTTGATCCCACAGAAGCTACTTCTTGGTATTTTCAAAGATAACCTGTGCTACAGGGATCCTTTCTCTCTCTGTCCCACACACCCTGCACCCAGTTTGGGATAAGAAATGGAGGTGCTTCTTCCTTTTGCTCAGTTTAGGGTGAAATCCTCCAAGAAGGAGCTACAGGAGCCAGATAAGATCTGAGTGCCTCTTATCAGCCCATTCTGCTGCTGAAATGGGAAGAACAGATTGAGGAGGTGTCCTCACTGATCCTCCTCAGCTCATTCTCTCAATAACCCCTACAAACTACTGCTCTTTCCCTCCTGATCACTTCTTTTCCCCAAACCCTCTCAAATAATCTTAGTGAGGTTGAGGAAAATAGTTTATTTTGGCTTGCATTTGGTGCAGAGGGTCTGACCTGCTGGCACAATGACTCTTCGTTCGTTGGTCGTCATGTTTGGGGGTGGAACGTGCTTCTCCTCCATGTAGCTTCCATAGTTCATCCCAACACTGTCTGAGCTGCTGACCATCTTCCCTCCTTTTGCCACGCTGCAGTCATCTGGAGAATTCCTAAGCAGACAAGAAAGGTGTGCTTCCATTATTATTCCAGTCCTTATTAATATAATCACAAGAGAATCACCTGGAATGAAATGGAAAACTGGAAAACCCAATACCCCCTACCCAGTGACTCTGCAGATTCCTTCAGTTGTCTAAAAACACCAACCAGGTTCAATGGACCATAGATTTATTTCTATTACCAAAGGATCAGGCTCTCATATCTCTCCAGAAATTATAAATGCTAATAATTTAATTCCAGACATGGAATGGAGGCTTGGTCATGACCTTGCTCAGCCTGGTGGCTGCAAGGAGCTGCATTTCCCTCTCCAAACATCTCACAGACAACTGAGAAACACAGAAATGCACTTATTATATATTTTCTGGGGGGAAAACTATCTTTAGTTGCCATTGTCCAAGCAGTCCAAGGCCTGGAGAGCTGCCCACCTCCACTGCCACCGTTGTTCCACACTCAGTCACACTTCATGTCATGCAATGTATTCACATTTCTACGTAAGGCTCACAAAAAAAAGGGAACATTTGCCAAAACCATGATTCAAAATACCACACGCGTGACTGGAAAAACCTTTCAGCTCCTGACTAGCTCAGTCTCCACGGTACTGTAGTCAAGACAGGGAAATCTGCAGAGGATCTGCAACCAGACACCTCTTTAATTTTGGCTTTGCTTTCTGAATAGAGTCTTTAGGTTTAACATCCCACAGGGGCTTCCCTAATGGCATTTTAATTGCATCACAGTTTTCTTTCTGGCAGACACAGACATATTTGTCCCTTAATTTAATGTCTACAACGTGTTTCATCAGAGGGAGAAAAATTGTTACAAAAATCAAAATAAAGAACTCAGCCATGGGGAATACCTTTAAATGTAAAGAGTTTGTTTGGCAAGGGAAGAAGGGTGTTAGCTGGGGATTGGTTTCTTCAGCAATACCTCATTACTAACAAGCTTTCCTTTAGTCCTGCCATTTAACTCCTGAAATTGTGCTGTGGCCTCACTAAACAACAGGCAAGTCATAGATTCATGGAATCATGGAATTACAGAATGGGTTGAGTGGGAAGGGAATTTAAAGATCACTCAGCTCCACCCCCTGCCATGGCAGGGACACTTTCCACTGTCCCAGGCTGCTCCAAGCCCAGTGTCCAACCTGGCCTTGGGCACTGCCAGGGATCCAGGGGCAGCCACAGCTTCTCCAGAAATTCCATTCCAGCCTCTCTCCACTCTCCTAGCCAGGAATTCCTTCCCAATATCCCATCTATCCCTACTTTCTCACAAACTGAAACCATTCCCCTTGTCCTGGTACTCCAGGCCTTTATCCAAAGTCTCTCTCTGTCCCTGGGTTTGAAGTTGTTCAGAGCAAGGAAACACTCCCGAAACAAAATAAAAAGCACCAGGGTGGTTCCAACCTTCTGCAATGAAAATCTGCCCCATTTTCAGCCCCTTTTTGCTTTTCTGTCTCCTTTGGGAACAAAGATTCCTAAATATTCCAAGGGAAAAAGGAGTCCTGTCCCAGACAAACTTTCAGTGCTCCAAGTTGCCAGAGTGTGGATATTCTCTGCTTAATTAATTACAGGACAATGCAAATAAATGCTCCAGGAACTGCTCCCATTTTTCCTCAGGGCTACATAAATATTCCCAAACCACTGGAAAATTGTTATTCCTGCTTGGCCAAAGTCAATTCCTCACTGTTGGAAAACCAAAATTCCAGATTGGCCAAAGGTTATTCCACACCTGCATTTCATCCTTGTCTTTGTGAGGAAAGGGACTTTGATTTTGAGAGTTTTTTTCCTTTCAAAAATTCCTTTTCCAACCAAATCCTGGTTCTAATGGATATTCCAGCTCTGGACACAGGGATTGAGGTGCAGGGTTGTGTTTCATGGTTGTTCCTTGTGGATTTTCTCTTGGAAGCCTCAATCTTGGTTTTTTCATGGAAAAAGGCACAGGCTCAATGTTATGGATGGGCTGTGCAGGGAATTTAGGGAAGTGGTGATTAGGATTTGGCTCTTTCCCATCCAGGGGAGCCAAAGTGATTCCCAGATCTCCAAGGGAAACAGTTTTGGATGCTTCCAGCTCGGAATCAGCTCGGTGCTGTGAGTTTCCAGCACCCCAAGGTGTTGTAAGAATTAAATCCTACTTTTAGGGTGTCCTGAGCTCCATTTATTTTCAATTATTTCCATATTTTTCAGCCCAGGTTGTTGGTGTTTCCCATGTTTGGGAAGGAGCTTCTGGGATTGTGGCTCCATTTCCAATGCTGGGTTGGTTTCCCAAGTGGGAAAACCAAAGCTGGGTGTGGCAGATCCTGAATTTCTATATTTACATCAATATATTTATATATTTATTATTTATATATTTACTTTTATATATTTGTATTTTGATATATTGATACATTTATTGCATATTTTTATATTTGTTTTATATATTTATTTGCTTTTTTTATGTATAATCTATATACTTGTCACTTTATTTATTTATTTATTTATTTATTTATTTTAATATATTTATTTATTCCACAGCAGAGCTGGGAAATCAGGATTATTTTCCATCCAACACAGTGACAATTTTCTGTTGTTTTGGATTTTTTTTCCTCTGGTTTCCATGGTGAAAAATAAGGACTAGACCAGAGCTGGTGTTGATTGCGAGGGAAAAAAAAAGTCAAAATCTTTGTTGTTTCCTATGGAGAAATATCAATATCCAACCCTGGTTTTGGAGGGATAATCCTGAAAGGAAAAATCCAATTTTTTTCCTTTCCAAAAGGAGAAAATAATGGAGATTTTATTGCTTCTGGAAAGAAGGGCAAGAATTCAAAGCAGAGACTGAATTTGATAGAAATTCATGTCTGGTTTGGGTAATTGCAAATTTTCCTCATTAGTTATTGACATTCTTTGAGAAATCTCTGTTTCTGTGGTTCCTTATCCCAAGATGAGGTGGAATAGGGAATATTTTTAATTTTTGTCCTACAGTGTTCACAGATATCATTGACATAATGACATAAAACTTGGCTTTAAAAGATTAATTTTATTTATTTTTTAAAACTTTATCACCACAAACTGGCCCTTCCTCCTTGGCTTTAATCCCTGCCTGCCAAGTATCCCAAATCCTCAGGAACTGGGGGGACTCCTGCCCCAAAACACATCTCAAGGGGGCCATCAGACCTCTGGAAGAAATAGTCCCAATTTTTGGTGTGGTTTGGTACAGAAATTCTCCACAGTGGGATAACTCAGGAATTTCATTCCTTGTTCCATCTCTAATTATTCTGGAATTTTGAAGAAAATTGCCCAGGTCTGCTCTGCTTTCTAAGGTGAAGATGAATCCCAAAATCTCTGACCTTTGGATTCCAGGCTGGACAACAATTTTGAAAGGAAAACTTGTTTTTCCTTCCAAAAGGAAAGCTATTTCAGATTTTGACAAGCCAGTTTTAAGTGTAAAATGCAGATTTTTTTAAAAAATTGAGGATTTTAAATTTTAAAAATGCCACAAGACCCGCTGGGTGTTTCTGGATCACCACAAACTGGCCCTTGCTCCTTGGCTGTAGTGCCTGCCTGCTGAGTATCCCAAATCCTCAGGAATTGGGGGGACTCCTGCCCCAAAACCCATCCAAGTGGGCCATCCGACCTCTGGAAGAAATATTCCAAATTTTTTGGTGTGGTTTGTTGTAGAAATTCTCCACAGTGGGATAACTCAGGAAGTTCATTCCTTTTTCATTCTCTAATTCTTCTGGAATTTTGAAGGTTGCCCGGTGTCTGCTCCCACACACTTTTCCTGCCCCAAACCCCATCCAAGTGCCATTTGATTTCTGTGGGGAGAGGATGGGCAGCTGGCAGGGAAGGAGTGGAGTGGCCTCTGGAAGAAATATTCCCAATTTTTGCTGTGGTTTGTTACAGAAACATTCTGTGATGGGACAGTTCAAGAAGTTCATCCCTTGTTGAATCCCTTGTTGTATTCCTCGTCGATTCTTCCGGAATTTTGAAGGTTTCCCAGGCCTGCTCTTCTTTCTAAGGTGAAGCCAAATCCCAGAATGTCTGACTTTTGGATTTTTTGGATTGCAGGCCGGCCAGCAGCGCTGGTGGGAGCAGGAGATCACGGTGAACGGGAACATCCAGAAGGGGGAATTGATCACCTACAACCTGACGGAGCTCATCAAGCCCGAGGCCTACGAGGTCCGCCTGACGCCCATCACCCGGTTTGGGGAGGGGGACTCCACCATCCGGGTCATCAAATACAGCGGTGAGGACCCCAAACCCAAGGAAAAGGGGGTTGGGAATGTTCTGGGTCGCCTGGAATAGCGTGGCTGTTCCAAGTCTTGGGATAGTGTCATGAGCATGGTCATGAGCGTGGTCATCAAAAGGAAGGGGAGAAATGGAGAGAGGGGAAAATCACAACCTCTCATAACAACAAAAAAATTCTGAACAGCCAAAATCCCATCCAATTTTTTGTGGGAAATAAGGAAGAGTTGGAATAAATTAATGCCAACTTCATGAAATTGGAGATTTCAGGTTGATTCTTGGTGAGTTTGAAGAAAAATTTACAAAAGCTTTTTTCTTCCAGAACAAGCAGGTTTTATTTTAATGTGAATTAGTGTCTTTAAAAAAAAACAGTGACTGTTTGTGCTACTATGCAAGAATACAAAATCTATAAATTTATATAACAAATAATGGAAGGCCTTTATAAATTTCCCACGTCATGAGTGTGGTCATCCCAAAAGGAAGGGGAGAAATGGGGAGAGAGGAAAATCACAACCTCTCATAACAACAAAAATGCCCAACTAATAAAATTCTGAACAGCCAAACCCCAAAATCCCACCCAATTTTTTGGTGGGAAATAAGGAAAAGTGTGAATAAATTTATTCCAACTTCATGAAATTCGAGATTTCAAGTTGATCTTGATGAGTTTTGAAGGAAAATCTACAAATGTTGTTATTCCCCCAGAATGAGCAGTTTTTATTTGAATGTGAATTATTGTCTTAAAAAAACACCAGTGACTGTTTGTGCTACTATGCAAGATTATAAAATCTATAAATGTATATAAGAAATAATGGAAGGGCTTTATAAATTTCCCACGTCATGAGTGTGGTCATCCCAAAAGGAAGGGGAGAAATGGAGAGAAAGGAAAATGATAACCTCTCATAACAACAAAAATGCCCAACCAAAATAATTCTGAACAGCCAAACCCCAAAATCCTATCTAATTTTTTGGTGGGAAATAAAGAAAAGTTGGAATAAATTAATGCCAGCTTAATGAAATTGGAGATTTCAAGTTGATCCTTGATCAGTTTGGAAGGAAAATCTACAAAGGTTGTTATTCCTCCAGGATAAGCAGAATTAATAATTTTATTTTAATGTGAATTATTGTCTTTAATAAAAACAGTGACTGGTTGTGCTACTATGCAAGATTATAAAATCTATAAATTCATATAACAAATAATGGAAGGGCTTTATAAATTTCCTACGTCATGAGTGTGGTCATCCCAAAAGGAAGGGGAGAAATGGGGAGAGAGGAAAATCTTCACTTCTTGGATGATTCATAACAACAAAAATGCCCAACTAATAACATTCTGAAAAACCAAACCCCAAAATCCCACCCAATTTTTTGGTGGGAAATAAGAACAAAATGGAATAAATGAATTAAACAGCAGACTTAAGAGTTGATGCTTGTTTTGAAGGATGAGTTTTCAAGAAAAATCTGCAAACAAAGTTGGTTTTTTCCCCCAGAATGAGCAGTTTTTATTTTAATGTGAATTATTGTCTTTAAAAAAACAGCGACTGTTTGTAGTCCTTTGCAAGATTATATAATCTATAAATTTATATAAGGAATAATGGAAGGGCTTTATAAATTTCCCTCTCAAAGGTCACTCTGACAAAGATTAATCCACTTACATTTAAAAAGAAAACCACAGTATCCATACATCCTGTTTCCCATATTCCCAGAAATTCAATCCTCTGTTAAATCCATCCAAATACCTACTTTGGGGTGTTTATTTCATGAATAATTGAATTTCTTTTTGCTTTTTTGTTTTTGTGCTGTAAAAATTGCAATGAATGGGCAAGAAGGGACTTAAAGAGGAGGTTGAAGGATCCCTAAACATGACACTTCCATAATTCCTTGTTTACAACCATCTTCCTGCCACAAAATTCCCACCAAAATGATAAAAAACTTCCCCCAAACCCATCCCATTCCCATCCCAAACTGCTCCAGGATCCCCCAACCTCCTTTACACGTTGTCCCGCAGCTGTGCTGCTCCAAAAGTGAGATTTTTGTGGTTATTTTCTGGTTGTTTTGGAGGTTTTTTCCCCCAGGTTTATGATGCTGAATAAATTCAGCTTAACCACCTTCCTTTTCTTGTCTGCTTTTGTGCCTGGGTGTGACACAGAGCGTTGGTTTTGCTCTGCTGGGAGCAATCCAAACCGTGTGACTCGAGGTGACACCTGATGAGATTTTCCATCCCAACCCCTGCATTTAGTTACAAATCAAGGCCTCAGTCAATGCAGCTGCCAGCAAGTGCAGCTAATTCCAGGTTCAATCACTCAGGGATCCTGTAAAATTGAGGTTTTTTGGAGAATCAGAGGTAATTTGTAGGTAAAAGATGTAAAGATTGGGTTTCTCGGGGAGATGACACTGGAGCAAATCACTGCTCGTGTTTCAGGTAAAGTGGTGCTAATTCAGAGCTGGTGTGGAAAATCCAGGTTGAATTTAGGATTTTGCTGAATCTTAGGCTGGGATTAAAGCACGGATGGGCAGCAGGAAAACCTGGAGTGATGCTCTTGTGTATTGTCAGATGCCCCCATTAATTGGATAAAATTTAATTTTGGATTTTCTGTGGATAAAATTAAAATCCAGCCCTGCTCTCAGCCTCCTTCTGCTTCCCACCTATGTGGGGTTGTGGCAGAAGGGCCTTTTCCTAAATCATCCATCCTCAAATTTCTCCTTCTGCAAACAGAGCCACAGAATAATCCCTCCTTCAATCCCATTGCCAGGTTTTAGCATTGCACAGATCCTCTGGATTAACCTGGGAAGCCATTCCCATGCTGAGGATATGGTGGACATTGTGAAGGTTTGGATTTCATTGTCTTCCAGCCTCTTAACGTGTGAAGTAGATGAATTTCAATATTCAGCAAGGGGAAATTTAGGATAATCTGAATATGGATAAATTAGAATTTTTTCTCTGCATTAATTTTATTTTCCTTCTGTTTTCCAGCTCCAGTGAATCCACATCTCCGTAAGTATTTAAATTATTTATTATTTCATCTTCCATGCCATGAAGAACAGTCTGTGCACTGATTGTCCCTCACAGTTCAAAAGTAAATTTGAAGTATTTTACTTCCAGTTGAAAAGTAAATTTGAAGTATTTCACTTCCAGTTGCAGCCCATGGGTAGCAGGAACCACCTGAAGGTGTCATTTGGGATTCCTCCTGTTCCAACAAGGATAAAGGAAGGAAAATCACAGCTCCAGCTCATCTTTCTCATTGTCCCAGAAAGTTCATCCAAAGGAAAATATTCATGGGCTGAAGTTCAGATCCAGCTTTGGTGGAGCAGCTCAGGAGGTGTTGGGGATGCCATGGGAAATCATGGAAGGGCAGGGACACCTCCCACTGTCCCAGGGTGTCCCAGTGTCCAGCCTGGCCTTGGGCACTGCCAGGGATCCAGGGGCA
>JAWWMN010000272.1:61899832-61918165 GCA_035047745.1 Catamblyrhynchus diadema
AGGGAATGGGCACGGCCCCGAGGCTGCCAGAGCTCCAGGGGGGTTTGGACAGCACTGCCAGGGATGCCCAGGGTGGGTCTGGGCAGGGACAGGATGGTCCTTGTGGGTCCCTTCCAGCTCAGGAGACTGTGTGATCCGAAGTCTTCAAAAACCTGGTTACAGTAAGAAATTGGTGTTCATACCCCACCGTAACCTTAAGCTGCATTTTCCCCAAATGTTGCAGCCCTGCAGTAACAGGAACACATCATTCACTAACAGTGTCTTCTTTTATGCCTTAAACTCAAGTGTTTGTTCAGTCTTGGGTATCTGAGGTTGTTTAACCCACCAGTCATAACTCTCTTTTTGTAACCTTAGGGGCCACCAAAGTACACAAAATCCATTTTAAAGAAGGGAGATAAAACCAACTTCCCGAAGAAGGGAGACACTGTCCACTGCTGGTACACAGGAAAGCTGCAGGATGGGACAGTCTTCGATACCAATATTCAATCAAGTAAGGTTATGGGTATATAGATGTGCAGATAAACTCTTGGGGTTGGTTGCAAACACTCCTAGAGGGAATTACCTGGGCTGCTCCAGCAGATGTGGGCAGGGGGTTGCCCCTGGGAGGTGTGTCTGGGAGCATTCCTGACAAACAGCTTTATCATGGTGCTGCTGAGCTGCCCTGCAGCTCCTGGATCCCGATTTTCCATGAGCTAGTAAGGGCAGTATTTTAGGACTGGCTGGTGTCAAGTGACACAGCTGCATCCTGCCAGCCCTGGCTTCTGGCATTCCAGGCCCGGGGAATGTGGAATGCAGGGAGTCAATCCCCCGGGGAGATGGTGCCTAGGGAACTCCAGCTCCAGCAGTGTCCTGAATTTCTCTAAATAAACACATCTTGGGGCCACTCTGTGGTAAATCTTTACATATGGAGGCACTGGAATGAGAGGGTTTTGAACACTCTGGTGTGCAGTATTCCCTGCTGGAGTTTTGTGACAGATCAGAGGGTTTAGGGATATGAAATGGTGCAATATTGGAAGGGCTTTCCCAGCAGTGATGTCCCACACTCAGGAACAGTGTTCCAGAGTCACTGGAATACTGTCTGTAATTCCTCATACTTGTATGTTCCCTGTTAGCTTTCCTTGGTTCCTTAGTATGTCCATAACTTGTACAGTCAACTTGAGTAATTCAGGAATGAGCTTTTGGGGTTTGAAGGATGCTTTGGTGCAGCTTGAACATTTCATGATGGTTTTAGTGCACAGCTTTAATGTTTCCTCCTGAAAATCTGATATTGGGCTAAAAATAATATCAGGAGAACAGCTATTTATATAAAACATGATTGTAATGGCAGTTTTCTACAGAGGTGTGGAGTGTGCTGGTGTGATGTTGAGGCAAATAAACACAAAACTCTTTTCCAGGTTCAAAGAAGAAAAAAGCAGCCAAGCCCTTGAGTTTCAAAGTTGGTGTAGGAAAAGTGATCCGAGGTGTAAGTAAAGCATTCAGAGCTCCCTCCCAGTCCCTGGGCAGTTCCAGTCTGTGGTTTGTGACTGGGATGCAGCTTTTGGGTTCTGTTTCTCCTGGGGGCAGATTGAGGGATTGCACTGGAGGATGGAAATTCATCCTCAGTCATTCCCTCGTCAGGCAGAGCTTGGAACCCAGGCTCTGTTCCCTGGGGTCAGCCCTGTCAGTCTCCTGTCAGTGTCTCACAGCAGCTGAGACTGATTCTGGCATCCCAGGCTCCATCCATCCCTGTGTGCATTCCCTGGGCTGTACTCTGTGCCAGGCCTGAGCCCCCTTTCCATGGGGAAATTCCTGCTGTGTCCTGGGGCCGTTCCCTCTGCTCCTGTCCCTGTTCCCTGGAGCAGAGCCCGACCCCCCGGCTGTGCCCTCCTGGCAGGAGCTGTGCAGAGCCACAAGGGCCCCTGAGCCTCCTTTGCTCCAGGCTGGGCAGGAGAAAGTCCTGAGGTGGGAAAGGGCTGGAGCTGGGAAGGGGCTGTGTCCATGGGCAGCACTGCAGGAGCAGCAGTGGCCCAGGTTTCTCCCGTGTTTATCCCAGGTTTGTGGGTGCCAGAGCCTTCCCAGTGGGGACAGCACCAATCCCTGGGCGCTCCCTGGGAAGGGCATCCTGAAGCTGGGAATGCTGATGGGATGTGTGTTCCCATTGCTCTCTGGTGCCATCCCAGCACAGGGGCAGAGATTGCTTTGTGGAGCTGGTGTGGGAGCAGGGAACACCCCCTGAAGTGCTGCACAGGGCTGGGGAGGGCACCTGGGGCTACCTGGGCATTCCTGGAGCCCCAGGAAAAGCTGGGAAGTGCAGTGGCTGCTGTCCCATCCCTGGCTGGAGCTGCTCTGTCGTTGCAGTGGGATGAGGCCCTGCTGACCATGAGCAAAGGAGAGAAGGCCCAGCTGGAGATCGAGCCCGAGTGGGGCTATGGCAAGAAGGGGCAGCCCGATGCCAAGTATCCTTCCATGGCCTCGGACTCCTCAGGGAGCCTGGGAATGCTGGGGGCAAGGAGGTGCTTTATGGACAGGGATACAGGAAAGGGGTTCACTTGTTACAGCAGGCTCAGGACATTCCCACTCAGGGAGTTCTGGGCACTTCCTGGGGGTGCAATTGCCCTTTTCTTCTGAAGAATAACTCATGCAGGGGGAACCTGCTGCTGTGTTCCACCTGCACTTTTATTCCAGCTGCTTGCAAATGCTTCTGCCTGATGGGGATCCTCACCAGTGCAGGGAAACAGGAGCAGGGACAGAGTTACACTTGGTTCTGGGATATAGCTGCAGTAGGGGGTGCAGGAGTGATCCCACAGTGTTTCATGCAGATCTGTTTCCTTTTCCCAACCCTCCTGGAGGAGGGAAGGGATTGTTCTCCTGTGCTGGAATCCTGTGATCTGAAGGGCTGCCTGGACACAGTGGGACAGTGTGACCTCCCCAGGCACTGCCCCACAGCTGCAGACAAGGCTGGGGCAGCTCAGGGCAGTGAGGAGCAGGGTGTGCTGATGAAGGTGTGTCCGTGGGGCTGTCCCTGTCTCCCGACAGCTCCTGCTGGGCAGCAGCTGTGGCTGGATCGAGGGTGTCCATCCCAGGGACAGGGGAGAGGCTGGAGAGCAGCTGGGCACTCCCTGCCCAGGGAGAGGTCACTGCAGGGCCTGTTTCCTTTCTGTTTCCTTAACATTTGCCAACAGGATCCCACCAAACGCTAAACTCTTCTTTGAAGTGGAGCTGGTGGATATTGAATGAAGAATTCCCTGTGCTGCTGGGAATCCATTTCTGCCAGAGAGCTTCCTGCTGGCGTTGCTGTAACTCCTGGCTCCGGTTACAGCGGTGCCTTTGTGGGGATGAGTGCTGAGTGTTGTCCCTGCCCCGCTGCTGTAGTGACTGCCCCACCACTAAAGCAGAGTTTGTACCTGCCAGTGCCTCCCTTCTTTGCGTCTGTGCTCCCCCCGCTCCTCTGCCGGGCACTGCAGAGCCCCCAGAGCAGCAGGGCCCAGGCCCAGCCAGGGCTCCTTCTCTCCTGTGGAGCCCAGTCCCACAGTATGGCCACTCCATGATCCCACAGGATTCCCGTCCTACAGCGTTCCTAATCCATTCATTTGACAGCAGCTCTGCTGGCAGAGATCCAGGTGTTCCCAGGTGTCCCTGTGCCACAGCCCCTCCTGTGAACACCACCAGAGCTCAATTCAGGCATTCTCTTCTCCCTCCTGGCTGGAATAAGGCAGTCCAAGAAAGCTCAGAGCACTACTGAATTCCTCGCTTTTATTACAAAAATGGGAATGATCACTTTGATCAAAATGAAAAAAGTTTTGCTCACACCGTGTACATGAAAAACTCTAAATACAAAACTCATCCCAAACACAGTTTGTGCTTTTAAAAAAGAATGAAGGTGGTTTAATCCCTGCCCCCTCCCACGCTACAGAACCCGTGTGGCAGCTCTGCCAAGGCCCCCAATCCCAGCACTGCCCGGCCCTGGCACAGCTCCCTGGCATTGGGCTGGGAGTGGGACAAGCCTTGGCTCCAGCCCTGGGCCAGGGCAGGCAGCAGAACAGCTCTGGGGCAAAACCAACCCAAACCCCCACAGCTTCACCCACTCAATTATGGAATCATGAGACCGACGAGAATTCTTCTGATACTCCATAAATTAGTGCAGAGAATTAAAAAAATCATTTATGGTAAATGAGAATTGTACAGAGACCATTTATCAGTTACCAGCACACGAATCTTGCTTCACACATACCCTGTGAGCAGCAGCTCGGTTCACATGCAGAGGACCAAAAGCAGGTGGCACAACAGTTCCTTCACAGCCCAAAATTAGAAAAATATAATTTTTTTTTTATTCCATCTTTGTTGAAACTGCAGCACAGTGAACTCCACTCCCTCGGGGATCAGGTTGTGTGGTAATACTGTCCGTAATTCCAGGCGTTCTGGTAGTTGTACTGGAACCAAACACAGCAGCAGCATCAGGCACCACGTCAGTCCCTGCTGGGAGCCCCTGGGGCAGCACGGCCCCCCCAGCCCTTCTGTGCCAGCACAGCACCCCTGGGAATGCAGGACAGCGGTGCCATTCCCTCTGCAACAGCCTGGGAAAGGCAGGGGTGGAGGTACCACAGGGTGCTGCCAGAGGACAGATCCTCGTCACAACAGAATCAAAATGTCCTGAGCTGGGAGGACCCACAGGGATCACCCAGTGCAGCCCCATCCCTGCAGACACCCCAACGATCCCAGCCTGGCATCCCTGTGCTCCTGGGAGCTCTGGCAGCCTCAGGGCTCTGCCCATTCCCTGGGGAGCTTTTCCAGTGCTTGTTCCACCCTCTGGGGGAAGAACCCTTCCCTGATCTCCAGCCTGAGTCCCCCTGGCCCGGCTCCAAGGCTGCCATTCCTGCAGTGCTGTGTATGAAGCTCAGGGCATTTTTCCTGGCCTAGCACTGGACAGTCTGTGCTGGATGAGACTGCTCCCACTGCCTGACTTGCGAAGTATTTCTGACCTGGCTGCAGACAATCCCACAGCAGGGCTACCCAGGGCTTGTGCCCCAGCTGTACCACTGCTCTCCCAGCTCTGGGGGCTCTGCAGTCTGAACAACACATAAAACCACCTCAAATCTGCCATGGATTTAAAAAACACACGGCTGTGGCAGTAGGGACATGGGTCGGTGGGGGCCTTATCAGTGCTGGACTGGATGGTCTTAGAGGGCTTTTCTAACCCCAACAATTCTATTCCAAGCTAAAACACCTTGGAGGAAGAGCCCCAGAAGACAAGCTGATTTTGTACCAGCAGAACCCATTCCAAGGCACTACAGGAATGACTGCCTGGAGACAGTCACAATCCAGGCACACAAGAAAGGGGCACCCCACGGCCAGTCTGGGCAGAACAGTTCCACACACCACAGCCCTGCTGTCCTCCCCCCGTCCCCTCCCCGTGTGACAGGACAGCCACCAAACTGCTCCACACAGGAACACTGAGCACTTGTGGAGCACGCCCAGGAGGTGCCAGCACCCCAAGGAGCTGAGTTTTGTTTCCAGGCAGCCCCATACCTGGTACCAGGCGTTGTAGTTGTAGGCAGCCTGGTTGACCTGCATGTCCCCGTCCATGAGCTGTGCTGACGCCAGCCCCGCCTCCTCCGTCAGCAGCTTCTTCTCGTCCGGCTCCTCGGAGCTGCAGGGGAACACAGCCTGTTCTGGCACCTCAGAGCAATGCTGGGCAGCCTAAACCGTGCTCAGCTGGTGCCCTGGCCAGCAGGGTGAGGGAATTGGGGTTAGGGAAGGACAGTTTGGGTTGTGCTGCAGAACAGGCTGGGTTTAAAGCTGGTGCCCAAACTGAGACAGCAAAGGCACAGTCCTGCTTAGAGACTGAGTTACTTTAGCAGCACTGTTTGGCTCAACTCAACTCAAAAACTCAACTCAATAACCCAAAAATTTATTTTCAAAAATTGTTTCCATCCCTGGAAGTGTCCAAGGCCAGCATGGATGGAGGTCTGAGCAGCCTATGGAAGGTGTCCCTCTCTATGGCAGGTTTTAGGGCTTTAAGGTCCCATCCAATGCAAACAATTCTGTGAATATTTAAGGCAGCACAGCTCTATTTAGTACACACTTCAAAGGACTAAAATTAAGTGATTCTATTCTCACATCAGTGGGTTCAAAGCTGACAAACACCTCCACTGACAGACTAAAGCACCCCCCAGGGTGAGGCTGCTCCCTGCCCTGTCCCAGAGCTGTCCTGCCCTGCCCAGGGCAGCTGGGCTCAGTCCATACCCGTTCTCTGCCCGCCGCTTCAGCGTCTCCTGCTCCTTCAGCAGTGCCTGGTGCTCGTCGTAGGCATCCAGGAGCCTGGGGAGAGCACAGCCAGTCAGGCCTTGCCAGTACCTGAAACATCTGGGCAAAGCCTACTGAGAGCTGTAACAGTACAGCAAACTGCAACGTAACACATTCTAATGAGCGACCACCAATGAACAGGGAAAAGCCAACTCGGTTCCGTTCACAACAGCTCCAGCTCCCAGCCTGCTCAACTTCCCTCACACTTCATGCAGTTTTTATCAAGCTCCTTCATAAGGAAGTTTTCTAGAACTCATTTGTGATTCAGCTGCTCCTTCAGAGCCTGCTGGTGATGCCACCCACAGCAGCACAGAGATGTGGGAATCAGCATTTAAACACTGGAAATTATTCCAATCCCAAAGCAGCCTTTGCCCATTGAGCAGGGAAGAACAAGTGTGGTTAATGCAGCATGGAAGAGCCCTGGCTAAAATTCTCACAAATATTGAAACACCCCCTCATGTGCAGCATCTCACAAAACCTGCAGCTTCTGACAGTGTGCTCTGGATGAAAAGAGTTCCTTGTACTCAATTCTGTGCTCTGGGATTATTTGGGAACAGCAAAATTCTTTGTGTTGATCCGTCTCAGATCCTAAACTTGCACTGACTGGCTGCCATGCAGAGGCAGCAGAATTTAAGGACAGCTATTGTTAAAAACATACAAAGCAGAAAAACTGACTTGTCATTAATCCTGCTGGATTATTTAGCTGCAAAATGTAAATAAAAACAATAGACAATTAAGAGGAAAAATATATTGTAGCATTGAATTAAAACTTGCATTTCTGGTGTGTCCTCCCACAGAAGTGCACAGTTGTTGGTAGTGCTGAACACTGAAAAATCTGACCAGTGCAGTTTTGGAAACAAGCAGCAGCTCTCCCAGGAACAGTCTCAAAGGATGCCTGTGTCACAGACCTGTCCCATTCCCCGGGGAGCACCTCCCTTCACAGGGCTTAGCAAGGGGAAAGCAACCACAGGAAAACCTGGCAGGCAGCAGAGCTCTGCTCAGTGAGGTGTTGGGCACTTCAGACAGAAGGGGCAATTGTCTGAAAAGAGATTCCTGTATAAAAATCTATTCCTGTTTACAAATCTATTCCTGTTTAATACCAGGAGGTTGGTTTAGAAAAGCAGCTGTTCCTTACAAAGAGCTGATGGCACAAAGGAAATAATTTTACAGAAGCCACTGACCCCCCCCTTTTCCCAGCACTCTCCCAGTGACCCCAGTTTGGCCACTGCCCACAGGACATCTTACTTGTTCACATCAGACCCAAAATCTTCCAGGAATTCCACTTTTCTCTGTGAGAAGGTGATCCTCATTTTGATGGACAAAGCCCCATGGATGGCCTTGTCAAAGCAGCTCAGGATGTTCTCCTCGTTCTGCTTGAGGTCACCACTGTACTCCATCTCCAGCAGGTTCAGGTACAGTTTGGTGTTTTCCTGTGCAAAACAGGCATTAGGAGATGCACACCTGACCCTCACAGAGGTATTTAACTCTGTGACACACCACAATTCACCCCATGAACACACACAATGACAGGCAATAAAGGGATTTTCCTCTCTCCCTGGGCTGGTTTGTTGCACAAACACACCAGAAGTGACCAACACCACAAACCCAGGTGCTGCACTTTGCTGGCAGCATCTGAGTGCCAGATATTCCTGTGCTGACATCAAACCACCAAACACTGCCCCCACACCAATAACACTGAACACACTGAGAACGTTTAAGATTCTAAAAATTAAAATAAAGGTGCAAAGCACATTGTGCTTCTGGCGGGAAAAGGGTGCAAACTTCCAGATTCCCAAGCTGGGACATGGCAACATCAGTTTAGAGGGACTGTTGTCTCCATGCAGTAATGGGACATTACATCCAGTTACAACTCCTGTCATCACTGTTGCCATGTTTTACAAAATGCTTCAGAAAGAGAGAAAGACACCAGGGTGGTTTGAGTTTTGGGTAAGAGAGCCGAGAGGGAACACATACTTTGTCCAGTTCTATGGCTTCTGACAGCACTTTTCTTGCCTTTGGCAGGTTTTTCTGCACTTTGAAGAGGTGCCTTGCCAGTTTGATGGCATAGAAGGAGGCTTCACTGATGGACTTGGCATTCCTGACAGCATCTTCCAGCAGCTGCTCCGCCTCCTCCATGTTGCCGTGCCGGCGCTCCAGGCTCACCCTGCGCAGGCGGATCATGGCCAGCCCCAGGATGCACTCCTCAAACGTCTTCAGGATCCTTCTGGCTTCATCAATGTTGCCTGCAAGAGCAGGGAGATGCTTTAGGACAGGGCAGACCCCAGAGGTCCCCCAGCAGAGCCCCCCTGAGGGAGGGCTGCCCTTACCCTGCTGCTCCTCGAAGGCTGCCCACAGCATGTGCACCATGGGCTTCTTGGGCAGGTGGATGGTGCAGGCCCTGCTGTACACGTGCCTCACGCCCTCGATGCTGTGGTTCTCCATGTATTTGGCATACTAGGGTTGGAAACAGAGCAGAGACCAGCCAGGTTAAAGCTTGTATTTGTCTCCAAGAACATGCCAGAACGATAAAATTCTTTTGTTTAAACCCATTCAGCACCTTTATGGAACCACTAGACTAGTTTCTGTAAGGAAGGACGTAGAGAGGCAACGCAGTTGGCAAATGCAGCAGTCAAATCTGGTTGCAAGCAGACCATCTCCTAATGCAACAGATATAGTTATAGATGAACAACGTTCCACAGGGTACGAGGGTTAGTCACCAGGTCAAGGTGTGCACCAGCAGAGCCGTGAGCTGCCTCCCTTACCTTGATCCAGAAGTCCTCATAGAGGGCACATGAAATGACACATCTCTCAAAGAGGACCACGACTCGCTCGTGAGTGCCATTCTCTATCTCAAACTCTAAGTACTCTTTCCAGTTTTTCAGCTGAATTTTCTCCAGAGGTTTTACATGAAAGTAAGGCCTCTTGATCTGCAAGAGTCACAGGATGCAACTGGTGATTACAAACACACCACCAAGGGGGTCAAACAATCAACAGCCACACAAACAATACTCAATTCCTGCCATTTCAGTGACCAGGGCTCCAGGGACACCTCATCTACCCAATCCAGGGTTATCCAGGTATGGATCAAGGGATTTACTGCAGTGACCTTCCAGGCTAGAAACCTCCTTTCCCAGAGAGCTTTGGGAGAGCAAGTGTTTAGAGATGCTGGGGGAGGACCCAAGGCAGCCCAGTGTCAGTGACATTATGGACACACTGTGCCCACATCCATCCACACAAGTGAAGTGCTCACTGTGGGACACCCAGCCCACAAATTCAACTCAGAACTTGGTTGAGAATCATGACAAGGAAAGACAGAGCACTGAACTGGACTTCCTATCATATATTTACATCAATCTGGTTATAGTGAGACCACAAATTTAGCACCATTGTCTTGTTATTGGTGGCTGCAAGAGGGACTGGGTGGGACAGAGCTCAGCACAGAAAATTAAACATTGCTCTGTTTAAATTGAAATTGCTTTGTCTGGCATCCTGCCAGAGATCCTCTGCTTTTGCTCATCATCTTTATTGCATTTGATTATCTCTCTCTTGTGCTGCAATTTCCTCTCAGATCCAAACCCATACAAATGGATGAAGAACTTACAGTAATTAAGGAGAACCCAGTTCTTCAAAGCCACCTGAAATTTAAAGCCAATCCCTCCCTTCATGCTCCTCACTGATCTCTGGTGTGGAACCCAACACTCTGTGGCCATTTTGCCCAGCTCACAGTCCCATTCCTGCTGGAAACAGCTCTAGGGAATCCCCAGCCCTGGGTGGGATCTGTGCTGTCCTTTATGGACAGGCTGAGCTCTGCACGTGCAGCTCCTCCCAGCCCCAGCCCCTCGGGGCTCCAGACACTGCAGGTAACAAGAGCACATTGTGGCCAGCAGCAAGGGGACACTCAGCTTCCCACACCTTTCCTGCCCAATGCTCACAGTTCCAGGGTTCTCCCAGGTCCCACAGACTGGCAGCTTAAGGCTCCCCAAGGCAGGAATCGGGGACGCTCTGCTCTGCTCCCTGCTGTCACAGGTCACTGGTCCAGAGCTCACTGACAACGGCTCCCCGCTCTGCCTGTGAGCTCCTGGGCTGTGGAGGCGCCTGGCCCAGTCCCACCCAGTGCAGGCAATCACCAGTTCTGACACCCAGCCCACTAAAGAGTCTCTGAAAATCTGTCACAGCTGGGTAACACAGTGGACTCTTTAGAATAAGAAGTAAATTTAAAACAAGGACCATGATTGCCAGGAAGAAAAATATAAAGACTGAGATGAAAACCTCCTGTTTTTTCAAATGGAATCCAACCTAACTCTACAGCAAAAGCTGTATATTTGCAGTGATCAAATTATTAGTTTAACTAATTACTTTTAATACATTATACATAGGAGGTCCACAACAAAAACTACCTGATTAAGTGTGTAATGTTACAATACAAAACCACAGGAGTTTCACTCTCCTCTGAGACAAGGCTTACCTTTCAAATGGAGTCCCCTCCATCCCCTCATGCCTTTGCACCACCCCAGGGCATGAGCAGCACTAACTGCCAGGACTCACTGGCTTAGCAAACATTACAGCACCTTGCCTCTCTCCAAGCACTGCTCTGAGATCTTTACACCACCAGGTGCCTCTTCACAAGAAAAAGGGCAGAGAAGTGAAACTGTTCCAACTTTGAGTCTCTGTTCAATCCCCTCCCAGCAGTTTAAGTTAAGGCTGTTTCACACAATTCCCAGCTCCCAAACCACTGCTGGTGCTGCCTCACACAAACCCCACCCCACTTACCGCTTCCTCAAACGTCCACCTCTTACTGACTTCATGCTCGTTGTGGTTAAATATCTCCTGATGGATCTCAATGATTCTGTGCCTCATGTTCTCTATCTCAGTGATCAGCTAGAACAGAATGTCACAAAATGTAACACAAGCAGACAGGGTACCACCTTTGTAACTGCCTCCTGTGCCAGGGATGTGCATGGGTTCTCCCTGAGCAGCCAGGGGAGGGCTGGGACAATGCCTCATGGAGCCCTGGGCCTTAGCACACACAGGTGAACTGGTGTTTATCCTGTGCTAAAGCTGATTGGAGATTAAGGATGGATTTGGATCCAAGTCAGCCCTGGTTTCAGTGTGTCTGTGTTTTCACCCTCAGCAATTCCTCTGCACAGCTCCAGGCATTCCTAGCCTGTAACAGTCTGAACCTGCCCAGGCCACTGCTGATGAGGAGCTTTCTTAGACTACAGATATCAATCTGCTGACCTGGAATAATTACTATTTGTTCCTTAGGTTTTGTACACCACTTCTTTCATTTTCTAACATATTTCTTTAACACTCCTGCACTTCTAAGCACTGGAAGGGGCTGTCCTGTTAGCACACAAGCCACAGGGCAGTGCAGGAGCTCTCTGCGCACAGCTCAAGTGGCTGCAGTGGAACCCCTGCCCCAGAGAAGGACAGGGTGCCAGTGCCCATCCCATGCAGGTGCATTGCTGGGGTCAGGGATGCCCTCAGTGCCACAGGGCACTGCTGTGCAGGAGCTCTCTGGGCACAGCTCAAGGGGGTGCAGTGGAAGGCCTGGCCAGCCCAGGAAGGGCAGGGTGGTGCTGTGTGCAGGTACCTTGGCAGGGTCGGTGATGTCCTCGGTGCCGCAGGGCAGCTCGTCCCCGTCCTCGCCGCTGTGGCCGCTGGCGGCTGCCAGCTCCCGGCGCAGCTGCACAAACTGCTCTGTGGTCAGGAAGTCTCGGGGCAGGTTGTTCTGGATGTGCTCCTTAAACCTAGCAACAGCCACAAAGAGGCACTGCAAAGGGGCTGTTTCACGCTGCACTGCTGCCCAACAGGGCACAGCTGTAAATCCCAGGGGGTTCTGCTTTGCTTCATGGCCCCTGAGTGACAATGAGTGCTGCCAGCTCACAGCCACAACTGCCAACACCCATCGCCCTCACAAGTGCCATGTGCCAAAGGGACAGAACCCTTGCCATGGAAAAGAGATGGCAAAGGACAAAATCAGTTATAAAGGAAATAATTTATTTCCCACACCAAGAGATCTGGGGAAGACTGTGTGCAATTTAACTGAGGTTGCTGCTCAAGTCTCCCTACCAGTGCAGAATTCCACTATCTAAAACTTAACCAGGATTCCTCTTTAGTCAGTTAAATTGGTGCTTCACCACACATGGGCACTGCACAAGTATTAAAGTCCAAAACTGCTCATTCTGATTTCTCAAAGACATCCTCTCTTCTTCCCCACACTTCCAAGGCCTGTCCTTATTGCACAACAAAACCTCTGAATTTACCTAAAAACCAAATTCCTCAAAACTGCATCAGTACTTTCAATCAATCAGTCCAACTGCCTGAGTATGTAAGTAAATAACTACATAAACCTGTTCCAAGCTCTTGTGCTCATGGCATTAACTGCCTGCTTTCCCTTTACCTCTGGAAGTGATGGCTGTAGAGCTGTGTTGGGATTCCCAGGATGCGGTCATAGATGGATGTAACTTCCCTTAGGTTTCCCTGGTCATTTTCCCAGTTTATATACATTTCCCAAAGTCTGTCAGAACGGAAATCTGTCCCAGCAGCCAGCACTGCGTGTTCATAGGCTCTGGAAAAGGAAAGGTTTTACACTGGTTTCTGGATACCAGGGCCAGAGCAAGGAAGGAAAGTCCTGGCTCTTATTAAAGGTTATGAGCATCCTCATTTCCTTGAAATTAGACTTATATTAATTATTTACATACTTCAGAGTGTTTTCCAGATATCTACAGAAAGGTGTCTAGAGATTCCAAAAGCTCACACTCATTTTTTGCCTCCAGCACTTCCACAACAGAACAAATACAGCCAACAGCAGAAGCCATAGGAACATATTAAGAAAATACACAACCTTTACCACTTTTGTCTTGTACAGACGCCACACCCACCAGTGCAGCAGCATAACATCCAAAAGCTGTGCAGCAATTCTGCACCTTGGTTCAGATCCAACCCCAGTTCAATTAAGCCTTCTGATCAAACTCTTGCCCAACTCTTTAACCAGGTCCACTGCCAGCCACAGCGAGCAGACACATCCTAGCCCCACCCTGGAAATGCCAAGGAATTAAATTCCAGGGTTCCAAATGCTGTACTAAGTATTTCTTAACATCCAGTCTGAAGTTTTCAAGCCACAACTTCCTCCCCTTGTACCACACTGTGCAGTCTTCCCATTCTTATGGAAATTGGCTCCATCATCTCTTAATTTAAAAATCCTTACAGTGACACCAGGTTGTTATGATTTTGCCCCTTGTCCTAAAAACACAATAACCTGATCCCAGTGGTGTGTATGGGTATCAGGCTGCTCCCAACTCACCCCCTGATGGTACTGTTAGTTTCAGGATCAGCAGGGTCCAAAGTCTCCTTTAGGAAGTTTATATAATGTATCCAAAGATCAACACTAAGAGGAATTGCCTGAAGCCCTCGGCGATAGACCTATGAAGAGAACATGAACTGTACTTCAAATCCTTAATGGGGTCCTAAGAGAGAGGCAACACTGTGTTATCCGGTGAACCTTAGAAATACTAATTACTGGAATTTTGTTTAAATAATCTACCATTACCATTCGGGTGGAGGTTGGATAGAACATGGCAATGTTCTGATCTCCACGTGCAGAGTCTTGATCTTCAAAGCGCAGCGGTCCCTGCATTCTGACCAGGTTGTGTGGGCAGGCTTTGGGGTACAGACCATAGGGCACAGACCCATTAGAGCATCATTGACAGCGTCTGACCAAAAATGCAATAAGATGGAGCAATTGTGACCAGCAAACCAACTATTATTGTTTTGAAAATGAGTAATAAATGGAAGTGACAGAAAAGCCCTGCCCTACTTGTTAAGCTGCAGTGTAATACAGAGGCTTGCACTGCAAAGCTTGACAAACTGTAGAGGTTTAACGCACCTGCCAACAAAGAGAGAGAACATTAGCTCCAAATGCCACAGCTGTGACACGTGCAAACACGTCCCTCGAGCCCTGGCCGTGCAGGGCAGGCACTGGCAGCCCAATGACTCGCAGTGGGACAGTCATTGGTGGCTTTGGGACTGGTGGCAGCGCTGGCCCCGGGCCCTACGTACCTCGTCTGACTGCTTGACGTTGTCGTGGCGCTTCTCCAGGTCCGCGTACTTCTTCCAGTACCCATAGCAGTAGGGGTAGTGTGAGAAAAACCTGTCAAAGGCTTTCCTGGCTGCTGGCAAGTGATTCTGTGGGAAACAGAGAGAGCACAATCAGCACTTCCCTTAGCAACAACTTCAGGTTATTTTAAATACAATTATTAACACTGTGTTAGAAATGCCTGGTGCTATTTTGACATTGACAGCCTGGGCTACTGGAAGGTGTCCCTGCACATGGCAGGGGGGTGGAACTGGATGGGCTTTTTAAGGTCACTTCCAACCCGAATCATCCTGGCATTTTATGATTAAATGACAGTAGTGTCAAGGACAGCTGCCTTAAATCAGTGTCTGTGACAGCTTGATGTCCATTCTACATTTGCCACTGCAATTCCACAACTTTAGTTATCTTTGTTTATTTATTTCAGGGAGCCTGAGGAGAAAGGGGCAGGTACTGACCTCCTGCTCTACATACTGCAGTAAATAAACCCATCCTGTGAAATCCTGCGGATTGTCCTCTACTACTTTCCAAAACTTGTCAAAATCTGGAGGGAAGTCAGCCTCGATATCTGTGGTCTGTAAGCTCTCAATGTTTGGAATTTCGCTCTCCTGCGTGTTGTCCTCGTTGAGGTCTGGGGAGCTGTCTGGGGACTGCTCCATCTCGGTGACACTCATGATCTCGGTGCTGAAGTCCATGTGCTGCTCCTCGGCCGCGCTCTCGGCCTCGGGCTCCGCGCTCTCATTGCCCACAGTTGGCTGCTCCTCCTCCGTGCTCTCTGCGTTCTCCATGGCACCGCTGTGCGACTGGATCCTGGGGGAACAGCTCCCTTCAGTACTCCTCGGGCACAGCTGGGCTGAGACCCCCAGTTCAGGGCGGCCCAGGTGCTCCAGGCATCCCTGGATGTCACCACAACCCCCATGACACCTGCCTCACGCATCAGCCTGGCTCAACAATACAAAATATTAACAGCAGTCTCAGATTTTCACATCTGCACATACAAATCATTGTGGGTTTCTAAAAACCTATCACAGGGAGCTACCAAGGTATAAAAGTGAATCATTACAGTTTTCCTGTAGGAGTCCAGTGGAAGTTTCTTCTAAATAAAGAATTATGTTCAAATTCCATAGAAACGTTCAGGCTGGAAAAGCTGTCTGAGACCATCAGGTCCAAGTCACTCCACCAGTGCCAAGGCCACCACGGACCCATGTCCCTCAATTCATTCAATTTTTCTACTCAGTACAAGTCAGTAAATTCTTTGTAAAATAAACAGGTGTTAAAAGGTGCCCTCAACACCACGCTAAAGCAAAGACAAGAATTCCTGTCAGCACCAACTCAGTCCCCATTAGTGATGTCCAAACACACCCAGCAGCACCAGAGGGCCACAGAAATGCTGTGGCAGCCCCTGACCTGCAGCCCCTCAGTCCCACCCACCCCCAGTGCCAGGCGCTTCCTCCCGGCCCCTGGGACAGACTCCTGTTCCTCCCACTCTTCCTTTGATGTCCCTGCCAAGAGCCACTGCGTGGCCCTGCCCTGCTGTGCCAGCACCAGGCCGGCCTGACCTGGCTGGGTGCCACCCAGCCTCGGCTGATCCCGGCCTTCCCTCCCAGAGCCAGAGCAGGGACACTGAGCTGTGCCTGCTCCATGCCCCTGGGGGCTCAGGGACCCCAGGAACACCGCCCTGCAGGACACAACAGCTCCCAGCTCGGAGTGCAGCTGCCATGAAGGACAGTGCTGGACTGACACCCTCACACACTGCACTGCATTCTGGTTCCTCCTGTGCTCTCCTTGCAGCAGGTGGCAAATACATTTGGGATTTCAAAAAGAAAGCACAAGTCCCGAGCCCAGAACTCACCAGAGTTCTTTCACACCGAAAGCCTGAACAGACAACACCCAGAGCACTGCTTTCACTTCAACAAGGACATGGAGAAGACATCACTACATCCTGGGGTGAAGTTCTTGCAGAAAGGAAACATCTCTCTCCCTTATCTTCAGCAGCTTCAATTCCTGGGATAACAGCTCATGTTTTCCCAGGAGCTCCCCAGGCCAAGGAACTTTGGCACAATGTTCAAGAGTACATGTGGTCTACCCTGCAAGTTTTCTAACTGCTTTTTAAAGTATTTCTGCTCTCCATCATCAGGCAGCCATGGCTTGGAACAGCCTGGGGTAGTGATGGGTGTCCCTGCTCACGGCAGGGGGTGGAACTCGATGGGCTTTGAAGTGTCTGCCAGCCCAAACCATTCTGTGACTCTAGATTTTGAGAAAAAAACCTCATTTGTAACATTAAGTTATACATTAAGTATCAAAGAGTATCACTGAGCCTTTCCCAGTGCAACAGGCAGAGAGATCAGAATCACTCAAAGGCTGCTGCACTTCTGAGGGTGCCTCGCGCAGGTTCTAAAACTGAATGGTAAGAGGAGGGAGTGACACAAACTGCAGCCCCAACACCAGAAAAAATAATTTAAAGGCTCTTTACAGCTCTAAAATTTAATGTAACAGTGACAGAGGTAATTAGTGATGGAACAAGAGGAAATGGCTTCAAATTGCACCAGGAGAGGTTTATGTTGGATATTGGGGAAATTTCTTCATGGGAAGGCTGTCTAGCCCTGGCACAGCTGTCCAGTCCACATCCCTGGGGAGGATTTTTTTAAATCCCTGGAGGGATTTAAAGCGCTGTGCATGTGGCACTTGGGGACACGGGGTGGCCTTGGCTGCACGGGAGAATGGCTGGACTTAATGATCAGCCCTAATGATTCCATGGATTCTGTCATCGTTAGAAATGCAGTAATTAATGATCAAAACTTATTCTGATCTTTAACAGATGTTTTCTCTCTCCAGCTGATTCAGAAGACATATTCCATCTTAAAAAACAGCTCTCCAAATCCAGCTGTCTTCAGATGAGGAGGGAAAAAAGGACGAGGGAGAAGCTGTAGGGATGGGCACACAAGGGCTGAGCTTGTGAAAACTCACAAGGATCGGCACACGTGGCTCCAAACTGAAACCAAGTCTGTCTGACAGCTCTTCCAGCCTGATCCCTGGCATATCCCAAAATCTGACAGCAATCCATGGCTTAAACCAGCCAATGAAACAGGTCACGAAGGTCCAGGGGTGGGGCACACCAGCGAAACTTAATTCCGGGGTTTCCACCTTAATCTTAATTCCCCCACCTTAATTCTGGGGGTTTTCACGTTAATTCCAAAGCGTTTGACATCACACAGGCTAAACAACCGAATCAGAGTATCAGACAGCTACACACCCACTGGTATTAAATAACTGATGCCAACATGTATTACTCAGCCTGGTACCAGCAAAAGACTGCTGTACACAAAACTGCCGCTCATAAACGTGAATGAACGAATGGGAAACAAACAGGGAAACTGCAGAGGGGCAGGAATGCGGAGCCTTATCTGAGCTCTGCCCGGAACGCGCCATTCACACCCCTGATAAGGCGCTGCTGGATCCACCCGGGGCAGGGCCGGCATTAGGTTTGAATCACGGAATCATTTACTGAAAAAGCCCTTCAAGGCAAACGAGTCCCAGCTCGCCGCCAGCCCAAAGCTGAGTGCCACGTCCAGGAATTCCTTGGGCACCTCCAGGGATGGGCACTCCAAACCTCCCTGGGCAGCCCCTGCCAAGGCCTGAGCGCCCTTTCCATGGGGAAATGCCTGCAGATGCCCACCCTGAGCCTCCCTGGCCCAGCCCGAGGCCGTTCCCTCTCCACCAGGGCCTCTCGGGGCCCAGTCTGAGCAATAACGTCACAAACCGCGCGGCGCGGAGCGGCTCCGCAAGGGCCCGTTACTCGCCCAGCGGCCGTTCAACGCAGAGAACGGGGACACAAGGATACAACAGGGATACCGGGATGCAGCCCTACGGCACAGTCCCCCTCTCCAGCAAACCCGAGGCCTGGCAGCGGCCGCGGGGCCCACACGGCTCTCGGAGTGCCCCGCGCGCGGCCAGGC
>JAWWMN010000272.1:61939434-61950632 GCA_035047745.1 Catamblyrhynchus diadema
AAACAACCACATGAGACCAATCCCAGATGCACCTGTTGCATTCCACAGCAGCAGATAACCATTGTTTACATTTTGTTGCTGAGGCCTCTCAGCTTCTCAGGAGGAAAACTCCTGAGGAAAGGATTTTCCATAAAATATCATGGCTACACAAAGGAGCCTTCCACAGGAGCTGGGGCTGCCCCTGCATCCCTGGCAGCGTCCCAGGCCAGGCTGGACAGGGCTTGGAGCTCCCTGGGACAGTGGAAGGTGTCCCTGCCCATGGCACTGTGTGGCTCTGAGGTCCCAAACCAAACCATTCCAGGATTCCTGACCCAGGAGAAAATAACCCTGGGTTTGAGCTCTCTGAGCCAAAGCAGCCTGGGGAAGGAGGTCACTGCCAGGTTGCAGAGCCCCTGCCAATGGAAGCTGGAGCTGCAGAGTCAGGAAAGTGCAGTTTGAGGTCCTTCCCACAGTGTGGTGAATTCTGGAGCAGCCCCTCGGTGTGGAGAGGAGGCAGGGGCAGAGCAGCTCCTCTCTGCTCAGAGATCCACAGTGCACAATTGCTTTGGTCTGGGGGGAAAACACAGCAATATCCTCCCCAGCAATATCTGCTCCCTGCTTGGGAGTTAGCAAGAAAAAAGAAACAAGCCAGAAACTTCTTTCTAAAACTTCCAGCTTTAAAGCCATCTGTAAGCAGGAGAGGGAGCATTTGAAGAGTTGGCCCTTTGTACACAGGCAAAGCCCTGGAAATCCGATAATAATTCCTGTCAGTTGAGGATTTGCAGCCTGGAAATGCAGGTTTGAAGCACTGGCACTCCAGCAGAGCCCTTCTCCTCTCTGTCAGGGGCAGGGGGGCTCTGGCAGGGCTGCCTCACCTCCAGCTGGGTTGCTGCTCGGGATTTAGGGAGGCTTTGCTCAATCCCTCCCTCAAACAACAGAAGTGTTCTTTCTGCAGAGTGGGCAGAATGAACACCGAGGTGCCAAGGACCTGCCTTGCACTCCACGTGGGAAAACCTGCCTTTATCCACAGTGTCTGGAGCCCTGCTCCTCCAAATGCAGGCCCATCCCCACATGCACTCATCCTCCTGCCCTGGGAAAATTGCTGACCAGGAGCGGTGGAGATTAAACTGAGAGAAAAAGGAAAGAGAGCAGGGAAGAACTGGAAAACATGGAGCTGGAAGTAACCAGGGATCCCAGAGTCCTGGAATGCCCTGGGTTGGAAGGGATCTTAAATCCCATTTCACTCCACTGTTCCATGGCAGGGATGCTTTCCACTGTGCCAGGTGCTCCAGCCCCAGTGTCCAGCCTGGCCTTGGGCACTGCCAGGGATGCAGGGGCAGCCACGGCTGCTCTGGGCACTCAGGGCCTCGCAGGGAAGAATTCCATCCCAGTGTCTGATCCAAAGTGACCCTCCTTCACCTTAATTCCACTGTCCCTGCCTCCCTGAGCATCCCTTCCTTCCCCAGCTGGGGAAGCTCCCCTTGGGAAGCTCCTGCCAAAACCAAAGTGGAGAAGGATTGTGATGCACAGCACCTGAATTTTAGCAAGGAGGAAGGATTTATCAGGAGATTTCTGAGTGTCAGTCGCTGCTGCTGCCAGCAGAGCTTTGCCCAGGCATTGGTGGGACTCGGCAGAGCTGAAGCTGGAGTGCGGTCCCTGGCAGAGCTTCATCCTTTAACATTCTGCCTTCATTCCTAAACTATCGATGCTGCACTTTGCTGGGAAATGTCAGAACAAAATAAGTAATACCTGCAATTTATTCGGGTGACATTTCAACAATACAGATCTGGAGATTACAACCCGCAGCCCGCCGCTGTTACGCTGAGTGGGGAGATTTGCTGGATTTACATAATGGGGCTGTGTAATGAATATTTATAGAACGCGAGCATTTACATAATGACTGCAAGTTAAACATGCACAATAAAGATTCCGGGCCAATAATTTACAGACTAAGTTAAAAAATCACCTTGAAATGCATTTTATTTTTATTCCTACGAAAGGTTCAATTTATCTCTTGTTCAGAAAAATTGAATCCGACCTCATGCGAGTCGAGGCTGTGTTGATGTAAATCATGATCATATCCTGGAATTAGTCTACATTGAGTCATTTGTATTCAGAGATTTCAGTTCCTTATCTTTTAGCAGCAGCTTTGACAAACAATTTGAGAATATTCTAAATATGCTTGGTTAATATAATTTAGTGCTGGATGGGAGATGCGCTGCCTGCCCGGGAGCCTCATTAGTGCCGCTGAGAATTACAGCCAGAACGGGCAGGAATTAGCAAGTGCAGATGAGGCTGAGGCAGGAGAGGAGCTGCAGGCAGAATACCAACTCTCTGCCTCTCCTGGCTTGGTGGCCAGGCTGGGTTTGCTGGGTGGGCTGTGGCACACCTGTGGTGTGTACACCTGTGTACACCTGCTCAGGGCCCTGGGCGCTGAACCTCCTCTGGGGCACACAGCAGCCCTGCCAGCACTTGCTGCCACATTTCTCTTCACAGAGAAAAGCAAGGCACAGTTCTTCCCGAGGATTTCTGAGATTCACATTCTCTGAACCTCAGGGAAAGGGAAAACACAACTCTTATCACTTGCTGTGCCAGTCTTATGCCAGAGCAGAATGCCCTGTGGAGATTGTTTACCGAAAGTGATGGTGCTTTGTTTCCTTGGCCTATCAGGGCCAGCTGTGTGTGTGTTGGGAGATTCTGGGCAGTGTGAGCAGAGTGAGTGCTTGGCAGATTCACTTTAGATGAAATGTATACAGCATAGTATAATAAAGTAATTAATTAACCTTCTGATACCCATGGAGTCTCCTCATCATTCTCTCCCCGTCGTCAGAGTCAATTTGATTTACAGTAAGCACTAGGCTTGCTCCCTTCACATTGGACAGGATGTCTGAGCAGGAGCCCTTTGCAGCCTGTGCTCTCCCTCCCCAGACCCTGCTGTGTCTGTGAATCCCCAGGGCACGGAATCCCAGATCACAGGGATGGTGGAGGTGTCCAGGGTGGGGTTGGATGGGGCTTGGAGCAAGGAGCACATCCAGGGGGCTCACTGAAAGCCCTTCTGACTCCCTGCATTAATTTCCACAGATTCATTTGGGTTGGGAAGTTCCTCTGAGCCCCTGGATCCATGTGGCCATGTCCCCAGGTGCCACCTCTGCATTTTGCCTGAGCTGCAGATGAGGATGCTCTGCTCCCCCTCGGCCCCTGCTGCAGCCTGAGTGCAATAATTCTCCTTTTCTCCTCCTCCCTCTCCAGGAGCATCACCCCAGCTCCTTCCTGCAGCCACTCAAACGCTTTAAGCCATTAATCCAAAGTATCACCAGGGTTTCCAATAAAATTTTATTTGACATTTAGTTAAAATCCATTTTCTGCTACAACTGAATTTTTCCTCTAGTCCCTTGATGGACACTTCAGGCCGAATTCATTGTCATTGTTTTAAAGGTCAAAAGTGAGGGTTTTTTCCCAGATCTTGTTTTGTAAAGCCAACTGTTCCTCAGGATGATGAGAGGCTGTGGCAGCCCATGGAACCCTTCTGGTCTGTAATTACAGGATTTTACAGAGGCTGGGGAGCAGAGCAATCCCTCTCTGCACAGCCAGCTCTGACTGCCGAGTCCAGTGACAGAGGCAGTGCCTGGGACAGAGCTGGGGAGCACAGAATCCTCATTGCCAGAGCAGGGATCTCCCCAGAGCCCTGCTTTGCTCCCAGGGAGCGGCTGCAGTGGCCCTGGCATCGGCCAAAACCTTTCATTTCAGTGTGCTACGAGGAGCCAAAGGGATGCATGGAAATATCAAACAGCAGGGGTGCTCTCAGTTGCCATTTTGTTCACAATTTTTCAAACCCATCATTTAATTTGTTCAGCAAAACCATTCTGATAAACTGTATCATGGAATGATGGTTCAGAGGTGAGGAATCCTGGAATATCCTGAGGGAGGAACCCACCAGGACCACGAATCCCAACCCTGACACCCCAAAAATCCCACCCTGTAGCAGTGGAAGAAATGACAGCAAACTAAACCTACTGCATGACCTGTTCCTGTGTTTCATTTCCCACTTCTAGGGAGCCCTGTGTGCTCCTCATTTCATCCTTGCTTGGCTTTTAACTGGAATTGTTGGATCCATGACTGAGATTACAACACATGTAAGGACATATATCCATAATTAGGGTGCTCTGTCCTCATCACTGTGTTGTGGTGATGCCTGAAGTTTGAGCTTTCATGCTTTCCAGATTCTGTACTGCATTGGTGTACAACTCTGAACTTCATGTGAATGTCAGCAAGTTCTCCTCCCAGCTCAGTCCCACAGAACAATCCTTTTCCTCTCCTCAGTCCCACAGAACAATCCTTTTCCTCTCCTCAGTCCCACAGAACAATCCTTTTCCTCCCCTCAGGCACACAGAACAATCCTTGTCCTCCCCTCAGTCCCACAGAACAATCCTTTTCCTCTCCTCAGTTCCACTCTCAATCCTTTTCCAGCCCCAGAACCAAAGGCATTGCTGCAGCTTTGGCCCCAAAAGTGCAAACAGGGGATGGAGGAGAGCAGCCTGGGAGGGTGGGACTGCATCCCCTGAGCTGGAATTGGACACTGAAGCCAACATGGAAATGGACCAAAGCTGATAAAAGTGTGAGAGCTCCTGACCCAGGGTCCATCTGGGGTGCAGCCCTGGCTGGGCTCCTGCACTGCCCAAGGTGTGTCCTGTGAGGCCTTTGAATAAATCCCTGCTTTATCCTTTAACTCTGCCCAGCTCTGCTCCAGGGAGCTCTCAGCATCACTGCCCACGGTGTGCCCTGTGAGGGAATTATTTCCTTTGAATAAATCCCTGCTTTATCCTTTAGCTCTGCCCAGTCTCTGTTCTAGGCATCACCACCATGCCAGGCCAAGCCCGGGCCTTGACCATTGCCAGGGATCCAGGGGCAGCTTCAATCATTCAGAGTTTCATTCATGTAAATTCAATTTTGCACACAACCTTTACTTTTAAGAGGCACAAACACAAAGGTAGTGGTTGTTTAGTGTAAAAACAGATGCACAGTGTCCTAATAACCTCATAAACCTTGAAGAGACACCAGACAAATTCTGGCCACCTTTGAGCACCATCAGTAGGAGCTTCCACTCTTAACATTTTCCTACTGGTTATTTTAAAGGCAATTCAGTGCCAAAATGCACCCAGAAAACGGTTTTGGGGACAGGAGGGAGTCAGTTTGCTGCTAATGCATTGTATCATTTCAGATCCTGATCCAACTAAAAGCCTCTGATGTTTCATGAACTCCCTAACAGATTCTAGATGAAAAGTGATCAACTGAATCCCCACTGAGGAATTAAATCCCCTCCAGCCCCACAGCACTGATCTTCCAGAGCACCTCAGGACTGTCCCCTGCACAAATAAATCATATTTTGAAACTGTCCCACTCCACCTACCCAAATATTTTAAGAGTTTACTGTCCCAGCTTACCAGAATCTAGGAAGGATGAACACTTGGACCTCTTTAAACTGGATGTTCTTTTCAGGGAAGGGTTCAAGGCCACATTTTCTAAGGACAAAGATCCATTTCTTGGTGATGTCAGTAAATCCCCACAGAGACTAAACCCTAGGAAAGAAGGAATGGTCAAACTACAATAAAACCAATCAGAACCAAGTTAAAACCCAGAATTACCAGCCCTAATTTCTATTTCAGCAGCATTGAACAGGGAATATTCATTAAAGACAAACCCTCATCCTCACTTTCTGCTGTGAGTTTCTCTGGTTCACTCATACTCAGTCTAATCCTTTCCCAAGGGAATTCTTCCTTCCCTTCCAAGTCTTTGGCTTCCTGCTGCTCTTTATGGTTGTGTTCCTTGTCTTCTTTCCTCCTCCTCAGCTTCTCCTGAGCAGATTTTGACAAGGTCACTTTTATCTGCAAAAAAAAAATAAAAAATCAAGCATAAGTTACCCCAGAACTGAATCCCCAGTTCCTGATGCTGGCCAAGGTGAGCATGGAAAATCAGGATCTTCTCTGATCTGACCCTTCTCTCTCCTGTGTTTATGACACTTTTTGTGCCTCAGGAAAACTCAGCAAATAAATTTAATTCAGTTAAATTTAAGTTCAGTTTAATAAATTTAATCTATTTACTGATTTGAATCTGATCCTGCCAAGGGTTCACATCTTCAGTAGAAATCAGAAAATTAAGACACTGTAAATCATTAACTTCAAGTTTCAGTATTCTTCAGATGTTATTCTAAAGACTTGCAGAAAGAGTTCCATTTCAATGTTTTTTGACTTTCTATCACAGCTCACTCAGATAAATCTTGCTCCATTTACATTTGTAAATAGTTTTTAACAAACAGCACCACTCCTCAGAGACCAGATTATGGCCAAATATTCAGGAAGGCTTTTAAGAAAAACTTCTGATTGGAGCTGGATTAATTCATGCCTGGGGAAAACCAGACCTGATCCAACCCAGCCAATCCCTCCTTCCACATCTGCTTGTGCTGTGGGAGTCAGGGAGAGCATTTCCCAGCTCCACTCCGTCCTGCAGCTTTTCTCCAGGGATCTGAGCACGGTGGGAAGGTCCTGGCACATCCAGGTGGCACCAAAAGAGAATCAGGAGCAGCAGCCCAAAGGCTTTGGCTGTTCCAGTCCAACTCCTGCTGCCCCAGCACAGACTGAGTGAGCAGGGCTGGCTTCACCCCACACCCACCAGGCTGGGCAGTTCTTACCTCGCCTTCCTTCCCTGCATGGCAACAGGAATGGGAAGGGCTGTTCTGCTGGAAGCTTCTCCCTGGGGCTGCCTCTGCTCCCTCCCTGGCACCCTGGGCATCCCCATTGGCCACACAGGGCATGGGCGGGCTGGCAGCTGGGCCAGGAGGGCTCCCAAAAACACCTGGAGGGCAGAACACGGGGTCACAGACTGCTGTGGGATGGGAGGGACACCAAACCATCCCACTCCAGACTGGAATTGTCTGTCCAGGAACTGCAACACTTTCAAACATCATTCTTTGTGCTCCCACTGAACTGGGGATTGTGAACAATCTAAAACATTGCACAGATCTTTTTGTTCTTCTCCCACTCTACAAAGGCACATTTGCCCTCATTTCATAACTCAAAGAGACACAGGGGATGATGTGGGGTCTGCAGTACCTTTGCCAACAACAGCAGCGCCTCCAGATGTGAAACCCAGATCATCCTTTGGTGCAAAAGCAGGCACTGACTCTGCAGGGCCTGAAAGCACAAAGAGCACTCACTCATTCCCCTCATGGTGGTTATGCTTTGGGATGTGTTTCATCCTCCTAAAATGTCACCCCACATCTGAATTGATCCCTTTCCTGAACCAGGGCAATGGCAGGTACTGAAGCCAGCAGGAGCTGTTGAACACTCAGAGGAGGAATGCTCACATCCCCCTGACACGAGCCTGGAGCCAGACTGGGAATTGACAGAAGGCTCCAGGGAGAGCTCAGAGCCCCTTGCAGGGCCTGAAGGGGCTCCAGGAGAGCTGCAGAGGGACAAGGCATGGAGGGACAAGGCACGGAGGGACAGCCTGTGGACACAGCTCCCTCAGCTCCTTTCCTCCATCCAGCAGAACCAGAACTGATTAAACACAAATAATCCTGATAGTACAGGGATAAAATGTTTCTAAGATCAAGGGATATTCAGGGGAGTTGGCAAGAAAGGTTGGGCCTGGTAGGCCCTGGGAAAATGCTAGGCTTTACTGGGTCATGTGAAACTGCACCTGTGTAATCATTTAATGACTATGATAAATGACTGTTAAATGTGATGATTGTTTGGTAATTGGATATAATTATTGTTTAATTGTAACAAGAATTATGAGAAATGATGTTTGGGGCGTTTGATGGAAATTACAAAATCCATGCTTGGATGAAATCAATGCATACAATAGAACAATAGAAGTTTAATAATGAATATGTAGGTTATATAATGATAAGGGTACAAAAACATGTTCATCCTGAACCCATGTCCAAGTCAGCTTTGGGTCTGTACCCCTGACACCCAGAGCTCTTCAATAAAAGCAATAAAAGCACAGAATCATTCTGTGATTATGTGTTCCTGAACACTAATAATTCCCCCACAGTTCAGGGACCTGTAGTGAAAGCCTGGGAGGGTGAAGCACACCAGCAGCACTTCACCTCAATTGCCACAGGAAATGAGCTGCAACTCCTCACCTGAGCACCCTGAAATCCCAGTTTGGCCCCAGAGCAGGTGGAAATTCCCTTTGTTAGGAGGGATGTGGGCTCAGTGCCCCCCCCAGGGGCACTCTGTCCCTCAGGGGAGCACTGACAGGAACATACCTGTGCTGGGGGGCTGCTCTGCCCCCTCTGGGTCTCTGGGCCTTGCTGGAGATGCTTCTGCAGGATGGGATTTGCTGCCAAGTGCTGGAAAAGTGTCTGACCTGTGCAGATAAACACATCTCATAGGTGCAATTCTGCACAATGGTCAAAGCTCAGTCAAAAACAACAACAGATTTCAGTTTCTCCAGGGCAAAACTATTTCCAGTATTCCCACAAATGTTCACACGGAGCAGGAACAGAATTCAGTGGGAATTATTTGATGAGCAGGTCCATTATGAAGAACACCCTAAAGAAAACCCTTATGAGGAAACCTTACACCAGGACTACATTTAGGATACACCCATAAAGTAAGGAATTGTTTGGCCTGGGGATTGATGATGCTGCTTCCAACCTGGCCAAGGAGAGTGACCAAACCCTCCTGCCACAACAGGGATGAGCTGTTCCCAGCTCAGTCACCAGCAGAGACATTCACCAGGAAAATGCCTTATCTACTGGAACAATTTAAAACAATTTTAAATTTCAAATGATTCTCTGGAATGAAAGATGATGGAACCCAGAGCCAGTGCAATACCCACAACTAAAGACTCTTTGAGCTCCAAGGTAAGCCCATGCTCCAGGAATGTCCCCAATTCCTGTATTCCATCACCCATGGCAGTTTAGCAGCAGACAAACCAAACCCTTCCCAAGGCAAACCCCCCAAACCCCCCACTCCTGGTGCCCAGCCACAGATTGTGGGAACAGACAGTGCCAGTTTGTGCCAGTGCTCACAAACCCCCTGAGCTGAACTCCCTGGCCTTTTTCTGAGCATTGCAAGGCTTTCAGTGTCACCTGGGAGGGGCTCTGTCACTTCCCCCAGCTCAGGGGACTGCCAGGTGTCCCCTCTCCTCCTGGCTGCTGCAGAACTCCTCTGCCTGAGGGCGCAGGGAAGCACCAAGCACTGGGTAATGAACGTGGCAATGCTGTACAGAGCCTGCCTCAGCCCAAAGCAGCACAGCCAGGCCTCCACAGCCTTGGCTTCTGAAGGATTACACATCTGAATGTGGCATTTTAAAGATTATTTGTAAAAATGTGACTCAGCAGTAATGCACATGGGGAAGGGATGTGAATATAAATTAGCTCTGGGCTGCACAACTGAAATCCTTCTGTTTGTGAATCACTGCAGGCTCCTTCTGCCTCAAACCCCTTTGCTTTTTACGTTCCCCATTTTGCTTTCTGCTGTTAATGCAGTTCTGTGTCAGTTACATGGGAGGTTCCCTGCTCATGGCAGGGCTGGAATTAGGTGATTTTTCAGGTTCCTTCCAACCCAAACCACTCTGGGAGTCTGGGAGTCTATAAAAGATGCTTTTAGTACACACAGAAATATCTTCAGAGCTGAGCTACAAAGAGCTTCATCATGGACTCTGAGAGCAGGGGAGGAGATTTTTGGACTGGAAAATTTGCAAAATTCATCAAAACTCTTTTAATTCCATTAAACAATAGTTTATACTGCTCATAACCAACTGGATTGCTGCCCTTTACAATCAGAGCAGCATTTGTCACCACCCAATTTCTATTTAGAAGAGCTCTGGGAAGGCATTTTAAATTCACAATTATCTCTCAGGAATAAATGGAACCAGCTCATGATCCACAATAAGAAACATCTGCATTGTTTTCCTCTTCTCAACAAACCCAATTCTATTTCCAGCCTGTAATAACCCAACCTTACCCTTCCTCTTCACTCTTGTCCTTCTCACTCCCCTGTTCAGCTCTGCCCATGTTCCTGCAGTGCCAGGGAATGTCTTTATCAAACATTTACTGCCCCTGGCACTGACCCCTGCCCTGGCCTACTGCAGCTTCATGTTGGAAGCCAGAAAAAAAAATAGAATAATGTCTTTAAGAGAGGAACATAATTCACATAGAAAAATCAGGCTATTAAGCAAGGCAACGCTATATAAAACATGTAGCAGTTAATATCATGATTTAACCAAGGCTGTGTGAGGGTTCCCAGGCTGAGGTGACACCAAGTGACACTCACATCACTCTCCTCCTGGGGGGCAGCGTGGCCACGGGGGAGCCCAGGGACTCCTGGCTGGAAATTCCACTCTCGCCGGTGGAGGTGGTGCTGGGGGAGGAGCCCAGGGAGGGGCAGTCCCCGGGAAATTCCAGTTTCACCGCCGAGTCGGGGCTCTCCAGCTCGGCGATGCTGCTGCTCAGCTTGGCCCTCTTCTTGGCTGCGCTGCTCCGCAGGGACCTCAGGGAATTCTGCATCTGGACAGGGGGAAAAGGACAGGGGGCACTCACTGCAGAGGGAAAAGCTTTCTTCAGCTAAATAAAGTCTATTTCTGAGAGTTCAGCCCAGTCCACGGGGTGCTCAAGGCCCTGCTGGGCAGTGTGATCAGCACACACACCTTTTTGGGGGATTTTAATGGGTTTTTGTGGGATTACAATGATCCCTCTCCTGGTTTCACACAGAACCACTGGGTTGGAAGAGACCTGCAAGATCATTCAGTCCAACCCAATCCTAACACCTCAACTAAACCCTGGCACCCAGAGCCACATCCAGGCTGTTTTTAAATACATCCAGAGATGGTTTAAAACCACCTCCCTGGGCAGCCATTCCAGAACTTTATCACTTTTTTCATAAAGAACTTTTTCCTAATACCCAACCTATATGTCCCTTGGTGAAGCTGCGTCCTCTGGTTCTGTCAGTGCTGCCTGTTTTATTTCACAAGAACAATTATCCTGTGAGCAAACACAGCCTCACAGCAGTGCTGCACTCCAGCTCCCCCCTCCAGAGCACAGGGACAGATTCCTGCTGGAGCACAGCAACTGCTCTGTGCTTTTCAGTGGGCTAAAGGAGGGGTTTGATGGCTGCCAGCACACAGTGGGAGCTCAGGCTTTTCCCAGCAAATCTGCACATCCTAAAAACAGAACCATGGAACAGCTTGGAAAGATCGGAAGAGCGTCG
>JAWWMN010000272.1:62574366-62591289 GCA_035047745.1 Catamblyrhynchus diadema
CAGATCCCGGGCACCATGGGGTTCATGTGTGGGCACAGACCCCAGGCACCATGGGGTTCATGTGTGGGCACAGACCCGGGCACAGACCCCGGGCACCATGGGGTTCATGTGTGGGCACAGACCCCAGCACCATGGGGTTCATTTGTGGGCACAGACCCCAGCACCATGAGGTTCCTGTGTGGGCACAGACCCCTGGCACCATTGGGTTCCTCCATGGGCACAGACCCCGGGCACCACGAGGTCTCTCTGGATCAACCAACCTGCCAGGCACACCCCCTGGATCAAGCACCATGCCCATGCCATTGTAGTAAAACATTTATTTGTTCAGGTGATTGAAGCTACCGTGTTTACAGCTCGTGACCTCACCACTGGTGACATGGAACATGACTGGGACCGCAGCTGCTGCCACCAGATTCTTCATCGTCATTTTTAGTTATAAAAAACTTGGACACCAGAAAAAACAGGAATTTCAGACTTCAAGTGGCAGCTGGGAAACCTGTGAGGGGGAAGACAGTTTCTTGAGGCAGCCAACCTGGAGGGCCTGGGCTGCAGCTTCAAGTAAAGGTTCCGGAGGGTGAGCCAGAGGTCAGTCCTGGGAGAGGCTGAACCGGAGCGATTTCTGCCGAGGAGCAGCATCTGTGGCAGCGTGTTCAGGGAGGGCACAGGGGCTGGTGTCCTGCAGAGGGGCCCCGGCTTCTGCACAGAGAGACAGAACACACACAGTGAGGGCACGGGGAGCAGCAGCTGCCCTTCCATGGCCCAGGTGACACTGGTGTGGGAGCACAGCAGGAGCTGCCACAGAGCCAGCCTGGGCACAGCACCCACCTGGAGCTGCCCTGGGGCCATTCTGGGCACTGCACCCACCTGGAGCTGCCCTGGGGCCATTCTGGGCACAGCACCCACCAGGAGCTGCCCTTGGGCCATTCTGGGCACTGCACCCACCAGGAGCTGCCCTGGGGCCATTCTGGGCACTGCACCCACCAGGAGCTGCCACAGAGCCATTCTGGGCACTGCACCCACCAGGAGCTGCCCAGGGGCTATTCTGGGCACAGCACCCACCAGGAGCTGCCACAGAGCCATTCTGGGCACTGCACCCACCAGGAGCTGCCCTGGGGCCATTCTGGGCAGGAAGCAGCAGCAGACCCTGCCCTCAGCCCTGGCACCCACTGACTTGGTGCCATGTGCCCTGCAGGGGCTGGGGCAGCAGAGCATGGCAGCTGACAGGGGACAGGGCTGAGACAGGGATAACAGGAGACTGGAGTAACAGGAGACAGGGATAACAGGAGACTGGACTGAGACAGGGCTAACAGGAGACAGGGCTAACAAGAAACAGGGCTAACAGCATCCAATGTCCCCACCCACACCTCTGCCACATCTTGTCACCATCAGGGACTGCAGGCACAGCACTGCTGCTGTTGCTGCTTCAGGGAAAATCCAACAAGACAACTCCCAGAACCCCCAGCAGAACCAGCAAAGCTCATTGTCCCAGAACCAGAGAGTTCTCCACTTTCTGCATTTGCTGCTGCCCTTGCACAGGCCAAGCCTTTGCCCACGGCAGGGACCCCAGCTCTGCCCACTGCCACGGGGTCACACAGAGCTGGGGATACCAGAGCAGAGCAGCAGGGTATTGGAATTAAATACACATCACACTGCAACAGCAGCGGGGCACAGACACAGCACCCACCTTCCTGAGGAGTGTGTGTGCACCAGGAAAGGTCACTGCAATAAGGGCATGCCATGTGTCACTGTCCTGCCCAGGGCACAGGGACAGCCCACGGGGCAGCTGCTCCACCTCCTGGTCTGGTCCCACTGCTCCTGGCACCCAGCACAGCCCCCCTTACCTGGGGGAGTGCAGGTGTGCCACTGCCATGTGCCAACACCAACCAGGCACCACCTCAACTCCTCTTTGGGTGCTGTGGGTTACAGCCCCTGTAGGAGGACGCAGTATGGGCAATGTAGAATGCGATATCCCGTAAAAGAGTTGCAGCTGAACCCATTACTAAAGATTAGGAGCAGGCCGGATGATAACAGGCCACACCTGTAACCAATAAGAACAAGTGGCATAAAAGAGTGGATTGGTGGGAACTGGAGTCAGATGGCTGCTGCAAGGACCAGGAACAGTTAGTGCTCAGAGGAGCTGCCTGTGACAAACATCGAGGAGGTACGGGACTCTGAGGCTATGGAACCCTTGCACCATAATGATAATAAAACTCTTAATATATAAGACAACATATAATGATAATAGAACTGTTGTGATGTATAAGACAAGCCCCCACAGCACAGACTGGCCACAGGCCAAGTGGGGTCCCTGTGTGCCCATGAGGGGCTGGGCTCCAACCCTGGCTGGTTTTCCTCTCTCCCAGGCGAATTTCCCCTGCAGAGGAGGAGGCACAGCATGCAGACAGCACTGCTGGTGCCTCCAGAGCAGCAGCCTGGCAGTGCAGGAGCAAAACCAGCCCACACCAAGCCAGGCACAGCAGCCCAGGCTCACCCCTCGGATTCCAGACCCAGACACTGCTGAAGTGCAGCTCTGGAGCCACCTGAGGTGACACAGCAATCCAGGAGAGCATGATCTGGCAGCCCAGGCTATGCCCCAGGCCGGCACCCAGCGCACAGCCAGGCACACAGGACACTTTTGCAGAGGGGAAAAGGAGAACCATGTTATTGGTGAGCAGGAGCCTAAGGACTGGCCAGTTTGGTGCTGTTAAAGCAGAACTCTGAACAACACTAACATCACTGCCAGGGGAAGGCACCGTGCAACTCAGTGCTGCTGCTGGTGCAGCTTTTGGGCAGTGATGGTGCAGCCTGAGGGGCAGCAGCACCAGGAGCGGGGAGGGGAACACTCCTGAGTGACCACAGGGCTGCCAGCTGTGCCCATGTGTGAGTGGCACTGCTCAGGCTCCAGTGCCCCAAAGCTCCAGCGTGGCTGAGGCTCTGCTCCCGTGGCTGATGGGCAGAGAGGTGACCCTGGTGCCAGCTGCAGCCATTATCCCTGGTTTGAAGCCACTCCCAAGGCAGCAGCGTGCCCCTCTCTGTGCTGGCGCCCACCGTGGGGTGGGCACACTGCCACGGCACAAGGGCCCTCCTGCCCCTTCTGGAGGGCACACACAGCTGCCCAGGCCTGCCCACCCACCACAGCTCTGTGCCACTCGGCTGGTCTGGGATGCTCCCAGAGCAATGCCCAGCAGGGCTGTCCTGGTCCCCAGCAGGCAGGAGCACAGCCCAGCTCTGCTCAGCCCCAGCAGAGGCCAGCCCAGCACAGCCCAGCTCTGCCCAGCACAGCCCAGCACAGCCCCAGCTCCCCCTGCAGCCCCAGCAGAGCCCATCTCCAAGAGAGCCCAGGCACACCCTGTGCTCCAGCCATTGCAGGAAGAGCTCAGAACTTCCTGCAGCAGTTCCTCCTCCAGCAGGGCCCATGAATAAAGCCCCTCTCATGACTAAAATCCAGATAATCCATGGCTGAGCAGCAGCACACAGAGCCCAGCTAAGGCAGGCCGTGCCCGAGGGCGGGAAGGCACCCTGGGCTCAGTCCCTGCAGAGCCCTCCATGGCTGGGGAGATGCTGGGGCCACAGCACATCACCCCCCACTCCATCACCTGTGCTGAGCAGTTATTGCAGCCTGGGGGAAATAACCTGGTGTTATTCTGACTCAGGGGCATCTCAGCACTTTTCTGTCTCACAGTTGGCCATGGTTTTTGCAGAACAGAAAGGACAGAGAATTCCCTCCTCCAGGAGGCTTCCCACACTTTGAATGAACCCTGAATAAAACCAATGTCCCACTGCACAGTTATTCCAGTGGGAACAGATGATTCCATGCCCAGGGCACTCCCAAGGGATGAATGATCCTGTCAGTCAGGGAGAGAAGCTGGCACGAGAGGAACCCCTGGCTGCCCAGATCCCCTTCCCTGCACTGCCAGCAGAAAGGAACCAAACACAGGGCCATGTGGTCCCTGCACACTGCTTGGCACAGAGGCACCATGGACAGAACATCAGCTGCAGTGCTTAGAAAATTATTCCTTTGAGTGAAAAATTACAAATATAAAAATAAACTTCCTTAAACCACAGGACACCATTAGTATTTTAGCACTTTCACAAAACATCACACAGATTTAGGTCCGGTTTTAGACAACATAGAAAAGCATTTTCACTGGATGTTTTTAAAATGCACGATTAAACCCAGCCACTCCACAGCAAAGCTCTGACACCCTCCCTGTACCCCAGGGTGAGGGGAAGGTGCCTCTGCCAGCACAGCCCCTCACTGGGGCTCAGACCTTCATGTTTGACCCACACTGGGCAAAGCCCTTGGCATCAGAGTGCCAGACCCTGGACGGGCCACCCCTGTCCCCCACAGCACGTGTTTACCAGCTCCCTGCTGTTCACACATGCTCATGGGCTGCCAGAGCAATCCAAGGAGGGATTTATTGTATTTTTTTAAACTTTTCCAGCAGAAAGCAGGCTTTCTCATTTTGAGGCTTTGTTTCCTATTTGGTCTCTGCATTTCCTGAGGGAAGCAAAAAGGGTTCCTAAAAAAGAAGCAGCCTCTTCCTTTTAGGTCCTTTACACCACCCTCATTGACTTTCTTCTTCCGTGACAGGCAATAAAATCACCCAGAGCAGCCCACACTGGCCAAGAGCATCACTTCAGAGTCCTAGGGGCAGAGATGGGGTGCCAGGGGCTGTGCCCCACTGTGAGATGTGCCCCCAAACTGCTGTGGGGCCGGCTGCTGCCCTGGCTGGAGCCAGGCTGGCCTCAGGCACCTGCCTGAGTTACTGTGCCCCCAAGAACAAGCATACAGGGTATAAAATTTAACTATTCTCTCACTTTTATGGCCACAAAGCCCATCATGAACCTGTTATTTGGCATCTGAGAATGCACAGTGCTCAAATGTTCGGAGTTAAGCTGTCTCTAATTTGAATATGATGACCATATGAGTTTAATTAATATTAACTGCAGGCTTCCCTTTACAGTGAGCAGAGCAGCTGCCATCCACACAACAAAATCTGCACCTGCTGTCCCCTGCTGCTGTGGGGCTCTGTCCCTACAGAGTGGCCCAGAATCACTCCATCCCACAGGCACAGCAATTAGGAGCAGCTCAAAGGTGAGACCATCATCTTCCAGGCCCTCCATGCACTCAGGGACTGAAAAGAACTGGACCAAACCATAAAGTTCTGAGGAAATATGGCCCAGGAGTCTCGGACAGCAGGAGATGGCCATCCACCCCTGACCAGATGAGGTGCTGAATGGCCACAACCCTGCTGGCTTCAGCCCTGCCTGCTCACATGCCCACCTGTTTGCCCACCTGCCTGCCCACCTGCCTGCTTGCCCACCTGCTTGCCCACCTTCCTGCCCACCTGACTGCCTGCCTGCCTGCCCACCTGCCTGGTGACCTGCCTGCCCACCTGCCTGCCCACCTGGCCACCTTCCTGCTCACCTGCCCACCTGCTTACCCACTGCCTGCCCACCTGCCCACCTGCCTGGTGACCTGCCCGCCCACCTGGCCACCTGCCCACCTGCCTGCCCACCTGGCCACCTTCCTGCTCACCTGCCCACCTGCCTGCCCACCTGCCTGCCCACCTCCCTGCCCATCTGCCTGCCCCACTCACAGCCCTGCTCAGCTGTGCCCAGCACCCTGAGGCACCCCAGCCCCACTCCCTGCCCAGGGCTGCAGAACAGGGCACTGCCTGCACCAGGTCTGGGAGCCCTGGACCTCTCGGGAAGAGCCAATGTGGGATCCCAGATCAGGTTGTGGGATCCCAGCTCAGGCACCTCTCGGGGAGAGCCAATGTGGGATCCCAGCTCAGACACCTCTCGGGGAGAGCTGCTGTGAAATCCCAGCTCAGGCTGTGGGATCCCAGCTCAGGCACCTCTCAGGGAGAGCCAATGTGGGATCCCAGTGCTCCACCAGTGCCAGCCCCAGCCAGCCAGAGCCGGCACAGGGGAATGGCCCCATGCCAGGTGCCTCCTGGTGCCCCACAGCAGGAGCTCTGCAGCAGCACCAAGGCCCGGCCCCGGCAGGGCAGTCACCGCGAGGCTGGCTGGCGTACCGAGTGAATATTTTATTTTACACAACATAACAACACAGCGTTGTTGCTCCTGTACAGCATCTGCCTAAAAACAAAGGCAACACCATTGTCACAGAAAAGAAATGTACAGTCTGACCGGTTTAAAAAATATCATTTTACTGATTGATCCAGAAGTGGTTATTTGTTAGCTTGGAGGAAATTGTATTTCCTTTATAAAAGGCTTTTTCTGTGAAAACTCTCTCTTTTGTTTTCTGCTACCGCAGAACCAGGAAGCCAGTCCTAGAGCAGGGAAGGCACTGGTGCTGTTTCGTGCTTTTTTTCGCCCCTTAATCTTTTTTTCCTTTTTTTTTTTTTTTTAATCTCTGAATGTTGCCTTCGGTTTTGATATTAAATAAAACCAAACGAAAACTAAAAAAACCCCCGTGTGCACTGGGTGGCTTATACAGAACCCGCCATGAACAAGCCATTAATCAGCGAGACAGCAGTGGACATCCAAATCCAATTCCCTGGGAAAGGGAGTTTCACACAATGTTTGGTGGTTTTAGTTAAAATAAAAATTAAAAAAGAAAAAAAAAAGAAAAAAGAAAAAAAAAGCAGGTCACACAGTGCTTTCCAATATCCACTCAGAACTGGAGAAAGTTGCAGTTCCGCTCTGGGCGCAGTCTGCCTGGAGCAGCATCCCGTTCATGGACATGCTGCGCTTGGAGCGCAGGCCGGCGGGGCCGCGGGGCTCCAGCAGCTCTCCGCCCAGCGAGCGCCGCCGCTTGGCGCGGCTCGCCTCGGCCGGCAGCGTCAGGAACTTACTTGGCTTGGATTGTGCTCTTTTGTACGTGGGGGCCGCCTCGGGGCCGCGCCCGGCCAGCGTCAGGGCCGTGGAGTTGTTCCTGTTGGAGTTCTGGGGCTCGGCGCCGCCGCCCGCCTCGCCCTGCGCCTCGCTGCCGGGCTTGGGGCCCGACTTGCGCTTCTGCTTCTGCGGCAGGGGAGAGCTGGAAGTCCAGGCGGGAGGCAAAGCCGAGGTAGTGGTGGCCGAGTCCTGGCCGGAGCCGGTGTCCGGCGACTGCGCGGCGCCGTCACCCGCAGCCTTGCAGCACTGGACGCCCTCCTCGTGCCCGAGAGCCTGCTTGGACATGGACTGCGACAGTGCCCCGCCGCAGCCCTGGATCTGAGCCCCATTGGTCTGCGAGTACACGTTGCTGACCTTGGTGGCCTTCTGCTGCCCGTTGTTGTTACACACCTTGTAGCGGATCATGAGGATGATGATGAACACGAGCACGGACGCCACAATGATCCCACCGATGATGATAATCATGGTCCCACCCAGGAACTGGGACTGCATGAAGTGGCAGCGCACATAATCCTGCTCGGTGGTGAACTGCGTGCAGCCCACCACCCTGGTGGCCGTCAGCGAGGTGATCCCATCGTCATAGATGGCCAGGACACACAGGTCGTACATCGTCCCCGCAGCCAGGTTGTTGACCAGAAAGGTTTTGCTCGTGGGAGGTATCATTCTGGAGGAGAAGGAAACCACTGTGAATGAACCTGGTGGACACAGCGGCACCTTCCCACCCTGTGGGGCAGCCCAGGCTGTGCGGGGCACCACCACGGCTTGTCCACTGTCCCCGTGGGGCTCATCTCCATCCCCCAGCAGCTCCTGCCCGGCCTTCCACGTAGCAGCAGTCACTGCCAAGGCCCCTGGCACGGCTCAGCATGGCAGAGCCCCCCATTAGAACCACATCAAAAACATGTAATCACAGGATCACAGAATGGCCTGGGTTGAAAGCAACATTTAAAGACCATCTAGCTCACCCTCCTGCCATGGGCAGGGACACCTTCCACCAGACAAGGCTGCTCCAAGCCCTGTCCAGCCTGGCCTTGGACACTTCCATGGATGAGGCACCCACAACTTCTCTGAGGAACCTATGCCAGCATCTCACTGTCCTCACAGGGAAGAATTTTTTTCAGTTACGTGATCTACATCTACTCTCTTTCAGTTTAAAGCCAGCACCCTTGTCCTAGTAATGGATAGAGAAATGCACAGAAGAAATGACCAAGCAAAGCCAGTGCTGAAGGGTGCAACAGCTACACCTGGCACCACAGAGCCCCCCTGCACTTCCCCAGCACGGGCACCACCAGAAAGTGCTGTGAGGAACACGCTCACAGAGACTGTCCTCCCTGTGCTTCCACAAAGCTGAGCACATTAGGCACCATTTAATCCATCTACCTTCACAACCTTTCTCAGATCAGTTCAGAGGATTAGAGGTCCACTTGAATTACCTAAAAATAACACTGTTCTAAGTAATTTTCCCGTTTGTGAGTAGAAATGGCACGAGTCCTTCCTGAGGCTCCCACCACGAGCTGCCGGGGCTGGGCTCTGCTCAGCTGGCACGGCATGGCACAGGAACTGCAGCAGAGGGGTGCCTAGGCCAGGGCCACACGGCAGCACCACACACCCAGCACGGTCCCACACGGGCAGGCTGGGGCTGCCTTACCTGTAAACAAGGGAGTCATCATAAGTACCATTGTACTGGATTTGAAACATACGTATCCCAGGTATATTCCTCTGAAAATTGAATTTCAGCAGAGCCGTGGAGGACGTCGCTTCCGCGACGACCACCTTCTTATCCTGGCTGACTTTAGTATCCCCATTGCTACTGCTGGCATTGGAGCCCGACTTGGTGGATGTGGAGATATCCGAGGAGCCCGGGTCAGGCTCGTGGATGTGGTTTGTGCTGTTCAGCAGGTGGGGCAGTTTGATGATGTGCAGGTCCACGGTCTGCGTGGCCTCCCCCGCGGGGTTGGAAGCGATGCAGGTGAAGGAGCCCGTGTCCTTCACCGTGGTGATGAGGATGTCGAGCGTCCCATTGTCGTACACCGTGGACCTGGTGGCGTTGGAGATCAGTTTGCCCTCGGGTGAAATCCAGTGGATGGCTGGCTCGGGGTCGCCGCGGGCCTTGCAGCGCAGAGCTGCCCGCTGCCCCTCCAGCACCCGCAGCTCGTGGGTGTGCCGCGTGATGAGCGGGGGCTCGCACAGGAACTCCTCCTCGGGGATCGACCAGAAGTACCGGCCCGACAGCAGCGTAGGAGAGGCACAGGTCTCCAGGTCGTCCTCCCTGGAAAGGCGCCTCAGCCACAGGAGCTCACAGTTGCAATGCAAGGGGTTCCCACCAAAGCTCAGCGCAAACGTCGAGGGGCTGATAATTCCTGAGGTTGCCAGCACCTGAGCGCGCTGGAAGAGCGGGTCAGGCGGCAGCTTCTGCAGTTTGTTAGACGTGACGTCCAGCCTGGTCATCTTGTGGAGGTGGGAGAAGGTCCCCTTAGGAATATGGTCAATCATGTTGTGGTCAAGACTGAGAGTGTGCAAACTGACCATTTTCTCCACAGCATCCCAAGGGATGGTTTCCAGATTGTTGTAAGACAAATCCAATTCCTCGAGAGCTAAAACATCATCAAAAGCTGTGGAAGAAATTAAAGTCAGCTGATTATTGTTCAGTATCAAGTGGTGGAGATTGGAGAGCCCACTGAACATGTCATTAGTAATCTTAGTCAATCGGTTGCTGTTCAAATGCAGAGCCCGCAAATTGCGCAGGTCGGCAAACGCGTGAGGTGTGATAAAACTGATTGTATTCCGGGACAGCGTCAGGTCCACCAGGCTGGTCATGTTGGCAAAGTCTTTCCTTTTAATGTTTGTAACAAAGTTGTCTGCCAGCCGCAGCTCCACGGTCCTCCTGTCAATGTTGGGAGGAACAAACAAGAGCCCTTTCTTGGCACACAGGGTGGCGAGGTTGGGAGACAAGATCTGACAGACGCAGCGCTTGGGGCAGATCTGAGCTCGCACCGCTACGCCAATGAACAGCAGAAACAAAAGCAGTTTTTCCATTGTAGAACAGATTCAAGAGCCTGCAAGGGAGAGCAGACAACGGTTAGTCTCTGTGAGCTAAGACAGACATAATAAAAAAGCCAAGACAGACAGTCTGAGGTTAAACCATGGAACTGAAGTTCAGGTGGCAGTGAGCCACCCTCCCTGTGTTACCTGGTCATTCTCCATCCCCCCATCCCGACACAAGAATGCCTGCCAGGAGTGCAGCTGAGAGTCAGGGAGGTTTGCAGCTCCATGGATACACACTGACACTCATACAAATGACAAAGCCATTGTGAAGCTGCCCCTCGGGCCCCTCCTGCTCGAGCCCATCCTGCTGCCCAGTGCAGCTCCACATCCCAGCAGAGCCCCTGCCCTCCCAGGCTGCTGGCCATAGTGACAAATGTCCAGGTACAAAAAACGAGGAGTGGCTCATGTGTGCTTCACTTGCTAAGCTGAAACTCTCAGCAGCCTTGAAATCACAGCAGCTCAATGGGTTTACAGCCATCTCCACTGAAAATTTAAGCTCTTAATGCTATTTTCAGAATAAACTCAGAAGGAGCTGATTTTGTGTCATTCAAACCCCAAAAATGCAAATAAAACAAAATGAAACAAACAAACAAAAAGCCCAAAAAACAAAACAAAACAAAACAAAAACCCAAAAAAAGCCCCCACAACAGAGATCTAAATAAAAATGGATCTTGGGCTAATTTTAGCTGATCACAGCTTTCCGGCTCCCCCTGGAAAGCCCAGCGGTTCAATCGGCTTTATTGCTTACACTGCCAGGCCTGCTTCTCGTGGCAAGTGGGAGCAGGGCTGCCAGCAGCAGTGCCCACGCAGCTCAGCGAGGTCACCCACCAGGGACTGTGCCAAAGGCTCCCAGCATGGGCGGGAGGCTGGGGGTGCTCCTCCCTGGAACAGGTGGGGGGCTGGGGGTGCTCCTCCCTGGAACAGGAACAGGTGGGAGGCTGGGGGTGCTCCTCCCTGGAACAGGTGGGGGGCTGGGGGTGCTCCTCCCTGGAACAGGTGGGAGGCTCAGGGTGCTCCTCCCTGGTGCAAGAACAGGTGGGAGGCTCAGGGTGCTCCTCCCTGGCACAGGAGGGAGGCTCAGGGTGCCTCTCCCTGGAACAGGAACAGGTGGGGGGCTGGGGGTGCTCCTCCCAGGAACAGGAACAGGTGGGAGGCTCAGGGTGCTCCTCCCTGGAACAGGAACAGGTGGGAGGCTCAGGGTGCTCCTCCCTGGCACAGGAGGGAGGCTCAGGGTGCTCCTCCCTGGAACAGGAACAGGTGGGAGGCTGGGGGTGCTCCTCCCTGGCGCAGGCAGGAGCAGGGTCCCTGGAGAAGCACCCACCACGTGTCTGAGGGAATTGTGCCATTGTGAGCAGGGCTGCTCAGAGGGGCTCCACGCTGAGACTGAAGCACTCAGCTCCCTTTGGGACTGGCACAGTTATACGTGCTCAGATCAGATTACTCAGACCCATTACCACCCCAGAGATGCATTAATGAAGCTCAGCTGAAATACAGTTTCACAGCTAGCCAGAACCAGAGCTCTTGAATCGTCATTGATATTTAAAGACATTTAACGTCAGAACAACTATTGCTCCTGTTATTCAGTCCATCCTTAAACCAAACCAAATCTGTGGTGCCGTGCAAGCAGAGGCAACAAAATGATTAGTGAAAATACCAGCCCCAAACCTGCTTTTCAGCACAATCAATGTACTTTTTCCTGATACTTCTGGGGACTGCATGTATTCAGGACTACTCCAGCTTTTGAGTTCCCACTGGAAAAATAAAAGCCTGCTATTGTGGTCCAAAGCAGAGTGTGCTGCCGTGGGCAGTGCTGGGAGCTGCTCCCAAACCAGCATAACCAGCACCATTCTTGCTGCCGTGACTTGCAGCAGAAAGCAAAGTGCCATGGCAGCATTCAGGTATGCTCTGTGCACTCACTTTCATGACAGCACTGCAAATCAGGGTGGCCCTGCAGGTGACAAGGACCTGGAGGAGAATGGCAATGCCAAGCAGGGAGGGGAACTGCCTGCTGCAGCCCCCAGACCCACTGGTGTCACCCACCAGCCACCTCCCAAACCAGCAGCTGCACCTCGTGGCCAGGGACTGTCACCTGTCCTTTGCAGGTGGACTTTGCTCCTTTAATGTACATCTGGTAAGGACGAGATGGGAATGGAAATGGGCTCAGCAGCTCAGGGCACCTGCAGCACAGCCACGGGGTCCCTGGACAGCCTCGGCTGCGGACACCACGCTCATTTAAATTTGCTGACTTAAGGCTGCCAGTTTAGATTCATGGCCATGATTAAACTCATGTGCCTGGATTCAGCCAAGTCCATTGCTACAGTTACCCAAGACTAACACAGGCTTGAACCCAAATCAGCAAGTTCATGAGTTTGGAAATACCATTACAAGATGAAACAACTCAAACAACAGCTGGGATGACAAGGTTACCACAAAGTTACCTAGCAGAGGTGGGTTTTTTGGATGTTAAGAGTTTTGGATATTGTCTCTGCCAATATCCTCAGGTCAAATGCCCAGCACATGGCCAGGGCTGGATGCAATGCCATCAGTGAACATCAGGCTCAAAGGGCTGCAGTAAATGGGGCAAGAGCAGCCCCCTGGCAAGGCCAGTCACCAGCACTGTGCCCCATGCCCTGGGTTTAGGGACAGTCCTCTCCTGTGACCCTCCCAGTGACCTGGGCAGGGAGGTGAGTGCACCCCACACACATCTGCAATGACACTGAACCAGGAGGAGGGACTGAGCCCTCAGAGCCTGGGGTGCTTTTGGAGAGGTGCTGGTGATCAGAGTGCTGAGCACCCCCCAGCCCTGACTGCAACGAGGACCAGTGAGGATTTGGCATCTGGATGCCTCAAGTGATGGAAACAGCAAAGCCACACCTGGATCTGCATGAGACAGCTGGTGCCCCAGATGTGCAGGGATGGGGACAGCCCATCCTCCCCATGGGCATCATCCCTTGCTGCAGGGAAACATTTCACCTCCTTGCTGAAAAAACACAGAGCATTTCCTCCCAGAGCGCTCGGTGCCCCAGCACTGAGACATTCCAGACAACAGCTTCAGGAGCTGGTGGCTTAGGAGGACAGCCATCAAAAACCACACCTGCTGAAAATCAGCCTGGACATGTGTCCCCTCCTCTCCCAGCACACCTCATCCCCCACACAGGTAATTTTATAGAGATAGCAGCGCTGACATGGCTGAAAGCTCATTGCAGAAAACACCTTTTGGACTAATGAAAGCAATATGTGATTCTCATTACTTGTTTGAAAGATGACAAAACAGAAAGGAAACTGCCTTTATACATAAAACAAATGCCAGCTTCCTGGGCAGGTGGGCACTGCTCATTTACTCCTGCAACAGGACAAGGGTAGCAAGCTCTTCATGTGACATTTGTGATTCACAAAAAAAGCCTCTCACATATACTGCTCTTTACATCCATTCTGCTGCTACATTTGATCATTTTGAATTACTCATCTGTCTACAAAACCTAAGTTGGAGTTGCTGTGGGCTGCATGGTCACACAGAGTGGGAACTGTGTCTCCAAAGAGCCAGGAATGTGTGAGCCTCAGCACACTGCAGGGGCTGGGAGCACCCCCTGTTCCCCCATCAGGAACCTGCACACTGCAGGAGCTGGGAGCCCCCCATTGCTCCCCCATCAGGAACCTGTGAGCCCCAGCACGCTGTGGGAGCTGGGAGCCCCCACTGTTCCCCCACTGGCTGGAGGGCACGGACTGGAGTCCCCAGACTCTGCTCCTGTCTCTGAGCACAGGAAGACTTTCCCCCCCCATTTCTCAGGTATGGAGCTGGCCTGACAGTGTTGGGCAGGGCCAGGGCTCATGGAGGCAGGGACCCCTCCAGCGCTGCCACCCCTGCCCACCTTGCCCTGCCCACTCTCAGGTGGGACATCCCCACACACTGGGTGACACTCCCATGGTCCTTCCCCTGCCAGGTGTTTCCCACAGGTCTTCTGGCCTTCACACCACCTCCAACCCAGCCCTGGAACACAGACCTCCATTCCAGCCCAGCCCTGGAACACAGACCTCCATTCCAGCCCAGCTCTGGAACACAGACCCCCATTCCAGCCCAGCCCATCCCAGCTCTGGAACACACAGCTCCATTCCATTCCATTCCATTCCATTCCATCCATGGAACACACACCTCCATTCCAGCCCATCCCAGCTCTGGAACACAGACCCCCATTCCATTCCATTCCAGCCCATCCCAGCTCTGGAACACAGACCCCCATTCCATTCCATTCCATCTCTAGAACAGAGACCCCCATTCCATTCCATCCAGCCCAGCTCTAGAACAGAGACCCCCATTCCATTCCATCCAGCCCAGCTCCCTCCCCAGGGATGCCAGGCTCATGCCAGCCCCAGGCCTGGCAGCTGCAGAACAGCCATCCCTGCACAGAGCAGGAACCCTGAGCTGGCCTGGGACCAAGCCCACACACGGGCAGGGTGTAGGATCACTCTCCAGCTCCAGCCCCACACAAGGCTCTGTGAGACCCAGCAGAGCATCTCCACAACTTGCAGAGGAGCCACCCGCTCCTGGGGGACACCCCAACAGCCCCTGGTGCGTCCTGGGCACACACAGGCCCTGTGGGCAGCACCTCCTGAGGGCAGACTGCCACCACAAAGCTGTGACAGGTGCTGGGAATGGGCAGAGCAAGCCCAGCCCGGTGGGCACAGCTGTTCTGAGCCCCCAGCAGCACTGCCAGGGCTAGCAGCAGGCACAGCCTGGCACCCAGTCAGCTGCAGGCTGTGGGAATAGCTGCCCACCTGTTGCAGCAGCACACAGAGGTCAGGGGAAGTGCTAATGAATTGGAAATTCCTGCCTGGAATGGATCCAAGGAACCCAGGACTGAAATGCCACAAAATGTGATGGCTCCCTGTGCCCAGCATGCTGCATGCTGGGGGCTTTGCCTCCTCCTTTTTGGGACATGAACTGCAGCATCTGCCAGTGTGCCCAGTGCTCCAAAGGGTCATTTACACATTGTGGATCACACAACACATGGGAGCAGAAGAATCCATAAGACAGCCATTAATTAGCAAACAACATCCAGTTCCTGTCTGCATGGCCAGCATGCCAGGGATGCCCAGCGTGCACACCGGGAGCTGCTGGAGCAGCTGCCAGCTCAGGGCCTACCTCAGACATCATCTGTCACTGCTGAGGCCACAGCAGAGCTCCTGGCTGCCCTCCCCACCCCTCCAGAAGGATGGGTGGGAAGGAATCCACCCAGGGTTCTCAGAGTCTTTGCAAATTCAGTTTCGTGATGGAGGAAAAAATAGTCTGGAAGCTGATGATGTTCATCTGCTGGGGATGGAGGAAGGGAAATGACAGCACCAGCCACCACAGGCACCCCCCAGCCATGCCAGAATATGTGAAAGGAGATTCTGGGATCTGTGGCATTGCAGCTGCTGGCACCAGTGAAATGGAGAACAAGGAGCTTCAGTTTCACCAAGGTCAGTGGTTTGCAAACAGGTCGGAGGTTTTGCTGAATTGGAAACAAAGTACCTGAGAAAAAAAAAAACATTTGAATCAAAGAAACTCACCCAGAGGTTTGCTTTGGGGTCTGTGCCAGCCCCCCAGGGCTGAGCTGGCCAGGAGCACCAGCCAGGAGCACCAGCCAGCACCACAAGGCCACCACGTTTGACCCTTGCTATAGGACTGGAGAGTGAATCCCCACGGGGAGCCATGAGACTGGGAAATCCTGAACCTGGTCCCACTTAGAGGGCTTCCAACAGCCACAAACCCCTCAGACCCCTGGGGATCTCAGAAGCAGGAGCAAGGGGCCCAAAGTGAAGGCCAGGGACAGCGCTGCCAGCTCATACAGGGATAATGCCTCTCCTGACATAATGTATGTTCCTTCCTCAAAAGCTCCATTTCTGGGTTTGTGCTGGGTTTCCCCTGTCTTGTACACAACAAACAGCTTCAGCACTTGCCCTTGCAATACACAGCTTAAAAACATGCCCATAAAGTTCAGAAATCGAGGAGAAAAATAGAATATCCTTTTTCTGAAGCACTTTATTTTAGAATTGCTCCACATTGTCTGCAGCAGACATCACTAACAATGCCAAGTCCTCAGAAAGGTAAAAGCCCCATGGGTTTCATGCAGCAGTGCACATGTCACAGCCAAAGTGTTTGCAGCAGGGACATGGGCACATCCTGGGCATTGTCCCCTCACTGCTGCTGACACAGCACCCCGTGCCCTGCATTTCACAGGGATGCTGGAGCCTTCCCAGGAGGGAAGGGCAGCGCCAGGATGGCTGCACTCAGGGCAGAGAGTGCCCAGCACCAGCCTGGGCCTGGCCCTGCCTCCAGCACTGCTGGCTGCTGGGACAATGACCCTGGGACAATGACCCTGGCACAGTGACCATGGCACAGGGACCCTGGGACAGTGACCCTGGCACAGTGACCCTGGCACAGTGACCATGGCACAGTGACCCTGGCACAGTGACCCTGGGACAGTGACCCTGGCACAGTGACCCTGGGAGAGTGACCATGGCACAGTGACCCTGGGACAGGGACCCTGGCACAGTGACCAGGGCACAGTGACCCTGGGACAGTGACCATGGGGTCAGCACAGCCAGGGCTGCAGACATGGCATTCCCAGGGATTTCAGTGCTCTCCCTCCTCATTCTGCTCCCTGCCATGTCCCACACGGGTCCCAGTGAGCTGCTCTGAGCACACAGCACTGCCAGCACTGCTGCTGCCATACAGTGACAGTGGCACACAGGGTGGGGAGCACCTCCAGCACACTGCCAGTGTCCTCCTGCGCCCTCCAGCACTGCTCCTGCACCTCCAGCACTGCTCCTGCAGCCTCCAGCACTGCTCCTGCACCTCCAGCACTGCTCCTGCACCTCCAGCACTGCTCCTGCACCCTCCAGCACTGCTCCTGCACCTCCAGCACTGCTCCTGCACCCTCCAGCACTGCTCCTGTGCCCTCCAGCACTGCTCCTGCACCTCCAGCACTGCTCCTGCACCCTCCAGCACTGCTCCTGCACCTCCAGCACTGCTCC
>JAWWMN010000272.1:62601772-62611876 GCA_035047745.1 Catamblyrhynchus diadema
AATATGCCTTTTAAGAACATGGAGTCAGATTCATAATTTCCTTTCTTCAGAGGGAGCCCTCAGAAAATACCACATAGCACCTCAGTTTGGGAGACTTTCCCAAGGTCTCAGACCAAATCCTGGGTTTCATTCTCAGCTTTGGCTCACAGGCCCAGAGTTCTGGGAGCTCCCTGCATTTCAGATTCCCACACTCCTCTCCCAGCTCCGTGGCACAGGAACGTGTCTGTGTGACCTGTCCCTGTCCCAGCCAGCCCCTGACCCCAGCTGGGCTGGCAGGAAGGGACAGAACAGGAAGAACAGGGGCCAGAGGGGACACAGAGAACCCAAACACCATCCCAGGCACTCCTGCTGCTCAACACTCCTTGGGTTTGCACAAGGAGGTGAGAGAAAGTGAGACAAAAACACAGAGATGATGGCAGGAAACGCCACTGGGAGTTTTTCAACATTTGTTTCACTCTGAACAGATCAAGAAGCCATCTTCCTCCTCAGAATTATTTCTGGAGAGCCCAAATCCCCAGGCTGAGGGGCTCAGCGCCACCAGCAGAGCCTGCAGTGACAAGGGAACCAGGCAGGCTTGGGGTGCCTGGCTCAGCCCCTCACAGCCCAGGGACCCACAGAGCCCCACCCGGGCAGGCCACGCCAAAACCTGCCCCAAATAAAGGAGAAGTCATCAGGTGGGAAACCCTCTGAGAAGGGCACTTTGCATTCCAAAACAGGCCATTTTTAGCAGAGAAGCTTGCCTCGACCATGTCCTGGTTATTTGCTGATACAGGAGCAGCTGCCCCTTGGTCACAGCTCAGGAAACACCCAGAGGTTTGAGCTGAAACATGGATGCAATGGCCCCAAGGAGGGGGACAGGTGACAGCAGAGGGGACAGGGGCAGGTCCTGTACAGTGTGAGGGGACAGCAGATCCCAGACAAGTGCCACAGGCATCTGCCAACATTTCAACAGTTGTGCTGCTGTTGACTGGCTTTGTAAAGTTTTTCACCATTTTTTTAATTCAAGTTTTCTTATAGTAAAGAAAGCAACAGAAAAGCAAAGGCATCGTGCCCTTCCTGCTGTACTGGAGATTCTTGAGATACACAAATTCCTTTGCATGCACTTAATTTCTGCTGCAAAGATCCGATGCCAACTGAACCTCTTTTAATAAGAAAACCTTTCACTGGGAAAAAAAAATCTTACTTTAAGGAATCCATAACTTTTTTTTTTAATTCTCAGCTTTGCTATCTAAGCTCTCCCTTGCCTATCTCTTTTGCTGTCTGGTCCTCTTGTTCACTGTTGTAATTAAGAATGAGGTGGGGGAGCTGGAGAAAACTCAATTACTTCAGTGTCCCAGCAAGGGGACAGAGCAGAGCAGAATGATGCCCTGGGCAGCACTTCCAATCCTGCTCACAGCACTGGCTCGTTTCCAAGCCCTTCCATCAGTCAGCAGCTCCAGCACTGCTGGTTCTGTGGACACAGTGACCCTACACAGCTGCCATGAACAGGACTGTGGATCTTCTGGAAGAGCACAGAATCCCAGAATGGTGTGAGTTGGGAGGGACCTTGGAGACCATCCTGTTCCACCCCCTGACAGGGGCAGAGACACCTTCCCCTAGATCAGGCTGCTGGGGGCAGCCAGAGTAAATTTGCCCAAGTAAAACATCCTGGCATGAGGCTGCCCCTCTCAGAGTGACCAGAGGAAGCATCACTATCGGGTCCGTGATGGCCAGAACCCCACCAAGGCCCCCCAGGAGCTGCTGGGAGGAACACAGTCCCCAAGAGGCTGTGTCAGAGCCAGCACAGAGCTGCCAGGAGCAGTGCCCAGGAGACACAGACCCTCAGGAGAGAGGTCCTAAGGCATGGGATCCTGCTCTGGGCTGGGGAGAGGAAGGAAGCAACACCTTCAGCTCCAGGGGACTGGGGCAGTGCCAGGCACAAGAGCAGCTCCTCTGCTGCTCTGGTACTGAGGGAGGATGTGGAGACACTGGGTTTCCATGCAGCAGCTCTGTCCACAGCCTGTCCACAGCACAGGACAGCTCACACCACTGGGAAGGGACAGGGCAATGCCCCTCTGCCTCACCCATGGTAATTAGGGAATGTGCCATCAGTCAAACTCACACAGAAGGAAGGAAACAAACCAATCCCCAGATCTCCCAGAGCAGGGTCTCCTAGAGAAGATCTCCTGCAGCAGGAGCTCCTCACTCCCATGCAGCCTGTCCTCCGCACAACCCGAGTGAGACACAGCTGTCCTCATGTAAGCACTCCCCAGAGTGAGAGCCACTTCTGCAAGCTCCTTACCACACCTGGGCACTGCACACACGCACCACCAGGGCACAGCTGGAGTTATACTGAGACAGACATTTTGCAGAGCCAAGTGATCCTGTTTGGAAGGCTGGTGTCCCCATAACCAAGGATGACAGACAGCAGCCCAACCCACAGCCAGAGCAGAGGCTCCAGCCACCAGCTCTGTGCCCTGTGATAACCCTGGGGACACCCTGATAGAGTGTGACAAACCCTCTGTGTGATACAGGCACTGACACCAGCAATGAGGTCCTGATGCCTCTCCCTGGTTTTAAAAATTCGAGAGCCACATACAGCTAAGGGATAAGGGTTTTTTACCTCAGTATTTGAATAAGGACCCTTACTGGTGCACCACTGCACTGAGGTGGAATGCACCGCAATGCACACACACCATGGGTCACATACGCCATTTACAGACCTCACAAATTAGCATATCTGACAAGGATGCCCCAATGGGAGGCCTGGATGAATGGCCTGACATTCCCCCATCTGTGGAATTCCCCCCTGGATGGGCCAAATCTCCAGTTCACAGGATGTGTTCAAGAGGGGACCTTGGTTTCCCAAGATAGCATAAGGCTTATTAGGAGGCCTTTAGGATGCTTGGTCTCCTGGCCTAACAGAATACCAGCACTATGCTGTTATCAGACTTAAGGACTTACAAGCATGCATGCTAAGAATACTGAGGGTACATAAAAGTCACAGAAAAGGTATAGAAAACAAAAGGCAAACAATCTTCCTGGCATTAGCCCAACAAACACAGCTTCCTGCAGGACCCATTCCATGCCCAGCATGAGTAGGACAGGGACACAGGAGAACACTGTCCCCAGCACTGTGCCCACCCAGCACTACAGCCCTCCTTCTCCTGCCCACAGCCCCAGCACCAGTGCTCTGCAGGCAGCCCAGAACCACTGCACGTGTGCTGCAGGCAGCCCAGCACCACTGCACAGGTGCTGCAGGCAGCCCAGCACCACTGCACGTGTGCTGCAGGCAGCCCAGCACCACTGCACGGTGCTGCAGGCAGCCCAGCACCACTGCACGGTGCTGCAGGCAGCCCAACACCACTGCACGGGTGCTGCAGGCAGCCCAGCACCACTGCACGGGTGCCACAGGCAGCCCAGCACCACTGCACAGGTGCTGCAGGCAGCCCAGCACCACTGCACGGGTGCTGCAGCCCAGGAATGCTTCCTCCTCTTCCTCCTCCTCCCCATTTGCTGGGAGCCTGCACCATCCATCAGCACAGGCCCAGCCCATGCTGAACCTGCCCCTGAGCCCTGCCCAGCCCCAGGTCACCACAAACCATGCAGAGGAAGCCAACACCTGCACAGGTCTGCAGCAGCTCCAAGTCACCAGAGATATGGGCAGGTTGTGTTTCCATCACTGTGCTCATGTGCAGGGAGTGGCCATCCCTCCGGTGCCTCCTTCCCCATGAGCAGTAATCTGTCCCTCCCCTGTCTCCAACCCCATGAACTCCATCCTGCTCTGTGATCCTGACCTCAGGAGCAGGGAGCACGGCAGGGACTGCTGCTCCTGCCTGCCCAGAGGTGCCAAACCTGCAATTGAACCCATGGGGAACAGCAGCCATGCATCGACACAAACTGATGCTCTGAAGGACCAAAACTGCCTCCCACAGCCACACGACTCAGCTGTGCCAGAGCACAAAGCCCTGAGGCTGGAATGGCATCACCTGGGAGCAGAGCAGGGCACAGGGGAGCAGCCTGGCACTGCATGGTACCAGGACAGGAACAGGAAACACGTCAGGAGAGAGGATCACTGTCAGCGTGAGTGTGGCAGGAGAGCTGCCAGCCTGGCACTGGGCACAGGGAGCTGCCAGCCTGGGAATGAGCATAGGGAGCTGCCAGCCTGGCTCTGGGCACAGGGAGCTGCCAACCTGGCACTGGGCACGGAAGTCTGCCAGCTTGGCACTGGGCACAGAGAGCTGCCAGCCTGGGTCTGGGCACAGAGAGCTGCCAGCCTGGCTCTGGGCATGGAGAGCTGCCAGCCTGGCACTGGGCATGGAGGTCTGCCAGCTTGGCACTGGGCACAGAGAGCTGCCAGCCTGGCACTGGGCATGGAGGTCTGCCAGCTTGGCACTGGGCACAGAGAGCTGCCAGCCTGGCTCTGGGCATGGTGAGCTGCCAGCCTGGCTCTGGGCACGGAGATCCTGAGCTGCCACTCCTGTCCCCCAAGAACAGCAATTCACATCTTGTCATTTCGGAAGGACTGGAAGGAGCTGCTGGAGCTGCAGTGACAGAAGCAGCACCTGAGAGGTCTCAGAGTGTCACGGACAGGCAGTGGCAGCCCCAGGAGCAGCACTGTGCTTCAGGCAGCCCGTGCCACCTCAGTGCCACTGCCCATGAGCGCAGGAATGCTCTGCTCAGGGCTGGGGCTTCCACTGCCCTGCAGGGGGAGAGGGGGCCAGGACAGCTCCCCCTCTGCACACCCTCAGCCTCTCTGCCCCGCTGCCAAGGTCACCCTCCTGGCCCCTCTACCTGGCACTTTCTGTCAGGGAAGGAGTTCTCCGCCAGGCTGTGCCCTCTGCCCAGCTCAGAGCTCACTAGCTGCCAGCCCCCAGCAGCCCAGGGTTTCCACCTGACAAACAGGAATTGCCAGACAAGCAAAACCCTGTGAAGTGCAGCTGAGCACATAAATGCTACAAAATAAGAGCAATTTATTCCACAGTTTACAAGTCAGTCTGTGGTCCTCAGAGATAATTCTGCTGTCAGGTGCTTATGTTCCTCAGCAGTGCCAGGCTACACGAGCTGCTTTTGTGCCTCTATTAGCTCACACATGTGTAGATCCTCCTTTTCTACATTATATTTGCATTCAGTACTTAAAGTTTTGCTCGGTATGTGCTGCAAACTAAGTGCAATTCTGTCATAAGATTGCATGGAAAACCAGAGCAGGCTTCTGACCAGCATTTATTATTCAGGACACTGAAACATACTGATCTTTCTGGAAAGGTCTGGCAGTCTGGAAACACCTTTTGCACCCAGTTGTTCCCAGCCACACACTGGTGCCATGCTGTCCGAGTTCCACTGTCTCTTACCAAGGAGCAAACCATCCCTTACTGAGATGTGAACTGTAATTTATTCTCCAAATCTGCAGAATCAGTCCTGTTCTACTCCAGAGTCACTCCTGCACTGCTGTACAGGGTATGTTACACTTCTGCTTCTGCCCATCTCTCCTGGCAGACAGGTGCCCAGCCAGTGCCAAGGCACCATGCATCACCCACCAGCCCTGACCTCCCCTTTCCAGAGGGAAAAACACCTGCAGCCCTCTGCCTGCCCTGGGCTGTCCCAGGGCCCAGAGCAGAGAGATCTCCCTGGGGACAGGACTCTGAACTGAGGACCTCTCCAAAGGAGCAGAGGGATCTCCCTGGGGGCAGAACCCTCAGCACTGAGGATCTCACAGGGCCCAGAGCAGAGGGATCTCCCTGGGGACAGGACCTCTCCAAAGGCCCAGAGCAGAGGGATCTCCCTGGGGACAGGACTCTGTACTGAGGACCTCTTCAAAGGAGCAGAGGGATCTCCTGGGGACAGGACCCTCAGCACTGAGCACCTCACCAGAGGAGCAGACGCTTCACCCCTGCACCCCGAGGCACTCGTGCAGCCCAGGCTGCTGCAGGAACAGGGAGCAGCACATGGCAGAGCCTGAGCTGGGGCCAGGGAGGGCACTGCAGCTACCCGCAGCCACCCAGAGGGAGGCACGGGGGCACAGGCTGTGCCCTGGACACTGTTTGGTGACAGAGGGCTTTCTGAGCCATGACAAACAGTAAACACTCAGCCCAGCCTGAATCCATCTCATAATAATAAACCATTTCATTTTTACGGAAGAATTTCCTCCCTATGAGAGTGGGCAGGCCCTGGCACAGGTGCCCAGAGCAGCTGTGGCTGCCCCTGGATCCCTTGCAGTGCCCCAGGCCAGGTTGGACATTGGAGCAGCCTGGGACAGTGGAAGGTGTCCCTGCCATGGCAGGGGGTGGAATGAGCCCTAAGATCCCTTCCAACCCAAACAATTCTAGGATTCTGTGACTCTGTAAAGGAAACAGGTCAGCAAAAGCCATAAAAAACTCCCATGGCTCCTGTTGGGCACAAGGAGCTATAGGAGGGGCAGCTGCTCCCCTCAGCTCCTGCTGCTCCCATCTGGGGGGACAGAGCTTGAGGCCAACCTGCCTGGCATCACATCTGACATCAGCAGGTCAGTCTGTCACTAATTGAATTATACCTGCATTACTTAATAAACAAAGAATACTCTCCACATTACAAGGATGTAATCCTTTAATTGGTTTATGAGCACAGAGTCCCATGGGAAGTGTCACAAATCCATCAGGATGCCCTGAGCACTGCATTTCTGAGCTGGAGAGATAACGAGTGTCATATGCCAGCAGTCGGCTTTGAGCTGAGCTGGGAAGGGAGCTGAGCCAGCACTCTGCTCTCTCCACACCCAGCAGTCCCAGCACTGCTCCTGAGGCTGTGGAGCTGCCACCGCCACCACCAGCAGCACCACCACCACCAGCTGTACCACCACCACCAGCTGTACCAGCAGCTGGCAGTCAGACCCTGTCCTTCCAGCCCCCAGCCCTGCTGCCCACCCCGGTGTGCAGGGCACAGGGTGACCCCCACCAGTGCCCCTTCCAGGCACAGCATCGTGGGCAGGGGAGCACTGCAGCCCCCCCAGTGCCTCCAGCCCCCGTCCACACTCAGTTCACCAGGCCTTGCCCACACAGTCCCACCTGAGTGCCCTGACACACACGGAGGGGACGTGGCTCCTCCTCATCCATCCTCTCACCATAGAAATCCCCTTCCGCTGCCTCACACAACTTGCTGCTGCAGATGTAAACCAAAACCATATCTGTGAAGCTCAGCACACTTCAAAAGCCTTGGCAGAGGGAAACCACGCCCTGCAGGAGGCAGGTATCTGCTCCACGATGCCCCATGCACACACACCCCGGCTCAGGACCAAGCCTCTGCTCTACAAAATCCACTCCAGCACCTAAACCACCAGCCCTGCTGCTCCAGCTGCCACTGCTGGCCAAGCTGAGGGAAAGGATGGCACAGGGCACGGGTACATGTTGGCCACACGGGAGGGCACAGAGCACACAGCACTGGTGGCCATGCTGAGGGCAAGGATGGAACAGGGCACAGACACATGCTGGCCACACGGGAGGGCACAGAGACACAGCACTGGTGGCCATGCTGAGGGCAAGGATGGAACAGGGCACGGGCACATGCTGGCCACACGGGAGGGCACAGAGACACAGCACTGGTGGCCATGCTGAGGGCAAGGATGGCACAGGGCATGGGCACATGCTGGCCACACAGCACTGCTGGCCACACCAGCAGCATGGAGGGCACAGAGCACAGGGCATGGAGTGCAGCTGGGACCCACATGCTCTACCCTGTCCCTACAGGGACACCCAGATTGCCAGACATGTGTGCTGCTCCCCAGATGCTTGGGTTAGATTTTCTGTGCCTGGCATCACAGGAACACCATGTGGTGGCCCTGGAGTAGGAGTGATTCCTCTGATCCGTGTGTGGTAGCTGTAATACTGCTGTCCTTCACTCTCCTCCTTAGCTTTCACGTCTCCTCACATCCCCAGTACAAACCAGGGATGCATTACTGACCATTGGGGAACCATTTGGATACCTTATTAACACCTAAACCCAAATTCCAGATGGCAAGGAGCAAGTCCAGCCTCTCCCAAGCATTCCAAGTCTCGCATCCTTCTGGCCATACAATTTCACTCCTCGTTACTGCTCTTTATTTACTGTTATAACTTTCCAGATGGAATTTAAGTGCAGTCACAGGCTCTGTACATTGATTGGCTTCTTTAATGCTCCTTAGAAGAAATGAAGCTCACTCAGTGAGCCCTTTGTGCCTGTTGGTGACACCACGGGAGGCTCTGGCAGAGCTGGTGGAGCGTGGCGGGGCTGAACAGAGCTGCTGGGGCACCCAATGCCAGAATCACAGGGCACTCACCTGGGCAGCTCAGCTGGCACCCACCTGGACACACAGCACAATGCTCATTTAAACACCACTGTCCTCATCTGTTCCCTTGGAAATTACAGAGTCCTCATCTGGCAGTAACAGCAGCTGCCACCACCCACCTGACCTACGGTGCCTTTTTCCACGGCATTTATCATGTCTAGGGCAGGCAAGGACAGGGGATTGCTTCAATCCACAGAAGCTGCATGTTTGCAGAATGCTTCTTAAATAGCACATGCTAGGTGTGTCCAACTCAGGGCAATAATGAACACAACAGGAATGCCAGCCCTTGGGAGGCAGCCTCTCATTTCAGCCACATCAGGACACCAGACCCCGATGGAGGGATCCTCGCTGCTGCCAAGGGCGGAATGCAGAGAGGGGGTGCATGTGGGACACCTGCAGGATCCAGCTGCAGATGAGCAGGGTGCTCTGTGCAAGGAACATGGAGTACTAGAAGGGGGGCTGCACCCCCAGTCACTAAATGCAATCCTTGCCATGTACTTGGGGACAAGGACACATCTGTTTTTAGTGGCCCAACACACCAGGGCAGCAAGTGGCGATTAGCCCACAAAGGTGTCCCCATGCAGGTGCTCTGCTGTCTGAGCCTCTGAGGCCACGTGTCACCAGGGTGGCTGATTGTCTCCATGTTCATCGCCATCCCTGGTCCTCAGCACAGCATATGGGGCCTGAACATTAGCAGACCCACACTGCAAGGACAGGTGGTCACCGGGAGGCACTTGCAGCACATCTCCAACCCACCAGAGCCATGCCAAGGACCCCTGCACAGGGCCTGCTGGGACACCCTGCAGCTGGGCAGCATTGGAGCCTAAACTGGGGCCTGTGCTGTTATCCTGGTTCTTTACACCATAGCTGAAAGAAGCTCAGCTGTCTTTGTCAGCTTGCCCAGGCTCAGTTGTGGCATTCAGGGCTACGGTGCTCTCCTGCCCAGGGTACTGTTGGTGTGCAGAGCCCTCCCTGCCCATATGTGACACAGCAGACTGTCCCCAAAGGCAGCCAAAGCTGAGGCTCAGACACAGGAAAGCAGCAGTCACTTCTTGGGAACTGCAGTTTGGAGCCTGGTCCCCAAGAGCAGCATCACTGCAGCTGGGCACCGGCAGAGATGAGACACGAGGCTGACGTGTCAGGAGGAGCCACGAGCACAGCAAACCTGCCCACAGCACAGTGACACCCAGCCTGCCCACAGCACAGTGACACCCAGCCTGCCCACGGCACAGTGACACCAAAGCTGCCCACGGCACAGTGACACCAAAGCTGCCCACGGCACAGTGACACCCAGCCTGCCCAGCCTGCCCACGGCACAGTGACACCCAGCCTGCCCAGCCTGCCCGCAGCGCACGGCTCTGGCAGCAGCAGCGGCTCACGCAGCGCAGCCGGCAGCACAGGCTCCTGTGAAACACCACGTACCGGCAGCAGCAGCACTGACTCACGGCTGACAGGGCGACAAATCCCGCTTGCCTTACTCAGACCCGCTCCCACGGGCCCTATCAGGGAGCCTTACATCAGGGCTTGCACAGTGCGTTGGAGAAAACAGCAACGACGCAGCTCCCGGAGCCCCAGCGGTGCTGCCAGCGGCACCTGCCTGTGCCAGTGATTCCTGCCTGTGCCAGTGATTCCTGCCTGTGCCCGTGGCACCTGCCTGCTGTGCCAGTGATACCTGCCTGTGCCCACAGCACCTGCATGCCTGCACCAGTGATACCTGCCTGTGCCCACAGCACCTGCCTGCCTGTGCCAGTGATACCTGCCTGTGCCCGTGGCACCTGCCTGCTGTGCCAGTGATACCTGCCTGTGCCCACAGCACCTGCATGCCTGCACCA
>JAWWMN010000272.1:62630293-62643492 GCA_035047745.1 Catamblyrhynchus diadema
CTCTTCCGATCTGCAGGAACTGCACCGGAGCCCCACGCTGCAGGCCAGGCTGCAGGAACTGCACTGCAACCCCACCCTGCAGGCCAGGCTGCAGGAACTGCACTGGAGCCCCACCCTGCAGGCCGGGCTGCAGGAACTGCACTGGAGCCCCACCCTGCAGGCCGGGCTGCAGGAACTGCACTGGAGCCCCACCGTGCTCCTCCCAGCAGGTTTTCAGGCAAGGCTGCACCCAGAGCTCACCATTCCTGTGACTTCTGACTTCTCCTAGCAGGAGGGGGGTCTTCCTCTGAGAGGTGGATGGAGGAGAAAATGTGAAAAATACCTGAAATATTTTATATTTCTATTTTTGATTTATGGTATTTTATTGTTTCATCCTTGTTTGCAGTTGAAAGCAGCCTGAAGCACGTGGGTAGCCAGAGTAATCCCTCCTGTGTGTCTAGCTTGCCTGCATTTCCCACAGCTCAGTCAGCACCAGGTGTGCTCCTTCCTGATGCTTTGCTATGGAAATCCAAGGGAAGTTTCTATTTTATAGGGAATTTTTTTATCAAATTATCTTTTACATAAGCAGCTTAGTGAGACTATTTTTAGAACTGCTGCTTGGGGGGACTCCAAGCCTGCCATGTTTTCCCTCAAGGACAGGAATTATGCTGCTCATCTCTCACAGGGTGGGGTGGCTGCTGCAGTCATGAGGCACTGAGGGTATGAGCAAGGGAGATTTATGGCAAAGATGATCCTTCACCTCAGCACCTGATGGAGGAAAACAGACAGTCATTCAAAAACCAGAGCACTTCACATCTGAGACTTCACCTACCATATTTCTATTAAAAATATAACCTCTATCTACAAGTTTTACCTTAGATTATCAAGGCTATAAGTCTATTATTTCTGCAAGATGAAAGATAATCCTGTCTCCCACCGTGAGAGATACAGCAGAAGACACAAACAGCCACTAGGTCCAACCAAAAGTCCATATAACCATTTATCCAGCACGAGGTGCACCAGAAAGGAGTGTGCTTCCAAATCCCAGATCCTAAAGCTCTGTGCAAATCAGTTACTCTGTCACAAACTGAAGCCTCATGCTGGGAATAACAGACCAGGCCTGGAGAACACAGGCTGACTTTGCAGATAGAATCCTGTAGCCAGAAAATTTGGCAGTCTGGCAGAAAACGTGCCAAAACTAAAGTAAAATGCATTGCGCAGGAATGAGACAGACCTAAAAGCAAAGATGACAGACTTGCGTGCTGGCTGACAGCATTTAACTGGGAAGGAGATCAAAGCCTGCAATCCTCCAACATTCTCCAGTTTTGGGTGATTGGTGGCTGAAATGGTTCTGCTTAAAATAAAAAGGCAGGATTGTTCTTTCTGTGGTGAATTTATTCAGTCAGTTTTGTGTTCAGGTGACCCTTCAGTATCAACAGCAGCAGCACTGGCTCTCCAGCTCATGGTGCTCTCCCCAAGGCTGTGACATCCCAAACCTCTGCAGCCACACAGAGCTCAGCTCGGTGCCTCTGTGCTTTTCTGCCACTAGGATTTTCTCTTCTCACTTCAGGGTTGCAGGAAGCCTCTGGCCCAAGGGCCACAGGTTTGCTCTGGGTGAAAGCAGCTCCCAGCCCTGCTCTGAGCCCTGCAGGGGCTGCCCCAAGGGTGTCACAGCGTGTCACTGTCACATTTTCTGGAAAAATCCCTTCGCCAGGATTTCTCTCCTGGGAAGCTGAGAAGCCTCAGAGAAAAATGAAAACAATAATTATCTGATTGCTTCTTCTGTGTTTGGCTGCCTTGAAATGTGGTTGGAGATTGTTTATCCAACAGGTGAATTGTTTTTACTTAATGACCAATCATGGTCAGGCTGTGTCGGGACTCTGGAGAGTCACAGGTTTTTCATTAGTATCTTGTTAAACCTTCTGTCTGTATCCTTTCTCTATTCTTTAGTATAATTTAGTATAGCATTCTATAACATAATATAATTGATAAATATGATATATGATATATGACATGTGACATGTGATATATAATATATAATATACATCATATAATATATAATATATAATATATAATATATAATATATAATATATAATATATGATATATAGTATATAATATATAATATATAGTATATAATGTATAATATATAATATCTAATGTAATGTAATATAATATAATCCTTCTAAGAACACAGAGTCAGATTCATTCCCTCCTACCGCAGGGGACCCCAGAAAACACCACAACAGCGTCTGTTGGCAGCAGGGTCCATCACCAAGAGGAGCAGGCAGTCCCAGATCACAGAAGCAGGAGTGGTTTGTGCTGGAAAGGACCTAGGAACTCACCTTGTCCCACCTGCCCCTGGTCACCTGCCCCTGGACACCTGCCCCTGGACACCTTCCACAGGACACCTTCCACTGGACACCTTCTCCTGGTCACCTGCCCCTGGACACCTTCCACTGGACACCTTCTCCTGGACACCTTGCACTGGGCACCTTCCACTGGTCACCTGCCCCTGGTCACCTGCCCCCGGACACCTTCCCCTGGACACCTTCCACTGGTCACCTGCCCCTGGACCAGCTTGCTCCAAGCCCTGTCCAGCCTGGCCCTGACCTTGCACGTGGCACTTTGTCCTCACCAGCCCCAGGACATTTCTGTGACACCACCAGAGCACCCTGAAACAACCTCCCATGCAGGGAAAGGCTCTCCTGGCCCCCACTGTCCCCCTCTGGAAATCCAGTTTCCCCTGAGGCCATGGACTGCCCAAAGCTCTCCTCAGGCAGCGCCAGGCTGACGAGGCCAGGAGAAGCTGCCCACAGAGCACCTCAGGGGGGTTTGATTCCAATGTGGAGATCCCACCTCCCCACCATGCCAGGCTCAGCCAGGGAGTGCTGGTGCTGCTGCACCCAGAGCTCCTGACAGTTTCCATCCTCTGAGCAGCCATTGCCTTTAATATTCATACATATAAATCACACAGTTATAGAGCTCTGATGTCCTGACTGAATTTCTTTGCATTCAGGAGAATCCATAGAATTATTTCAGCTGGAGTTAACGGTTATAACTCAAACATATTTTTTCTTAAGTGATAAACTTAATTTATCACAGCTTGCTATCAGCAGGGACTCCATGATCTCATGAGCAAATGGAAGATTGAGGAGGGGAAAATAAGGGCAGGTTTGATGTTATAAAATTAAGTGGGAAATTTACAGTGATGTTTGGAAAAGCCTGATATTGTACAAAATATCTGAGATTCCCACTGGTGAGCTGACTAGGCTGTTCTGTAGGGGCAAGGCTCTCATTTGCTGCCAGCTCCACATGTTCAGCAAAGCTCAGAGAAACCTTGTATTTGCACAATGACTTCAGATTTCAGCCCAAGTTCTATCATCTCAGGAGGTTTTATATGAGAGATCAGGTTTGCAGCTCTCCACATCACCTCTGGAATTATTTAAGAACGAAGATGAGGTGGACTCATTATGGAAATTTAGTAAACTAGATCTGTTGGAAAAGGATGTGAAAAGCAATTTCTTTCCCCTATTCCAAGCCAAAATGAGTTTGAAGTACTGAACTTTTTTACCAGACAATTTACCTTTCTCCTCAATTCATACAAATTTTTATCCTAATTCTTTAAAAATATCATTAAAACTGTGAATATGTTGGATTCCATCATTGTCCAAGGAATTAGGGACATTTTCCTCAAAGGCAAACACCAGAAAACTTTCTATTACTGCCTTCCATTTGTCACTGCATTCAGTTATTTCTGGCTTCTAATTTTGGTGGTCACACTCAAACTCTCACATTATGGAACAAAGAAATCAGAGCCAGCTGTCCTCCTTCCTAGAGCTGTCCATACTGGTGTTTGTCACATTCCCATTGCTGTTCCTGGGATGTCAGAGCTGCCCAGCCCTGTCCCTGTGTGTGCTCCATCCCCAGCAGTGTCACAGGGAGAGCTGGCAGCACTGGAGGCCATCTCCTCCTGTCCTGCCTTGTTCCCTGGCAGCAGAACCAGGCTGAACCTGGCTGCAGCCTCCTGCCAGGGACTGGAGAGAGCAGCAGGGTCTCAGTGGTTGTGTAATCTTGGTATCAATCATTGCCTTGCATTGTGCTCATCCCCAAAATCTAACCTTGCCCTGGAACGGGCTGCACAGTGAACATTAACAAATGATCAGGAGAGAATGGTTTGTTTCTGGATGGGATCTGTCCCTGCAGGTTTGCTGGGGGCTCAGTGATCACTAATAAATAAATGGTTTATTTCTGTGTTGGATCTGGCTCTGCAGGTTTGCTGGGGGCTCAGTGATCACTAATAAATGAATGGTTTGTTTCTGGATGGGATCTGTCCCTGCAGATTTGCTGGGGGCTCAGTGATCACTAATAAATAAATGGTTTATTTCTGTGTTGGATCTGTCCCTGCAGGTTTGCTGGTGCTGCCAGAAGGGTCCCCAGTGAGAGCAGGAGGTGCCACTGGCACTGCTGTGACTGGACATGGTCAACCCCTGTCACCAGCACTGCTGGGGGAGCCCAGCACATTTCTGTGAGAACATTTTGGGTTCTAAGTGCAGCCAGCAGGCAGGAAGGCTCCACACAATGAGCAGCTTCCCAAATCTGCTGCTGCAGCTGCAGCCCTGCCCTGCATCCCTGCACTTTGGCATGCCTGGAGTCACAGGGTCACCTACACAGAGAGCAACTGGTTTTCATAAATCCTGCTCATTATGCAAATTCATTATTTACAGACACTGTTAAGCTGAAGTGGATGTGAGAAACAGTTATAGGAGCCCTGCTTTTGGCAGGAGGAAAAAAATATTTGACAGAAGATGAATTAGGGCTTGGCCAAATGAGCAAAAACCAATTTGGAGAATGGGAATGCAGAGTGCTTGGTTGGAGCAGAGCTGGGAGTGGGGAGAAGGTGGGAGCTGCTGTGTGCCAGTGGTGCCTGCTGGCCCTGCAGAGCCCCCTCATGGGCTGGGGCACTGCTGGCTCCCACCATGGCTCACCTGGCCCTGCAGAGCCCCCTCACGGGGCTGGGGCAGCCCTGGCTCCCAGCCATGGCTCACCTGGGGCAGCCCTGGCTCCCAGCCATGGCTCACCTGGCCCTGCCAGCCACGGTGGCGCTGGCACAGGGCACTGCCTGCAGCACCCAGCCCTGTCCCTGATGCACCCATGGCATCTGTACCATGCCAGGGGGTGACATGAGTGCCTGCCAGATCTCCCTACCTCCCCTGCAGATGCACATTCCAGTGCCCACATTTCTACAGATGAAATGTATAAGCCATTAAATTAATTTCATTTGAGGCAGCCTGTAGCTTCATGGTCTAGGAACTTAGCTGTGGCTTCCCCTCCTCAAAGCAAATATGTTTGCTGTTCTGCTGTGCTTCTTATTTGTTCTTTGGCTTCTTATCTGCCTTCTGTAGGAGAGCAGAGTAGAACTTATGTATTCATTCAGCATAAAACCATCGGCTGGAGCCTTGCAAAAAGGCTGGCAGACACTCAGAGGCTGCTCCTTTGGCTGTGGTGCCATCAGACACAGCTGTGGGTCCCAGCCCTGGGGCACTTCCAGGAAAGCCTTAATGTGACACACACTGCACATTGCAGGACACTGCATGGACATGCTGTGGGGTGTTTTCTCCAGCAGCAGTTAATGCAGGCTGACACGCATTTTAAATAGATTGCATGATTTCAGTGGTAGTTTGTCATGTTAGCTCCTTGATGGGCCAAGGGAATGGAATTCCTGATTTACTGCTCTGTCTCTGGTGTGAGAGACAATGCTCCAGCTGGTGTGAGACAAGGCTCCAGCTGAGCAGGGGCTGGGCACAGACAGCATCACTGCTCAGTGGGTGCTTCTGCATCCTGGGCCTGCCACCTTTACTGGAAGGGACCCCAGCCTCACCCTCACGGCCCTTCTGGGGCTGTTGGAAAGCCACCACTGCCACCTCTGCCAGCACTGCCACCACTGCCACCTCTGCCACCTCTGCCACCACTGCCACCACTGCCACCTCTGCCACCTCTGCCAGCACTGCTGCCACTGCCACCTCTGCCACCACTGCCACCTCTGCCACCACTGCCACCTCTGCCAGCACTGCTGCCACTGCCACCTCTGCCACCACTGCCACCACTGCCACCTCTGCCACCACTGCCACCTCTGCCAGCACTGCTGCCACTGCCACCTCTGCCACCTCTGCCACCTCTGCCACCTCTGCCACCACTGCTGCCACTGCTGCCACTGCCACCTCTGCCACCTCACTGCCACCTCTGCCAGCACTGCTGCCACTGCTGCCACTGCCACCTCTGCCACCTCACTGCCACCTCTGCCAGCACTGCCACCTCTGCCACCTCTGCCAGCACTGCCAGCACTGCTGCCACTGCCATCTCTGCCACCTCACTGCCACCTCTGCCAGCACTGCCACCACTGCCACCTCTGCCAGCACTGCCAGCACTGCCACCTCTGCCACCTCTGCCACCACTGCCAGCACTGCCACCACTGCCACCTCTGCCACCGCTGCCACCACTGCCACCTCTGCCACCTCTGCCACCACTGCTGCCAGGTGTATTCAGGTGGCCCAGGGTGTGCCTGCCAAATCCTGGGCCCCAGACACAGGTGAAGAGTGCTTGTCCCTGCTGGGTCATTGCCAGCCAAAATCTTCTGGGCACACTCAGGAGGTGGACTGTCACCCTGCTCTTCCAAGTTCTTCTAAGCCTTCTGATGTTTACATTCTTGTAATGAAGGTTCTCAGGCACTTTTATGTAAGTAATTATTGTTTTTAAATTCTTTTCTGGAGAAGGAGAAACTTGATAGACTGTTAGTTTGTCCAGTGTCATTGGAGAAGTAGCAATTTCATCCTCCAATCTACTGACACTTTTGAAAGTCTATAAATATTGGAGTTAAGGAATAAACTTCCCTTCTTCTTACCTTAGAGTTCCAGTGTCCACATGGTTTTATTTCATGTCCTAGAGTGACATTGGACCAGGCACCCAGGCTCTCCCTGCCCAGCACTGTGAGCCAGCAGCACTGCCCACCAGGAACCTGAGTGATGGAATTATTGATAATGGCTTGTTATTAAATCTGTTATTAACTCCATCCTATTTTTGCCTTGCTGGGTGCTGACACTTGGACTAGAAGCAGCTCCTCTAGCTGTGCTAGCAGTGCCCACAGGATAACTCTCTGTGGGAGAAAGCAGGCTGTTAACCTCCAAGGGAAAACAAAATCTCCTTTTTGTATAAATGTCAGTGATATTTTTGAAAGCTTAGCAAACAAAGGGAAAAAAATCCCTTCCCCAGAAAATCTTCAGCACCTGTTACAGAAACATTTTGCATCTTATCTCCTTTTGCTTTCCCTGTGTGCCTTGGAATTGTTGGTGTCAACATGCAGAACAACAGGCTATGCACAAAATCTTATTATAATCTCTTTCTTAGGATCCACTGGAGAAAAATGAAATTTCTCTGTCATTGTGTGCAGGGGCACGTGCACTCAGCTGAACTGCCAGGTAATGTCTCACTTGTTCACAGTTCCTTTTTCACCCCCAAAGCTGAGCATCTCCTGCCCTCCTGTACCACAGGGACGTGCCTGCAGGGTGTTTCAGTGTCACAGGTAACCCCAGTGTCACAGGTAACCCCTGTCCTGTGCCTGCAGGGTGTTTCAGTGTCACAGGTAACCCCTGTCCTGTGCCTGCAGGGTGTTTCAGTGTCACAGGTAACCCCTGGAGGGCAAACAGCACCTGGGCTCACAGCAAGCCAAGAGTTCATGATGTTCAGGGGATCCAGTTCTCCTGCATTTCATTAGCCACCACAAAGCCTGGGGTGAGGCTCTGTCTGTCCCTTGGCTCCAGCAGGGTGGAGCACAGCACCGTGGGCAGGATCCCCTCCACCTGCAGCATCCCCACAGCAGCAGGGCTTTCCCTTGTCCATCTCCTGGGAATCTCCTCCTGGCTGCAGTCACTGCCAGAGCTGGGGCAGGTTCCAGTCCCTTGGCTGTGTGACACAGCTTTGATCTCCAGCACTCCCAGAGCTCCTGCCTTGCTATTGATCATTTAATTCTTTGGCTCCCAGTCAGACTCTTGTTTCTTCAACCAGATTTAAAAGCTTCCTAGTACCAGACAAGCTTTCCTTGAAAACATACACCACAGTCAGGATTTTGCTGTATTTCAGGCAAGATAATAAGGTGGAGCCTTTCATCCCTTGCCAGACAATAATTCTTTTCCTATCCCCAAAAGGTTTTGGTGATTTATTTGAAGCATTTTTCTGCAAGGCACAGACAGAGGACACTATAGAAGCCAGTCCAGTGTGAGCCCTACAAGAGGAAAATTGGCCCCACTCCCTCCCAGTGACCCCCAGAAGCCCAGGGCTGTGGCATCCCCAGGGCTGTGGCATCCCCAGGGCAGGCTGCCAGCCCTGCTCCCTGCACAGCCCCAGTGCCCCGTGCTGGGGGCAGTGTCACTGGGCTGGATTTTGGGGTCAGGTCACCGTGGGCTCCAGGGCACTCTGTGGCTGCAGCACTGCAGGGCTGGGTCACAGCTTTGCTCACAGGGGCTGGGTTTGTGTCACACCCGAGGCACTGAGCACAGCACTGAGTGGCCAGACCCCTTTCCCTGTGGGGTTTGGCCAATCCTTGCCATTGGCATGGAGCAGAGCCAGACCCTTTCCCTGTGGGGTTTGGCCAATCCTTGCCATTGGCATGGAGCAGAGCCAGATCCTTTCCCTGTGGGGTTTGGCCAATCCTTGGCCACTGGCAGGTCCCGGGGCACTCCTCCCTCCCCTGCCTGCCCCATGGCCTTGCCTGCTCCCTGGGTGTGCTGCCCCTCAGCCACAGAGCCCCAGGGAGCCTCATGCAGGGGCTGAGCCCACAAGGAGGGTCCTCAACCCCACACCAGGGTTTGGGGGCTGTTGTGGCTGCTCGTGGGGCTCTCACTGCTCTGCAGCTCCCACCTGGAACACCCCTTGGGAAAAGAGCAGCTGCCCATAAATCTTACTGGGGGCTGGAGCTGTGCTGTGGGGTGGCCCCAGAACCTCTGTGACCTGAAAGGACCATCACTGGGGTTTGATGGTACAGGGAAATTCACTTCCCACTTTCACACAGCTTTCACCTGTAATTATAACCTCAGGCATGACAGGTAAATTGCTCTTTGTCACTGGAGCAGAAAACATCTCCACTTCATTTTGGGGTATGGTAAGTGCAGGCAAGTTAAGTGTGATTTTTAAAACGCAGTTTTGGCTGTGAGCTTTAAAGCCATCGTGGCGCCTCTGGGTTCATCCAGAAGCACTACAGTCAGTCCAGAATGGAGGCAGGAGCTGCCTTTTACCTCCTCAGGCAACACATAGATGAGTGTACAACTTCCTTTAACACTGCTGTGTTTTCTTTTTCCCCTTGGATTTCCAGGTGTACAGTCCTGGTAGTGAAACAGGACAGGCACAGAGCACACTCTCTGCAACATCCACTAAAAATAGTGCAGGAATGGTGCTGCTGCCTCCTGCAGACTCATTAAAAAAAGAGCTTTTCAAGTCTATCAGGCGGCATCTCTCCCAGCATTTGAACATGGCACTACAGCTTCCTGGACACTGTGGGGAAACACCACTTCCTTCCCTTGCTCTCAAAATCTGCTGCTGCCTGGAACACAGGTGTATATTTGTATATACAGGTGTATATTTGTAAATGCAGGTGTATGTTTGTATATATATGTGTATATTTATAAATACAGGTGTATATTTGTATGCACAGGTGTATATTTGCATGCACAGGTGTATATTTGTAAATACAGGTGTATATTTGTAAATACAGATGTATACTTGTATACACAGGTGTATATTCATGAATACATGTGTATATTTGTATATACAGGTGTATATTTGAGCTGCTCTTTGCCAGGGCTGAGGCTGGTCTGAACTCCCAGACTAAAGGACAGGAGAAAACACGAGGCTGTGCCTGGGGATGGGTGAGCAATAGCAGTGACCCAGGTGTGGCTGTTCTTGGGGACAATGGAGAGATGGCAGTGACCCAGGTGAGGCCTGGGGACAGGTGAGCAATAGCAGTGACCCAGGTGAGGCCTGGGGACAGGTGAGCAATAGCAGTGACCCAGGTGAGGCTGGGCTCAGAGACAGGGAGCAATGACAATGGTCTGGGTGAGACTGTGCCTGGAAATGAGGTGAGGGATGATGAGGTTTTTTCCTTGGCACCAAGGGAGAAAATAAATGTCTTTTCCCGTCTGCTCCACAACAAAGGGATTTCTCCAAAACTCGCAGCTGTTTTCCTGGCTGCACGAGGCCCTGCCCCAGCTCACAGCCCAGTGTGGAGAGCTCATGTTCTGTGCAGTGAGTCCCACGCCAGAGCAGCTGGTCTGGCTCAGGCTGTGAGGCACAAAGGGACACTTCCATGGCTGAGACAGCAACTTCTGCTTGTTCTTCAGGAAAAGCACACCTGCTTGTGCAAGACAGGGCAGCTCAGCTGGAGCTGGACAGCAGCCCCTTGGCAGCACTCCCTGCTCTGGTCACCAGCAGCCCCTGCAGGGCCCCCAGGGCTCTCTGTGGTCTCCAGCCCTTGGCAGGGCTCCCAGGACCTGCTCTGGTCACCAGCAGCCCCTGCAGGGCCCCCAGGGCTCTCTCTGGTCTCCAGCCCTTGGCAGGGCTCCCAGGACCTGCTCTGGTCACCAGCAGCCCCATGGAGCACTCCGAGGTCCCTCTCTGACCCCCAGCCCTTGGCAGGGCTCCCAGCTGTGTCCCTTCCAGCCCAGCTCCAGCCCTGAGGCTCCCATCTCCCCCCCAGGGCAGTTTGTCTGCGCCCAGGAGGTGACTCTGTCCCTCCCAAGGGGGGCATTTCTGCTGTCTTGTCCCCAGGCACAGCTGGGCCCTGGCTGCACACCAGGTGTGCTGCTGACCTGTCTACAGTGAGAGCCAGGCTCCACTGGGGCTGCTGTCATTTTCTTCCTTTTCGGCAGGATTCATCAGCTCTCTCTGCCCAGAGTCTTGATATCCCCTGCAGACCAAAGGCATCATTTTTCCTCTCTGTCAGCAGGGATTCTGCCTGGCTATGTAGGTCAGAATCAGTCCTTTTCATCCCATTGTCTGCCATAGCTTTCATTCTTCACAGAAGCTAACATTTCTCCTCAATTTTTTGAAATATTTCTTTTCCACCTTTTTTTTTTCCCTCAACTTGGCTGCATTCTCCTGACATCGTGGCCTCTCTCCATTCTCTGTCTGACACCAGAGACAATGCACTGAGCAATATTTTATACATGATCTAGAATTTCCTTAAGCCTTTGAGCCTTCTGCTCCAATATCCTTCTGGGTTTGTCAGACAGATACTGCCATTACACAGCTCAAATGCTCAATAATAATAGGTTGGATCTTTTCAAATATCAAAACTTGCTCCCACTGGAAATCAATCATCAGACAAGAGACAAGTCAGGTAGTTGAGAATTGCCTGCCAACTTTCCTTCGCTGTGAAAGCTGATGAAAGCAGGCAAACTCTGAATGACTTGTCAAAGACAGCTTGAAGGGAGAAACTGAGAGCATAATTATAGCCACACAGAAGCAGTGTTTGCACAGACACACAGGGCTGGGGACACAGAGAGGGGAAGTGTGTCAGAAGGGCAGGTGCAGAGCCAGCAGGCTCCAAGTGATGCTCTGAGGTCACATCAAGAGCAGACAAGGGGGTGGCAGCCCTGGCAGCACTGTGTGAAGGCCATGGTGGGTTCCAGGCTGCACAGCGGTGTCCCTGCCTGGCCCCCAGCCCTGCTGGCCATGCCTCTCGGGTTTTGGTTGTTAATTGCTGCCCCAAGACGTGCAGGATGTCTCTGCTTCGGCCCATGCAACTGAAGAACGAGTCTGGACTCTCCACTTTTCAGTCTCGAGGTTGTTTATTAATTCTTTTCTATAAAATTTGCTTTCTGCCCAGCTGAGGTCTGCTTAGCAGGGCAGCCACAGGCACTCTGACCGCCCCCGAGGCGGTGTTGTCTTTTTATACTACAAACTACATATAACATATTTACACTTAATTCCCAATGCCTATCACCTGTGTTAGACAGTGCACTTCTACTCTAAACCAATCCCAAAGTGCCAACATCACGGCAGAAAATGGAGACCAAGAAGAAGAAGAAGAAAGGCTGGACATGCCCAAGTTCTTCCATCTTGTCCCCATAACCCCCATACCAAAAATCCTAAAATCTACATTTTCACCCTGTGATTATTTTGTTATTATACTATTTAAACTTCTGTGACTTTCATGTCCTCATACAAAGCTGGCAACTTGTTCCAAGGGTCAAAATCAAATCCCCAGGTGCTCTGGGCTGCGTGCCAGGGTCTCTGAGCCCCCCGGCGGAGTCCTCAGCAACTCTGGACACCCGGAGGGATGTGCTGAGTTCCGACACATGCTGAGTTCTAGCCCCCACAACCCAAAAACAAAGCAGACAGACTGGAGAGGATCCAAAGGAAGGTGATACAAGTGACCCAGGAGAACCTGCCCTGTGAGGAAAGACTGAAGAAGTTCAGTCCCTTCTCCTGGAGAGGACTTGGGGGACCCCAGCCCAGCAGCCCCGGATGTACAGGGCAGATCTGAGGAGGATGGAGGGTCTCTCTGCAGCAGGAGCCCCATGGGGAAGGCAGTGGGTGGTGGGTACAAGCTGTGCCAGAAGAAGTTTCATCTCAATATGGAGGAAATTTTAACAAGGAGAACAGTCATTCACTGGAACAGCCTTCCCAGGGACAGGCCTCCATCTCTGGAGGGCCCCTCATGCAGGTGGTCAGGGTCTGGGAAATCCCTGTGGGCTTCCTTTCCCAGAAAGCATTGAATTAGAAGATCTTTCAAGGTCCCTTCCTGCCTGGGCTGCTCTAGGATTATTCTACAATTCTGTCATCTGCAGGAAACAAGAGTGTAAAAATATGATGGGATTTTCCAGTTGTTACTGTACAGAAGCTTTGTATTTGAGGATTAAAGGTGGTGGTCCTGCCCATCCCAGGGCCCTCATGTGGGAGAGCCACACTCAGGTATGAGCCAGCACCCCCTGGTTCTTGAACCTGGGGTGGCTGCAGGGATGGGGACACAGGCACTGTCCCTGGGACCTGTGGGACTGCAGCTGGTCTGTCTTGGTTTGGAAAGACAGGAGCCTGCTGAGGAAGGCAGGAGCCTCCCCTGAAATGGAGAATGTGAACCCTCCCCACCCCTCCCAATTGCTATAAATTTTAAATTAAGGGGCTCTCAGGCAAAAATATGGGAGCAGGAAATAACAGTTCTTTAATAGGGAA
>JAWWMN010000272.1:62663648-62674494 GCA_035047745.1 Catamblyrhynchus diadema
CACATGGGGGACAGCCACATCAGGGGACATGGGGGACAGCCACATCAGGTGCACCAGTGCACCCCAGGACAGCCACATCGGAGGACAGCCACATCAGGAGATATGCACGATGTACTGCCACATCAGGGGACAGCCACACCAGGGGACACACACATAAGGGACAGCCACATCAGGGGACACACACATGGGGGACAGCCACATCAGGGGATGTGCACATGGGGGACAGCCACATCAGGGGACATGGGGGACAGCCACATCAGGTGCACCAGTGCACCCCAGGACAGCCACACCGGGGGACAGCCACATCAGGGGACGCGCACATAGGGGACAGGGGATGTGCACATGAGGAACAGCCACATCAGGGGACACACACATAAGGGACAGCCACATCAGGGGATATGCACGATGTACTGCCACATCAGGGGACACACGCATAAGGGACAGCCACATCAGGGGATATGCACGATGTACTGCCACATCAGGGGACAGCCACACCAGGGGACACACGCATAAGGGACAGCCACATCAGGGGACATGCACATGAGGGACAGCAGAGGGGGGTCATGGCCATCAAAGGCCCCCCAAAGAGTCACAGACCCTGCGCCAGAGCACTGCCCATGATGAAACACGATGCCAGAGGGGACAGTGTCACACCTACCCCCCTCGGGGAGGCACCTGGGTGTTCCCACCTGCCCAAAGGTACATAAATCCACTGCATCCACTGGATTCTGTACTCACAGCAGCGGACCCCCACCACCAGGAAAATGGAGGGAAGCAAGGAGACATCGTTGGGACCCACAGAGGGCTGATATGGTTCTACTTAATCTGTCTCTGTCACTCTCTCTGTCCCACCACACATACCTATTTTTCTATTTCTTTCTTTCTTCTTATCTTTCTTTCTCTTTGCCTCTCTTACTATTAAATAAAATATAGCAGTTTTTTGGTATCAACATCTAACCTCGTTTGGTTTTAAGCTCGTTTTGGGGAATACTATGAACCTTTCTGGGCTTGTTCCATTTTATTCACAGAGAGTTAGTTCTGTTTGCTCCTCTGTGATTAGAGCAGATGGTAACAGAGTCACTCCAGCCTCTGCTCCTGGGCCTTGCCAGCCCACAGCCCTGCAGACCCCGCTGATTCTGTGACTCTGTGATTCTGTGACTCTGTAAGTGACACAGCCTCCTGCCATCGGGCTGAGGCTCCGATGCAGGGCTGCAGACATCCCGCCCAGGGATGTGCGGCTGACGCTTTCCTTTCCTCGAAGGGACTCTGCAGCACCCGAGGCACTGGAGCCCAGCTGCAGGTGTGGATTTGTGCATTTGTGGATTTGTGCATTTGAGGATTTGAGTGTGATACTCCCCATGTGCTGACTGCCCAAACCCTGCAGTTTCACCCTCCCTGGCTTTTCAGGCTGTACGTTTGGGCAGTCACAGCCCATGTGGGCCAGAGCTGTGGGAGGTGCTGGACCCTGGGCAGGGAGCTCCCTTCTGCACATGGAGGTGGGAAAACAAAAGACAAAACTCGGGGTATAGATCTTAAATAGTGTGATAATTCCCTTTTTTCCTGCATCCTCTCTCTACATGGATGTTTTATAATTAATTTGCATGCACTCAGTAAAAGCAGGGTATGTTTTAGATGGCTGGCGTCTCTTCAAATGAGACTTTTTTTCACTAAACTTCCTTTAATGAAACTCAGGAAATGAGGGAGCACTGTAGTGCCCTGATGTGCACAGCTGCTGGAAGCTAAGTGGCCAGCCCCTGCACTTCTGCAACGGGACTGAGGAGCTCAGGTGTGCAGGTATGCTGCTGATTACTTGCCTGTTAATTAATACTCCAGGCAACACATTTCCTTTAATTACACTACATGACAGCTGTTGCCAGCAGCTCAGGACTCTGTGATACAGAGCACTCAGCACTTGTCCTTATTTAGTCATATTTTGAGTCCAAGGGCTGGAGTTTTACAAGTCCATGCGCACACACACAAGGAAATTCTGTCACTGAGGGAAAGGGCAAATCTGTCCTAAAAATACAATGGCTACAATGTCCGTGTCCTCCCTCTCCTTTTATCCCATCCCTCTGGTTTCACATCAGGATGTACTGCTTTGCTTGGCTGCTTGTGCAGGGCTCCTGCTGGTCACATTCTGGGGGGGCACCAAAGGATCTCATCCTGAGCCCTGAGGTCCCCGAGGGAAACCCAAACCCAAAAATTAGACAAGTCTGTGAGGAAAGGCCTGAGCCAGCAAGAGGAGCTGGACATGCTGGCTCATGGCACTGCCAGAGGTACAGCAGGGTCCTCACCACTGTCAGCAAAGCCTGCAAGGGCAAGGAAGGGGGTTGTACATCAGCTCCCCTCCCTCCAACACCTCCCAGGCCAGCCTGACACAGCTTTTGGAGGCTCAAGCTGTCCCCACAGCGCCAGGGTCCCTGCGGCTCCCACCCCGTGAGGGGCTCTGGGGCCTCTCTGCCCCCATCATGGGCTCCTGCACGAGGGTCTCCCTCTGCAAACGGGTTCTGAGCAGCGCAGGGCTGATGTGGGCAGAGTTTCCTGCTGGTTCCACACTGGACTGCAGGCAGAGCCCTGGGCTGGTGTAAAAGGAACCAAAGTGACCAAAGTGACCAAAGTGACCAGAGTGACCAAAGTGAGAGGGCACCCGAGCTGGCTCACACAGAAACCCCAGTACTCTGTGGAGAGGCAGCAGCAAGCACTGCACTCTGCAGCTGCAGCTCAGTGCCAGCACAGCGAGGCAGAGCTCCCCAACACTGACAGGCTGCAGGAGCTCCATCTCTCTGCTCTGCACTGGACAGGCTGTCAAGGTGCTGGCTGGAGCTGGTGCCACAGCAGCTCAGGACAAAGTTTGCCTTCAAACCTCAAGCAGGATGCCAGGAACAATTATTGCTTCATCACTAGGAGTGTCATCTGGGCTTGGAAATGCCTCTTCACACCTGCAAAATGAAAGAATCCCCAGAATTGCAGAGATAAATGTGATGCAATGAGTTACTTGTTTGCTACAAGCTGCCTCAAAGCTTGTGCCAGTCTTCAGAAAATGAGCTCAGTGCTCCATCTCTCCCTGGGCTGCCCTGCACAGCTCTGCAGCCACAACCACCCCAGCATCACCTTTACCCTCAGTCAGACTGACCACTCGGCTGATGTCCTTAGCAGTAGCCAAGAAAAGCAGCAAAGAGTTTTCTGAGCTGCCTTGTTAGTCCAGCATGCCTCTGTATGGAGACATTAAATAATTGGTCAGGATGGAAACACATCTCTGATGTGAGCAAGAGAGAGATTCCTTCCACCGCCTCCTCTTCCTTCTCTTCCTCCTCCTGACTCCTGTATGCTCTGTAAGACCCAGCAGGACCCAGAGCAGATGCAGCATTATAGCAGCCAATGCAGCATGGATGGCAGCTCATCCCTGCTGCACGCTGACATTTGCTGTCTCGGCTTCACCAGGTGTGTTCCAGTTGCAGCAGAATCAGAGCAGTCTGTTTATTTTAAACCAGGTTCCCTCCCCTCGGTGCTGTGAGACTTCATAGTGCTGTGAACGCTGCTCTGAGTCTCACAGAAAGTTATTTAGTGAAAATTATTTAGTGAAAGTTATTTAGTGAAAATTATTTAGTGAAAGTTATTTAGTGACCCTACAAACCTATTTCTCCTGAAGGCAGCAGCAAGGAAGGGGCTGGCAGTGTGGAATGCTGAGGGCAGCACTCAGCTGCAGTGTCATCTGAGCAAACCCCAAGCAGACCCCAAGAGTGAGAAAACCTCGGCAGCCGCAGCAATGTTGCAGAGACACTTCAGGATTTTAAACCAGTGCTGCTTTTGTCACCTTTCTGTCACCATCAGTACCAGACACTGCACCTGCCCTTGAATGAACCCATGAGGAGCTCTGCTGGGAGCCCTTTGAGCCGAGATAAACAGTGATTATCTGTGATTACCTTTACCCTGTCCTGAGGGATGGGGCTGCTCAGGGACTTGTGGCCATTTCCACAACTTTTCATGGGGGTTCCACAAATCACAGCAATCGTGACCAGTTCGAAGCCATAACCAAAGAGGTGAGGAGTAACTTTAAGGAATAAAAGTCACAAGGACTGACGGTGGCAGCTGCCTCCTGGCACAGGGCAGAGGAGGCTGATGCAGTGGGAAGACTTGAACCATCATGTCCGTGCTAAGGAAGCCATTCATGTGAAGATGCCACAAAATAAGGGAGGGACACAAAGGGCTCAGGTACTGCAGAGCACGTTTAGGAGGATAATAGGTACATTCCGGGAAAGCTGCATTCTTCAGGACTTTTCTCCGGGGCTTGAAGATTGCACATAAAAATGAAATTAATAGTAAGAAAAGAAAGAGAGGGAGATACTAGCTACTTTTACAGAGGGGTAGGAAAAATCGAGTGAGTGGGAATTTAGCCATGGGAACTGGAGCATCAGAAGGTAAAAGGATGGGAAGTGGCCAGAAATGAATGTTTAACTCTGGAGAACAGCAGCAGAGTCAAGGATGGGGTCAGGGAACAGGACAGATGCCTGACAGGCAGCGAGGGAGTGCAAGCAGACCCTGAAAGGAATCAGTGGGATGTGTCTCTGCAAACAAACCATGGGCCTGCCTGCATTTAAAGCCAGATACTGATAGATGACAGAAGCAATGGGAAAAGCCATCAGTTCCAGAGGAATCCCACTAATTGACACAGACTGTTGCTCACCCAAGGCCATGCTAAATTCCTGGACTTAGAGAAAAAGAACAGAGACACAAAGAAATAGGGTATCTGTATTAGGCAATTTGGGAAGTCTGAACCTCCCAAGTTCCTCAGCCAATGGGGAGAGAGAGAGGGAAATGCAGCCGGGAAATTGGGATAAAAAGGAGGCTGCATCCTCCAGCAATTTGAGAAACCCCATGGCCTCTCCCTTTATTCAAATAAAGTTACAGGATTCCTCTGTCTCCTCTTTGGACATAAACCTCTGGCATAGTGGATTAATTTTCCTAACAGCAGGAGCATGGGAACATTTGTGTCCTTCTGCCAAGAGCAGGGACATCAGGCTGCAGACACCTGAAATTCTGCAGAGCTACAGGAGGGTTGGTCCTTTGGGTAGAAGAAACAGGATAGAAAAGTTCTAATGGCACAGTCTGACTCAGAGGCATGGGAACAAGTGGTACGAGTAGGATAAACTACTCCACATCAATACAAGTTCCATTAAAAAAAAAAATCACTTGTATCCTGAGAAAAGACAGCATGCTGAAAACCAGGAGTTTGTGGGAAGTGCTGTGTAATTAATGTTTGCAATACTTATTGTGTAGGACAATAGTTCCAGGAAAAGCTCTCCACAGCACCTACTCAAGTTTCAAGGCATCAGAGGAATCCAGTAAAGCTGCCATTCAACTAGGTGCTGAGGAGGACAAAGATAAACTCTGAATTCAAATCCATTTCAGTTCAGACAGCTTAACAGAGTTTCACTGCAAATTCAGACACTAAAACATAACCAAAGCCACAACTCAGCTGTGTTAAGAAGTAAGAATAAAGAAGGGGAGTTCCTCAAAAGCGCTTGGCTGACTCATTCCTGATTTGATAGCAGCTGGAGAGCTGACGCCAAGTGTGGATAGCAATGAACACCTGTGGGACACCCAGGGAGGCAGAAACATCAGCTCTGCCATGATGGATGTGCCTCTGATGGCTGTGCTGCGCCGGGGAGGAAGGGGACTCCAGTTCCAACACAAACTATTCTGTAATGCTGTGGGGCAGAAAAAGGCACGGGGGCAGATGCAGGGCCAGGTAATGAAGGTGCTCTCAGAGTCCTGCTGAACACACAGCCTGAGCTGGAGAGGTTTACAAGTTTGTGTGAAAAGTTGGCAGGGGTGCTGCTGGCTGCCCTCAGGAGCCATCTGAGATGGGAACTCAGGTGTCACTGGCGAGGCAGTGACACAGTGGGGACTGGGGGCCAGGAGCCCTCTGCATGTGACAAGCAGCTTGTGCTTCATGTGACAGGAACACAGGCTCCAGGTCAGTGACTGAAGAAGAGATTTCACAGGGCTGAGGGGAAAAGGCTGGACTGGGCACACTGCTCCCCAAAAGGTGACAGGGAGATGAAAAGGATCCTCCAAAAGACCTGTTTGAAGGGGTCACCTGTAAGGGGAGAGAAAGGAGGAGGCAGAGCTACAGGAGATGAAGTACCAAAAATTGTGATGTAGAAAAGACTGCCTGCCAGTCTCCAGGGCGGCTGAATAGTAATGGGGGAAAAAAGCAGGAAAGGGCTGAAAGGTTGCAGTGGGTTGTAAGAGCCTTCAGCACAGTCTCTCCTGACTTTGGTCATCAAATAAAGACACTCCCCCATAGACACCTGAGCAGTGCTTGAACATCTCCCCAACTGATGTTTTGTGCTCTGGTTTAGACAAAGAATTTAACAACCTCCCAGTCTATTCTTTAGAGATCAACCTTTACAGATGGCTGGGAATGCCATGTGTAATGTGTGCTTTAAGTGTTTGTTTGTCTTATTTGAGTGGAGCTTTTGATGTTGGACTATCCATTACTTAAAAGCCAATAAGTTAGAGAACCATGAAGGAAAGGGAAATGGCCTGTATCATTTAGTTCTGCACAGTATTTGTGTGTGCTGAAGATTTCATTTTTTCTGTAAGATGCAGATGGTTTGAAATTGAAACGCTGGGCTATTCCAGTGGCAGTTCTTTTGTTCTTGCAATGAGCTTGGCTTATTGAAGCAAAGCAGGAGAGCCTCTGATTAATGGCAACATCTATCTATCTTTAAGGAAAAATGTTGCCATTAGACTGAGCCACTGTGCAATTCTGAAATGTTTTAATATTGTGCTTTACATGACAAAAACTTGAAGAGGTTCTTCTGGGGAGATTAAATCCAGTTGGTGACGTCATCATTGCTCTCTTGATGGGGTGGGGAGAGCCCAGGAGCACTGGCAGCAGGGAATACTGAACATGGGAAGACCCAGGGGGCAGCTGGCCTAGACATACACCTGTGAAGGCAGATTTGATATTTGGCCTCAAAAGAATAATACTCCATCTGGAAATGAGAGATCCTGGTTGGTTAATGAGGGAAGGGAATAACCAGGTGGAAGGTGTGATGGGCTGGGGCAGTGTGTAAGAGCACAGGCCATGGGCAGCCCCAGCCCGAGGCCAGCACTGCAGCTGGAGCCAGAGCAGAACTGCTGTTCCACTGCAGCTGGAGCCAGAGCAGAACTGCTGTTCCACTGCAGCTGGAGCCAGAGCAGAACTGCTGTTCCCAGGGCAGAACTGCTGTTCCCAGGGCAGAACTGCTGCTCCCAGGGCAGCTGGAGCCAGAGCAGAACTGCTGCTCCCAGGGCAGGTCCTGGGCAGGATTCCTGGAGCGGGATTCCTAGAACAACTGCTGTTCCTAGGGCAGGTCCTGGGCAGGATTCCCAGAGCAGGATTCCCAGAGCAGGATTCCCAGAGCAGGGCTGTGTCACTGTCTCTCCTGCCCCGGGAGCTGCAGGGGCAGAGGCAGCAGAGCCCAGCTCCCAGTGCCCCCACAGTCAGCCCCATTCCCAAGGGCTCCTCCAGCCCCAGCCAGAGCCAGGCACTGTGTTCAACCCTTTCCATAGCACACCCCAACTGCACCATCACTTCTGCTAAAAACATCCACAGAGCTCCCTCAGCAGGGGATTTCCTGCACCAGCTCAGCCTGGCCGGGATGTCGTCCGAGAGACAGCAGGTGCCTCACTGCCCACCCCCAGCAGGTGCTGCCCACCCCCAGCAGGTGCTGCCCAGGGCATTGTGACCCCACAGCCGGTCCCTGTGACCACCCCAAACCCGGGGGACCTTGCCATGGCATGCACAGGGGCACTGAAGGGGCTTTGAAGGGCTAAACCCCATTCTTGAAGTGTTCCTGCTGACCCCAGCCCCAGCCTGCAGGCTTTGCTTTGCTCTGAGAGTGTGCTCACTGGAATATTCCTGGAAATCTCTGTTGTTGTCCAAAGCACGCAGCTTGCCTGAGTTTTCCCAGAAAGGCAGGAGCAGAGTGTAGCTTTAGAGAACAAGCTGCACTTTCCTCTCTCCATGTGCAAAATGGTGGGTGGCCTTGAGAAAAACAATTGAGCAATGGACATTGAAGAAGATAATTAAAAACCTTTTAACTCTTATGGGAAAAGGTGCATTACAGAGAACAAACAAATGAGGGGGGGTTCAAAATGTAACTTTTTCGGGGTTTTTTTGTTTAAACAAGAATTTTTTATTATCATTATTATTATTTGAAAATAATATGCAGAGCATAACCTTTTACACTATGGTGATCAGAAATGGAGATTTAAAAGGCAGACTGGATGAGTGCAGTGCAGGAATGTGAACTGAAGAGACCCAGTCTGGGCTGCCGAGTCTACCCGAGAGGAACTGGCAAAACCAGACCTGGTGTGTCCATTCTGACCTGTGTGGCAGAGGGAAAAGAGGCTGCAGAAGTTGCATTTTCCACATCAAAGGTTTTACAGGATTTTAGGCAATGTCCATTGGATTTTCCTGAGGCAAAAGGACTTGTACATCTTTGATCTTTTCTGGGAGTCTCAAGTCTCTTCAGACACCGGAGCTCAGGAGTCTGTTCATAATTTTTCTTGCAAGCTGATGAGCTTCAGCTGAGACAAAAGCACATGTGAGAGGGAGCAAAAGTACCAGGTAGTGGGAGACAGAGTCAGCAGCTGTTTTAGCAGCAATCAGTGGAGAGGGTAGGAAATGTAAACCCACAGGGGCTGGGTATCCCTCACAGAGCCAGCTGTCCTGGTCCCCAGAGCCCAGGCTCTGGCATGCTGGCCATTCCCAGTCCCTGGGATCACAGTGCAGGGCCAGGCCAGGCTGCTTGGTGGGCTGCACCCAGCCTGTGGGATACCCACTTGCTGTTCCTGGGGTATATAGTATTTTATATAGTATTTTACACAGTATTTTATTTCATTTTACACTCTGTTGGCTTGGTGCTATATCTGTAAGATATTCTGCATTTTAAAATGTCATGCTTTCATCCCTCAGTTCTGGAGTAAGAACTGAACTGAAATACCTCCTCTAAATTCAGAACCGAGGCTCATCTAATGCCACAGGATGTTCTATTCCTTGGCATGGAGCAGACAGGCACAGCAGAGCACAGGCTTTTCCACCTGGGACAGAGTGCAGTGTCCCCAGCCCTGGCTCCTTTTCCACCTGGGACAGAGTGCAGTGACCCCAACCCTGGCTCCTTTTCCACCTGGGACAGAGTGCAGTGACCCCAACCCTGGCTCAGAGTGCAGTGTCCCCAGCCCTGGCTCAGCTCCTTTCTCTCAACCATCCAGCATTCTGCAAGGGCACTAAGGGAGCAGCCAGACAGCCAGTTTCACATGTACACACCTCACAGACCAGCTTTTCCAAACAATTGTGAGGAAATTGAATTGTTCATTCATCCTGCAACTGCCTCATGATCTGCAGAGAGGTGGTGGGCAACAGGTGAAGCCTGTAGGAAGCTGGAGAGGGCTACAAAGTGTTTTCAGAGGAAATCAACATTCCTTTGGTGCCTCTTGCTGCACAACACCAGCAGAGAGATGCTGACAGCCACTGAGGCTGTATAGGCTCTCATTGCCTCACTTGATAGACCATTAACTTTAAGGACACTTCCCCGGCAGCCTGCTCCAGTTGAAGAGTCTCTGATTATCTTTCCAGGCAAATTAATCACTGACATATCTCTTTATTTTATTCTGAATGAACTAATAAATGAATTTACTAGGTGATTTCTTCATTTAATACTGCAGTTTAAATCAACAGACAACAGCAGAAAACTGGTTTATTGAAACTTGCTCATTGCCTATAGCCATTTCCATGGTGCTGGAGTGTAAATCCTCCCTGAGCAAGGCTGAGTGATGCTTCTCAGCTGGAGCCCACAAAATATGTAAATGCACTTCCAGAAGACAAACACAGCTCTGGAGTGTGTGGTATAACCCTTCCTAAACCTGTGCCCTGGACTAAGGGACCAGTGAGACAGTTGTACTGCAAGTCAAACCAGAACTTCCCAATAGATGTTAGAGACTGTTTAAGAGTTCCTAAAGGAATTCTTCTTAGTTCAAAAGTAGACAAAGTAGATATTTATGTGTCAGGAAAGACAGTTCCTTTTCCCCAGTGGAGATGTTATTTGTACCTTCTAAACACTAAGGCTACTAACAATAATCCCATGCAAACAGGAAATAAGCAGAGAGGCACTCATAGGAAAAAAATGATGAACACAGAGAGGTTCCTATTTCTACTCTCAAAATAGTCCTGGTTTTATGTACATTAAAATTTCCTACTGAAACTATTTCTGACATTGCCACCATTCCTGGCACAGATCAAAGAGAAAGGAACCCCCAGGCTCTGCTGTCAGTGTGTCCTTCCAGCCTCAGTGCCAGCACCCAGCTCCCTGTGGCACTGAGGGCGCCTGCTGCCACCCCCTGCACACCCAGCTCTGCATGCCAGGGCACAGGGACACCCTGCCTCGCCCTGCCAGTGCCCCAGCTCTGTCCTGCAGCATCCCTCGGGCAGGGGGACACTGCTCCAGGTGCTGGGGCTTGGCCCCCGAGCTGCACAGGGGCTGCCATGAACCCACTGCCGTCCTTACACATCGGGATCTCTCGCTGCTGACAGTGACCCCGAGAAAAGTTTGAAAGTCTCTTTTCCCAGCCCGGTGCTTGAAGAAGGAGTCAGAGCTCTTCATTTCTTGGTCTCAAGGTTGTTTATTGTTCCTTATCTATAAAAAATTTTCTCCTGCCCTGCTGAGGTCAGCTCAGAAAGACAGTCAGAGGCACTCTGCCTGTCCCCAGGGTGGTGCTATGTCTTTATACTAAAAACTACGTGTACAATATTTACAATTACTTTCCAATACCTATCACCTATGTTAGACAGTGA
>JAWWMN010000272.1:62723042-62733142 GCA_035047745.1 Catamblyrhynchus diadema
AAATAATAAATCAAGCCTTCTGAAACATGGAGTCAGATCCTCATCTCTTCCCTCATCCAAGAACCCCTGTGAACACCAGCACATCCCCTGGCTTTCAGTCGGCCTTGGCAGGTAGAAATCCTCCTAACCCTCTGCACAAGGAGGGGAAGGGGCTCATGTCAGCATCAGGAGAGCACTGCCTTTCACTGAGACTGTCTGGAAGGCCACACTGGAAGGTTTCTGGAGTTATTTAGGATCTAAATTAGGTCACAGCCAATTACTGCCTGCATGGTGGAGACCTTGGTGCTGCAGAATGGCTGAGCCTTGGGATAAAAATGCAATAATTCAGCAGATGATATATCACTGCTTGTGTCACACATGGCCATTTATCTCCAGTTAAGACATGAATAATGCACTAAAAGGTTTTTTTACTGACCAGTCAATTTTTTCAGCTCCCCTTCCTGAAGTGTGTTACTGGCGCTTCAGGTACATGGCCAAGAAGGAAAATACTTGGGGGCTGGCAAGATTCAGGAATTAGTTCTGCTTTCATGGACTGTAATGAGTCAAAAGCATCTCGCAGAAGAAGTGAGATGAAGCTAGACTAAGAAAATAGAAATGGAGGTAAATGTTGAAAGCCTTTTAACAACAGACTACTGTGTAACAAAAGTGGGTTTCACCAACTTGTCTCATTCAAGAAGCAATGCAGCCAGCTAAATCCAGGGCACTGGCCCCTCTGCCCTTCAGACAAGCACATGGTTTTCTGCCAGCACCTCCACACTTGCCTTTGCAGTTCCTTCTGCTTGCAGAATTTGAAAAGGCATTCTTAGGAATTAGTGAAAAGCCATTCGAAAAGCAACACTCAAAGACTAGTGGATTAAAATCCCAAATGTCAGATCATGGTCATTGCACATTGCACTGTGCAGCTGAGAAAACTTCTACAAACACACATAAACACACACACATACCCACAAATACCCCCTCACTTTGGGACAGCACTCACAACACCGTGTCAACTATTTAAAGACACCAAATCCTTCTGGTTAGTGCATGTTCCTGATATGGATTTCCCAGGGCCAGCACCATCATCACTCATGCTGATTGATGGTACAGGAGGCTTTGACTTCCATCCAGCCCTTACACCCTTTGGACAGGATCACAATGGCAGCAGAGCTGGGCTGTCTACATCAGATATCACAGCATATTTTAAAACTAATTCTCTCTTCTTCTGACCTGCCATGGTATTTTCCCTCTTTATAAATAAATGGCTTGCTAAGAAGAACAAAATATCAGCTGTGTAGTAAAGGTTGCTCAGAAGTTTATCTCCAAGGCTTGGAATTCTCTGAACTTCTCACAGATTTATCTCTGTTTTATTTCTTTGAACCAAGATTTCCCTAAACCCTTTGTCATAATGGAAGAGAGATTCTTACGTTGCAAAGCTACAGAAGGAAAATTACCTGATTGAAACCTGACAGCCAAGTTTAAGAGCATTGGTAAAGAGCTGAGAAATTACTCAGTGAAGTTAAGATAAAGGAAAACTCACAGAATAAAATTGCATTGTTTGAGATGTTATTGCAACTGTTCTGTAGAAAAGCATCATTAAGGGCATTGATGTAAAATGAGGAAAGGAACAGAGCATATCTCAATGAAAGCACAGCAGAACATGATTTTAGGGCAAACAAATAAACAGAGACCCAGATGGATTTGCAGAGAGTTTGTACTCAACCAAAGACAGAGATGAGTTCCAGCAGAGTTCTTTGGTTTTCAGAGATAAAAACTGCTGCTGAGACATCAAGACTGACACAAAAGAAAGAAAAAAAGATTTGAAGGTTTCTACTTAATAATTTCTATATTCTTTTTAACCTTCTTCTTAGTAGTTCAAAATTGTTTAAAAGAGATATGTTTCAAGCATGTTGTAACACCACAACTTACCTCACCACTGCCAGCTCTGCAGGTTCCTCAAGGAAAATAAAATTCCTAATTCTAACCAGACAATCATAAAAATCCTAATAAGGAACACACTAGGAATGTTAGATATGGAAATGGCCTTTATGTTTTTCAAATTTTTCACTGTATCTACCACAATTGGATATTTTTTATTCTATGACTGCAGGTCTAAAAAACGTGGCCACTGCACGTGTGTTTGCAGATATACGAGGAATCATAAGGGACTGAATTAAAGCAACGAAAAATTCCTCTCTCTCTCAGCCCTGCATAGATAAATCTTTCCAGAAGAGAGCCATGGTGACAGCTGAAATCTTACAATAATTTCTCTGGAGTCATGAAGGCTGGACTCTCCTCCTGTGAGTCATTAATAAAAGGGTCCCCTGCATTGGGTTATCAGAGAGAGGCCTCTCCTCACCCCTGGACTTTCCTGCAAGCCCTGAAGGATGTGGTGAGCAGGTGCCGCTGTGGCTGAGGGCAGATGAGAGTCCTTAGGGGCTGTGGAGGAGGTGAAGCTGCTCCCTTGTGTCCCCCTGCCCACAGGCAGGTGGTGCCAGCCTGGCCAGGGCTCCCAGATAAATGCAATTTATCATTGCATTTAATTACTCATTTCAGTTTGCAAAGAATCATGTGGTTTCAAATAGTTGAAACTGTTCATTTGTGATTATGCATTCCTCAGCTCTCTGTTTAAGCAAGCTAAACATTTTCAGCAGGCTTTTGGAAGCAGCATTTTTTTTAAGAAATATTTTTGTTCATCCTCACACCTTTTGTTTTATTTACTGTGCCACTGACTACCTGGATGGCACGAGCTCTCAGGTGGCCCCAAGGCTGCATCTCCTGTGGGGAGCTCAGCTCAGCCCAGTGCCCACAGTGGAGTGGGGACGGGTGCATGGTGGGCTGGGGTGTCCTGCAACCCCTCTGGATCTGCCCAAGCAGCAAAAGCCTGAGTTTGCCACCAGATCTCAGCTTTGAGTTTGGGATTTTTTTTTTTTTTTGCAGAGAAGTAATTTCCAGAGCAATAAAGAACAAGTCTGAATCTCTCTTAAAACTACACACTTTTAGGTGTAATCATTTTGACCTGTCTCCCTGATAAAAAAAAAGATTTATCTGAAAGTCCTGAAGGCACTAAAGCTGTTGTGAGAAAGGATGCTGAGCACACTGGTCAGCGAGATAAATGAACCTAGTCAAGCTAGGAATAGCACCAGAAAGATGTTATTAAATCAGTGCTTGGGGAACCAGGCTTCTGCTTAGCTTTCTATTTTTTTCCCTCTTTCTGATTTCCCTGCCAAGAGAACCAGAGGCAGATCTTTGCAAATGTTTTTCCAAAATTTTCTCTTTAAAAACCAATTGTGTTTACACAGTTGGGATATCATATGTGGCATATTGGTTGGGGGTGCATAAATGCATTGTAACCAATATAAGAAAGAAAAAAGCCACAAATCCCACTCCATCTATTTTTGTCTGGTTTCTTCCCTGGACTCTGAGAAATGTATACTTTGCTCTGTCCTCCACACAATAAATTCCTGGAGTAGAGACTCAACCATTGTCTGGGATTGTTTCAGCAACTTCTCTTGCTTTTACTTTCATTTTATATGTTGCTCTTCAGAAGCCACATTTTTATGGCTCCTCAGAAATCCATTTGTCCTGCAATAGGAAACCTTTCCCCAAACCAAGTACTTGTTTCAGCTGGATGGTTTATTATCCATTCTCAGACATTTGTTCTCTTTCTACAAATGGAGGCAACAAATGAAATGAAAACTATAAAGCTGACAAATACCAGCCATCAGAGTGCAGATTAAGAGTACCACAACAACATTTTTTTATTATGACTGCTGAGGTCATAGAGTAAATTTTAAAAAAATTGTGGGAAAAATTCTTTGTATCATCTTTTTTCTGACCTTAACCCACAGGCAGAGGAACAGCCAGAGGCTGTGTACATCCTCCTGTTACTACAGACAAGTCTGAAGTGTTCTGGTTTCTATTGGAGCCAGGCTCTCCTCCACGGTGCCCAGCAATAAGACAAGAGGCAATGGGCAGAAACTGATGCCCAGGGAGTTCCTGAACTTGAAGAAGAACAGCTTTCCTGTGCAGTGACCAAGCATGGAACAGCTGCCCAGAGAGGGTGTAGAGTCCCCCTCACTAGAGATATTCCAGAATAATCTGGACACACTCCTGTGTCATGGGCTCTGGGATGATCCTGGCTGAGCTGGAGGCTGGACCAGATGAGCCTCTGTAGTCCATTGCAGCCTGACCCACCCTGGGTTCTGTGCTGTGCCCAGCAGCATCTGAGGGGGGTCTCAAACACAGAGTTCCCTGCTCAGACACTGAGCACTGTTCCATGAGCTCAAACACCTCCCCTCCCACGTTCCCATGGCCCTTGTCCTTGCTGTGCCACAGAGACCTTGAGGAGGGGCCTCAGCACCCTCTGGGAACTACCACCATTGCCTTCAGCCTCCTTGTTTCCTGGACAGGCAGCTCATTGCTGCTTTTCTCCTACAACATCCCCATCTTCCCTCCTGCTAGTGGGGCTCCGGTTGCTTTGCCATGGTGTGTGAACCCAGGAGAACAATATGCATTTTAACTGTCTTGAGTGTGAATGGGTTATAGGAATAATAATATAATAATATTCCTATGAGGCTGGAAAGGCAAAGCCTGCAGGGCTGGCAGATGGGCTGATGGCAGCTCTGCCATGCAAACACATCAATGCTGTGTTGTAAGCCAAAACATACCAAGAGAGGATGTGCCCAGGGTTTGTATAAAGCTCTCTTTCCTTTGAAATTAAGCTGTGTTCTCTATTGTTTCCATTAATATATTTGGTAGCCTCAAAAATTGTTAAAGGTGAAGCAGAATTTCAGTCAGGGAGAGAGATAAGCCACCTTTTTTAGATCTGTTCAGACCAGGAAACAGTAGATGACACCCACTTCAAACTGATGTCACAGAGCCAAGCAGGGTGAAAGCCCCTGTATCTCCAGCACAGTGTGGGTGCAGAACAAAAGCTGAGTCCCCAACTGCTTGCAGCTGCTTCTGAGCATATCTTTCACATGAAAACAACTGTTCAAACAAACCTTGAGGAGAAACAAAGTGAACAGCTACATGAATAACAAATGATACCACACTGAGTGTTACAAGTCTTCTGGATGGAGCCATCTGTTCTTGGAACCCATATATTTATGCTTCCAGTGTGACTTTCTATATTCCTGCAACTCGAGCTGATATTAAACATGGTCATGCGTGTGTGTGTGTTAGTACATTTTTCTAGCAGATTTTTTTAACTGCTGGGTTTATGCAACAGCTTTCATGCTAGGATACAAACAGAAATGTTCCTCAGTCATACTCTTGTGACCATAGATCACTGGATATGACAGAGTAATGTAAAGAGTAAAAAGAGTAAAAAGATTTTTTTTCCCACTGTTGAACAGAAAAAAAATTCTGTCTTCCTATTAGATGATTATTAGCTTTTCAGCAAGAAAGATATAGCCTTGCAAAGACTCCTCTTTTTTTTCCTTACTTTGCTCAAAGTTTCTGAGGAGCCTGAACTGAGTGAATGATGCTCTTTTCTTTCCAAGTACTACGGGAGCACTGAATTGTGATTCATTATCCTGTCCTCGGGGGTTCAGGAGACAGCAACACACATTCCTCAGTTACAAGAGATCACACGCTAATTAACAGCATTATACATTTATGAACCAATTATCATATTTGCACAGGACAAGTGCATCCTACTTCTAATTATAATTTCAGGTCTCACTTGAATAAGCTGTCATTGAAGAAAAGCCCAGTGCACCCTGTCAGCATTTTGCAAGCAGAAGCCAAGATGTGCCAGTGTGCTCAGCAGCTTCCTTCCCTACACCATCCACAGCTCAAGCAGCATTCTGTCCTCACCTGTGCAGAAAAGGGCTGACTTGACTTTACTCAGGAAATGCTTCTCACCGTCCTCCCCCAGCCCCTCCTTCGCGGCTCAGAACAGGAGAGGAGGTCGATTATGCCCTCAAAGGCCTGGTACTGGGAAAATAACCACCACACACCCAGGCACCATAAACCTGGCAGTTTGAAATTACCCACTCTTTGCTTGCAGTGCAGTCTCTCCTTCAACCTCTCCCTCTTTCTCTCTTTACCTACCAGCCATGCAGAGACAGAAGGAAAATTAAAGTAGAGGTGAGTTGTCTCATTGCAGCTGATCTGAAGCTGCCACCTAAAGCAGCATAGAAGAAAACAAGTCCCGGGATAAGGCAGGGACATATTGGATTCAATCCCAAGCAAAGGCCTCAGCCAACCCTGTTCTAGCTGAGATGCAGATCCGCCCCTGGCCAGAGATTTGGACAGAGAGGCCCCATTCAATCAATTATCTGAGCGTGGGAAATGCAAAGCCCCTATGCAAGGGGCAGTCATGTTAAACCCATGGCTGTTTGTGATCACCCACAGTGCTGTGTCCTGTGTCTGTCTCCAATCCACAACCCCACATACCAGAGGTGAGCCTTTGCTTTAATGTCTTTTGTGTAAAAAGGAAACAAGCTGCCTCTCAGGGCACGTAGCAGCTCAGGTGTGTGTCTTCCCCTTCTGTGAGGGCAAGCACAAGCTGATATCTCGCACCCTTGCAGGGATGGTGGTCCCTGCCTTGACATCTCACACATCTCCACATCCCTTCTGCTCCCCCACAACATTTCTTAATGGCTTCAGCCTCTCTTTGCAGTTTTTCCCATCAACACACCAATCCAAATTATTTTCTCTTCCTGCAGTGGTGTTCTGTATGTGTAACTTCCACAGCCACCTTCACTACCCATCTGTACAAGGAGTACAGAGGAAAAAATACTTTTAGTAGTCCTTTAAAACAGACAGAAATGAGTCATTCTAACTGATAGTGCCATGAGAAAGCCTGGCCCACACATCTGTCTGGAAAATTCATGGGTACCTGAGAACAAGAAATCATAATATTTGGCTCTGGAATTTATAATATTTGCTTCTTCTGCTACTCCTTCTGCTGAAATATATTCTGTTACATTTTTGTCAATTCCTGGATAAGGAAAGAAGCAACACTTTAATCTTCTCTGAGGCAGACTGTATATTTCAAAAGCTCTAAAAACATGAGTTTTCCAAAGCACTGTCATTGCTCCTGCAGGCAGAATTGTTGCAAAGCAAGTAATAAGACTTCAAGCACTAATCAAAATATTCAGAATTGCAAGTTGGTAACAAACAACCTGAAGCCTAAATAGCTCTTAGCAGTAAAAATAAATCTAGCCTTGCCTGGGATCTCCATGGACTTTTGTACTTCATGAACCAAAAATATATTTCTATTTCAGCTTTTGAATTAGTTGCTGTTTAGGCCACCTCAACATCTGTGGGAAAACCTTCTCTGGCAGAGGAAGGAAACAGCTTTGCAGAGATTCTGCTTAGTGAGGTCGAGCAGTATCTGCAGAGGAGACCTGCTTCCAAAAACAGCCCTGCCAGCCCTGTTTTATTACCAAAGTGGTTTTGGTTGAATGCAATGAATCTGCTCTGCCCGTGGAGTTAAATCCACTCTGCCAGCAGCAGACGCTGGCTCTGGGCGTGTGGTGGCCAGGGCCACAGCTTGGCCTGTGCCAGATGCAGGGGCTGCTGTGTCCAGAGTAAAAATACTAGAAATTTTCACTAAAACAATCTCTTCTAGTCCATTTTGAACTGCATTTTAAGTTTCTCAGACTATACCAAACGATCTGCACGAACACCACGTGTCACAAGCTGTGCAGTGCTGTTCACAACTCGGGGCAAGAGCATGCTGGTGACGCTGTGATGTTTACTGACAAGATAAAATAAATCCCAGAGAAAAACACCATTATGTCCTTCCCAAATGAAAGCAGGCGTCCCTAAAACTATGGACATTCTCTGAAATGCCTGTTTAAAGTATTTGGTAAATAGGAATACTTTCCACTAGCTTTGGGTAGCAGAATGTTTAAAGATGTGGTGTAAACACCTCACTCCTCTATCTGGGACCCGGGGACAGGGTGTGTTCGAGGCAGATATTAATGCCCATCTCTCTACTGCTGAACCAGACAATCACACGTGCTCACAGGGATGTGTTGGGAGCTCTCCTGAGAGTGCTGCTATGAGGAAGCCCCAAAGGGTGCCCAGAGAGATGGATTTTCAGCTGGTCTTTTTGGGGATGCAGGTGAGGTCACTGGTACAAAAATTTCTCTGCCCTGAGTATTCTGCAGCAGGGTTTTGAGCTTTAAGTCCAATTTATTCGACTTGTACAGTGGAAAAAACAGTTGGAGATGTGTGGTCCAGGGAGAGACCCCAAACAAAGGAATCCCTGGGCCTTTATACCCTGACAGTCCATGCAGCTGATCCTCACCCACCCCTCATGCACCCTGCACACACCTCTTTGTCCAAAGGTGATTTTTGGTCTGGGGTCTTCTAACATCTTACTGAATTCTTCCTCTGTCTCACAGTGGGTCAGTAGCTGACTTTAAGTTGTGGCTTCCTTATCTCCCAGCTTCCACTGGCCTCAGGGCTGCCTTTTACATAACTAAGAAGAGCTCAAGACAAGCTCAGTCTAAGATAAAACTTGAGAGAACTTCAGTCTAAGGCTTTAGTTCAGTTCTAGTTACTCATACTAAGCAATCGTTAGCAGAACTGGGCTGGCTACAATCCCTCTGAAGGATTCACTCAGGAGCCCCTGTGACATGTTCATAGATCCCATAGATCCCAGGGCATCCTGAACACCCTGTGCTCTCCTGCTCCCTCCTCCCCAGCGCAGCAAGGGCGGGAAGAGCAGCTCTCTAAGCAGCACTGGAGAAACTGGGAACCAGGGCGTGATTAGCATCACTGGTTTCCAGCTCAGTTTGGTATGAGAAGAGATCTGGTTTCTGGTTTCATTCCTGCTGGGGCAAATAAGATGAAATGGAGGCAAAGTATAAAATATGCACATCTGAAGTGGAAAGGAATTCACTGGGACTGATAAAACAGAATCTTAACAAACATTTAAGGAAAATACTTGAATCCATTTTATTCCCCTTCTGTATATGAAAGACAAAGAATTTGAGGTACCAGTCTGAATTAATTTTGAGTCAGTTCACATGCAGAAAATGTACATTAGCTTTGCTCAGGGGGAGGCAGTTAATGAATCTAACCTCATAGCTGTAAAGTATCAGCTCCATAGTTAGGACAATAACCTCAGAGCAGTAAACCTCATTATCTGTACAGCTCACTTAATCCTGTTCAATTAGGCATAGATAAATAAATGGAAAAAAATTACATTATTTATCAGTTCAAACATTAAATAAAGCAAACCAAGAATAATCACCAGTTAAAGCCAATATCTCTTGCAGTAGTCACACATTTCTGCTGTTTTGTAGACAGGATGCCTAGGCTTCCTCCTTGCTTCCCTGGGTGGTACCAATGCTGTACCCACAAGACATCAGGTCCATTTTTCCTGTGGTCTTCCCACTGTTTGCAGCGCTGTGTTCCACATTCTATCTGGGTACACGTTTTCCATCAGTGGCTCCAGATTTATCCAGAGTCTTGCATGTAGGCTCATTTAGCTGTCTGAGCAGAAGTGATAGATTTTACTTCCTTCTGGTATTTCGCCTGTTAGAAAACACATTTTCTTCCATTTCTCACTGTTTCTGCCCAGCTTTGGTCAATACTTCCCTTTGGTTACCTACAGAATTTATCACTGCATTTAATAGCTCATTTCAGTTTGCCAAAGAACCATGTGGTTTTAAAAAGTTGAAACTGTTCATTTGTGATTATGTGTTCCTCAGCTCTCTGTTTCAGCAAGCTAAACATTTTCAGCAGGCTTTTGGAAGCAGCATTTTTTTTTTTTTTAAGAAATATTTTTGTTCACCTTCACACCTTTCATTTTCTTTACTGTGCCACTAACTTTACCCCCTGTCATCTTCAGCAGCGTTACCACTCAAGATTCAGACTTTTTGTTCAACTCCATTACTATCCTTACTCTGCTTTCCCAGTCCCCTCTCTGTATTGGCTCTGGCTGGCTTGGAGCAGCCCCACCTTTGGAGGCTTCCTTTGGAGCCTTGGCTGTTAGGAAGGATGAAAGTTTGACAAGAAAGTCTCACAGATGTATGTGCTTAGCAGAAAGATTTTTAAATGTAGAGTCTGATGAAAGAATAGAGATGGAAGCAAGTTTTGATCTAGAAGAAAAGAATTGCTGAGCCAGCCTTACTGGATAACCAAGGAGGCAA
>JAWWMN010000272.1:62743335-62763391 GCA_035047745.1 Catamblyrhynchus diadema
TATGATATATATTACATTAAAACTGTACTAAAAGAATAGAAGAAAGGATTTCATCAGAAGGCTAGCTAAGAATAGAAAAAGAAGGAATGATAACAAAGGCCTGTGGCTCGGACAGAGCCCGAGACAGCTGGACTGTGATTTGCCATTAATTAGAAACAACCGACATGGGCCAATCACAGATCCACCTGTTGAATTCCATAGCAGCAGGTAACCATTGTTTACATTTTGTTCCTGAGGCCTCTCAGCTTTTCAGGAGGAAAAATCCTAAGGAAAGGATTTTTCATAAAACATGTCTGCGACACTCTGAGCACAGCAGGGCAGCTCTCCCTGGCTGGAGCTCAGACCTGCCCTGGGATCCCCTGTGGCACCTGGCACACTCATTGCTTTGCCTTGCTTAGAGCATGTGTCAGCTTCTTCCCCTGGGTCAGTTATTCTCACTGATAACCTGTCAAAGGACAAAATCAGTCCCATTGCCATGCTCTTCCTTGCTGTAAAAGAGTGTTGCTGAATTTCCCAGAGTTGCCCAGAGCTGTATCTGATGTGGATAGAGATCAATCCCCTCCTTGGCATCCGTGCTGTCCCACTTGGCAGAGCCCAGCACCCTCCCTGCAGCAGCAGTGCCCGGATCCCACAGTGTCCCACTGGGGCTATGAAGTTTTTCACATAAGAACTCCAGATAAGCAAAAGTTTCATTTTTTAATAAAGCACCAGGAGAGGGGTCAATGTTTTCATGACATTTCATTTATCAGCTGTTAATTTCTATTACTCTTGTTCACCTCTGTTTCCCAGAGGCCAAATGCAGGACAGCTCTGAGAATCTGCAGAGGGGAAAATGACAAAAATATCAGTTATTGTAACCAAAGTCTTCAAGCAGCTAAGAAAGTCTGGAAGGCACCATGGAAAGGTTGCTATTTATAGAGACATAGCTGCCAGCTATCTTAGATTTTAAACTGCAGATATTTATTACAAATTGTTGGGGTGGGTATTTGTGAAAATAACAAGGTCACCTCAAACCTACCAAAGTAATTTGTTGATTATTAACTTTTTTTTTAAAAGCACTTGAACATTAGGTTAGGAAAGTAAAAAGGAAGCAATGGACTAAAAGCTTCATCATAGTGAAAATATACAAGAGCATTCCTTTTTCTCCTGACAGTATAGGACAGAAGTGTAAAAGGCTGAGGAATAAGGTGTGTAAAACCACACCATGCATCTGTGTCAGATTGTATGTGATGTAAACAAAACAATCATACTGGAGTGAAAGGCAAAATTACAGCACAAGGAATTTATTTTCCCACAGTAGGTCTATCACACCTTTCTAAAAGCAGTGCTAGTCAAAGCAAATACATTTTCCATGTCCCCAGAAAATCCCCAAGACCGCTCCTCTGTGCTCTGTAATTCAGATAGAAGAGAATCAGATAACAGTGCCAGGCTCAGACCAGGCACTCCTGGCAGCTCTGTGGGCACTCCAGGGCTCATTGCCTCTGCAGGGCTGGTAAAACCCACCAGCCCAGGAGCAGCAGCAAATCCTCCAGGAAGATGTTCCCATAAGGCATGCAGAGATTAATTTATTGCTGCATGCAGAGATTAATTTATTGCTGCTGTCCATTCTGACCAGGGCCTTGAAAGGACAGCAGATTGCAGCCCCACTGGGGCAGACCACAGAGCTCCTGCTGTAGCTGTGAGGGCACCTACCTGTTCCCTGGTGGCACAGCCTGCCCTTCTGAGGGCCTAATGACCAATTAGAGCTAATAACAGAAATGAGGACTGATATTTTAGCCAGCCAGCCGTGATAGAGCAATGGTAGGCAAGGTGCTAGGCTTGGTTCTGCTGGGGGCACCAGCGTGGTCAGCACCCCCAGGGCAGGCTGGCCCAGCTCCACCAGTGCCCCAGGGGAGCAGGGTCTGTACCTGGCCCATCAGACAGCTCAGGGCAGCACAGAGGGGATCCAGAAGTCCCAGGTGTGCCCCACCTTGGGTTGCTGGGGGTGCCACAGACCCCCGCAGCAGACACAGTAGGGACCCACCCATGCAGCAGGATGAGAGGAGGGCAGGTGATCTGGGTCTGACCTGCTGCAAGCTGCCCTCTGCAAGGCTGTGCCAGCTGCCACAGCTGGCCCTTGGAACATTTCTCTGTTCCTGCTTTAGTGCTTGTGGCTGCCACAGTCCATTGAGAGCCTTGCCAAGAGAAGTCCTGCACAGTCACGAGCACTGTGTGAGAAGAGGCTGCTTTTCCTCTGCCTTCCCCACAGAAAGAGGGTTGTGTCATGATGTTGGGCATGATAAGGTGATATGGATTCAAGCTCCCTGTTCCATTCTCTTGGGGGACCAGAGAACAGCAATCATACGAGAAATCCCACCTGAACCATGGATACAGCACAAAAGAAAAACAATCTGCTGCACCTCTGAAAATGATAGGTAAGACACAGTACTACCAGACAGTGGAGTTCCTACACAGAAAGACCATGTAGACAGTCCTCAGTATCTGGGAGAATTCTCTCAAGAGAAGAAGCCAGTTTTTTAATTATGAAAGGGCAATTAGAACAAAGAAAATTAACTCTTTTCCCATATTTCTGTGAGCTAGCTCCTCCCTTACCTGAGGTAAAGGTAGGTGAGTCCCAGTTCAGCCTTGAGGCTGCCAAGTTTAGTCTTGCTGCTGCTGCTGGGCCAGGAGGCACCTCAGAAAATAACTGAGAAATACCCCCCACACTTTGGAAGGAGACAAGCTTCTTCCAGAGCACCTGCCAAGTTCTGCTGCTCTGCATGCCAGGAGTCCATGAGCCAGCCCAGAGGCTTGACTCCATGCAGCTCAAGTGGCTCGTCAAAGATCAACGTAAAGGTAAACACAGAATGTGAGCAGTGATTAAACACTTTTCAATGGTGACATTTAATTTCTTATTTGCTGGTCTCAGATCACACACTGATGATCGCCTCTCACTTTCAGCAAGCCCCCATGTGATGAGCAGCTGGAATTGAGTTTTTTCAGGGCAAGCACCCGTGTTCCTCTTTCACAGCCTGTGACCACAGCCCTTTGAGCCCTGGGAGCCCATGGCACCCTGCCCTATGCTGTATCTACGGTACCAGCCTCTCACCACGCTGCTCTAGCTGGCTGAACCTGCTGTGCCAGGTCCTCAGGTGAGCTGTGCCTTCTGTTTCCCTGAGGAGACACCAGAGATAGATATATCATCTGCCTACAGAGACACTTTGGGTAGAAGTTGAATTTGAGTGTTTTTTAGTCACTTTTGTTTGAAAAAAAAAGCCTCAGAAAACTGGTCCAATCACATGGAATACCTTTGGCTGAAATCAGAATTATAAACAGTGGCTTTAAAGAAAATCTTCCCCCTAATTATTCCTTTCCGTTATAAGTAATCTTTAGGGACTATGGGAAAGCTTATCTAGAACAGTTTTCTTGTTCTAATTACTTCGGTTTTCGCTGAAAAGAAATTATTTCTGCATGTAGTTGGAGAACAAGTTCGGCAGGTATTTCTTTGTCATCACTAAAGTAGGAATAGTGACATTCTGGACCACTGGAAGTCAGGACAAATTTTGGTACTGTTTTTCCTATACTCTAGAGTTTCCATCTGAGTGAGGCTGTGGAGCTGAGAGGTCTTGTGTGGCATGTCACTGCCTGGCTGCTGAATGCAACCATGGAAGGATGACTCAAGGGTGCCAACACTGTCTTCCTAAATTTCAACCCTGTTGCATATTTAAAGTTTGGCAATTAGTATAAGGAATCAAAGCAATCTCAATTTGAAGTACTTTAAGTTACCTCATTAGATCCAATATTAATTTCTTCATCATCTCATCACAATTACATTTCCATTTCAAATTATTTATCTCTGTTAATTCTAATCAATTTTATATTTTGCTAACAACAAGTGTGATCTTGATGGGTGGCTGGCGCACCTGAAGGTGACTGCAGCAGGCAGGTGACCCTGTGACAGACCATCCCACAGTGCATGTCCTGCACAAAGGAAGTCCTGTGAGACGGCACGAGCTATCAGCAGATGGGGGTAATTTTATTGCTGCACTTTCCTCACCTCCCAAGTTTGAAACAACTGTCACAAAAGCAAAGGCTCTTCTTGCTGGATCAGGGGCTGAAGATAGCAGTGACTGGAGACAGCACCTGGCCTGGCTTGGCAGGGCTCAGTGTGCAAGGTGACAGCACCTGGCCTGGCTTGGCAGGGCTCAGTGTGCAGGGTGGCTCAGTGTGCAAGGTGGCTCACCTGGTTGCACACGTCCAGCCTCATCTGTAATTCCTTTGCCAGCACAGAAAAGGATCCCTGAGGGCCAGCAAAGCTCGTGCTGTGTAACTCATGACCAAGGCTGGGCCAGCACAAGAACCACCCTGCACCAGGACAGGAGGTGCCCTGAGCTATTGGCTGTGCTTGCTGCAGCGCCAGAGTCCCTGGGGAAATCCACCTGCAAATTGTGTTTAAAATAATAACCCACTGGGCATATTGTGTCTCAGGAAGAGCTGCCTTGAGGGGAGGAAAATTGCAAGAGACAACCAAAGCCTGCTGGTTTGAGGACAAGCTGCTTCAGCAGAACCCCTGCAAATTGCAGCTCGTTTCTGGTGTCCCCTGCTGTCCCTTACCCTGAGGTTTTCCTCGTGTCACTGACCATCACCTGGCCAAGAGCTATTGTAGGTTTCATTTGCATGCTCAAAGCACATTTAAAGAGATGCTGACATTTTTCCAAACAGAGAAAATTTTCTGCTACTATACTGAATAATGTGTTACACTGTAACATAATGTCAGAATGAAAATTTGTTCTGAACAATCATTAAAAGGAAAAATTAAGCTATAAAGTACAATCAGCCCTTGAATGTAAAATCACAATTTAAACTCACACTTTATGAAGACATAGGCATAAAGAGAAACAGAAATGTTTAAAATAATTATGTACTTTAACAGAACTTAAAGTATTCTTTGATGTCTAAAGTTTTAACGAGTGAAATAAAAGTACGACAGAGTATGAGACCATATCTCCAGAAGTTGGGTCTTGAAAAGAAAATACTATCATGAGATTTCCCATCAGAATTACAAAAATGACAGCACTGGGAGTGCCTGCTTCCAGAACTGAAATATTAGCTTTCTGTGAAAATGACAATGTCAGAGACAAAAAATCTCAGTTCTATGTTTCTGATGCACTGATTGGCTCCTTCACTTTCAGCTAGAGCTATCCAGCGAGGAAAGACAAATGAGGAGAATTTTTGTTAGGAAAGATAGATTCAAAGTGCTGTTATTTATAGTTTATTACTGGCCTGCTTATGTTTATATTGTTATTGTTATGTTGACTGTCCAAAAGTAGTCAATTACCCCATGAGAATTCCAGAGTGTATTCTAAAAAGTAAAAATCCCTAAAAGTAGAAATCCTCAATAAATGAAAAATAAACTTACGAAACCCCACAGGTATTAGAGCTGAAAAGCATGACTGAATTTAAACTTGAAACTTTGAGTGAAATATGTAAAATGTAACATAAGATACTTGAAAACTGATGAATGCCAAGGGATCTAAGTATTGGATCTGTCCTCAAAGAGAATCCTTTTGGCTAACATCTACATGCCAGGAGCTGCAGTGCAGCACCAGGGAGACAAAGGAACCCGCCAGTGCTGAAAAGCTTTTGTTTGCACTCAGTAGTGTTCAAAAAAGCGATCTCAACAACCTGTCTCTAGCGACAGCTGTGTCCTGTCTCAGCATCTGGGGCCTGACTTTAAATAACTGACATGTGAACAATTTGGACTCCCCTGGTGTGTGAGAAACCTCTCAAAAGCAGCATAAGCCTCAAGCTGTGTCTTGCAGCCTCCACTGTAGCAGCAAAATATGCAACAGCAGCAAAAGACAATCCACATTTCTTTGAATCTTTGCATAACTCTTTTAGAGTCTTTGAAGAAGATCAGAGTATGAGGTGAATCAAAGAACTGATGAACTACATCTAACATAAATTATGGGACCAGTGTATTAAATCAGTTTCTTTTCAGCTGCCTGTTAGAGCAACAAATTAAAGCCTCAGACCTTCCCTCTTGAACTTTAAGACAAAAGGGTAATCCTTTTCTTATCTGTGGAGCACTTATTAGATTAGCCTCTGTCTTCAACGGGTGTCTCATTTTGACCTCATCGCTTGATGGGTCATTTGAGAAATTTACTCCTTTCTGAACCAGTCTGCCACTTTTCAGTGTATCACTATTTCTGAAGGGTTTTATCACTATTTCAGAAATGCTTTATAAAGAGCCATAATCACTTGTGACTCTAGTTAAAGAGAATAAATATACAACCCCTTTTGTTTTCTTCTAGCAGGAGAGATTCTTAATGAGAATGAGTCACAGTCTAAATAGACTGTCAATGTATAATTTGGGGAGCTGAGTGTTTTTGGTTTGTTTGGGTTTTTAGTTGGTTGGTTTGGTTTGGGTTTTTTGTTTGTTTTAAACTAAACTCAGAGAACTAAACTCGAAGAAGGCATTTTCTGTGGGTCTTATGTATTTATTTGTGACTTGAAAAAAAAATGTAATATAATTTTAATAAGTATATAGGTCAGATTTGAACCAAGTATTTCAGTGTCAGTATTTCGAGGTGTTAAGGTTTGTCATCCCACTGTCTAGTTCTGTTTGCTTTTTGTTGCAAAGAGGGCACATGAGATAAGAAAGAAAAAAACTGTGTAACAGTTCAAACTCTGGTGGAGGAGCCAAGTTTCCTATGGGGCAGAGCTCCATATCAAAGCAGCTACTCTGAGGAGTTGTGCTCTCTCTACACCTATCTGGGCTTTCACGTCACATCAATCACATCACACAGATCACACGGGTTTTTGCAGGAGCCTGCCTCAGCACTGCCTGTCTAGGAGCCATCAGAGCAGGGACTTTTCCAAAGCCCAAGTTCCCAGACACTAGCTCATGGTGTCAGGAATAACCAGAGCATCCCAAGGGCCTGCAGAGCTTGCATCACACCTGTACGTCTCCAAAACCACAAGAAGCATTTTGAGATGCACTTGTATGATTTTCAAAAATGGCCCTGGTGACAATCAGGGAGCTACCCATGCGTAGGAGTGCTGGGAAAATTTCAAATGCAACCAGGCTCCAGTGTGTCACAGTCCCCTGCTCCATTCCCAAGAGAGGAATTGTCATTTTACTGAGTCCAGGCCCTTCTCCACATGAATCTCCTGTTCCCACAGAACCCAGCCAGATACAGAAGCAACTTATCTCTGCTTACTTATTTACTTACTTACTTACTTACTGCTGAAGACTAGCAGCAGAAATCTGGCATTGAGATTTCAAAAGACCCCATCCATGTGGTACCGTAACAAAAACTTTTCTGCCGTGTTATTCTATGCAGAATGTTGGGAAGATACAGTCTTGTCCTCCACTTTAGAGCTCACCTTCGAGTTATTATTAACTCACCTTAGAGTTAATATTATGTATAAAATACTTTACAGAGAAGCACCACAACCTGATCCTACAATCCAGCTGCAGATTATTCATACAAAGAATTGAATTACAAATGACAGAATGACTGTCATTTATGTTTCAGTTGAAAAGATTCCCTAATAGAATAACCTGCTTCTTTTGGAGAAATAAAATTTGCAGTATAGTTCTATCTGTAGGGGCACTTAAAATTTCCTGGGGTATAGTCCATGGCTTTACAGACAGGGGCTAATTACTTTCATAATGAGTAATACAGTTTGCAAAATAATCATTATCAAACTTTCATGCAAGCTGATCTTGTTAGCTCAATTTCAGACAACAGAGTTTTATAACAGCTTGAAAAATGTAAAGGCCTATTCTTAAAAAAAAAAAATAATCCCACTACTATTGCTGTGGAAATTTACCACTCATTTTGTGGTAATCAAAATCTTTCTGATTATTAAGTTCATAGCGCCATTAAAGAAAATTCAAGCACATAAAGCAGCGATATTACAAGTTCTGATGACCGCCATTTAGTCATAAAACTATTTTGGTGACAGCCTTTTAGTCATAAAACTATTCTGAATTTATTTTTTAATTAACTAGAAAATACAAGTTATGGGTAGCAACAAGAAGATGTAAAACAGAACCTAGAAAATATGCAAGCAGAAAGATGAGCTTCTACACTTTGTTTCATTGTTGCATTATGAGATCACTTGTAATTAAACACATTCCAGATTTAAAGACTGGTTTTCTAAATCTTTGAGTTACTAGGAAGATGATTCATTTTGCTGTGTGTTTTCCTCGGTGATCCATCCATTGCATCCCTTCCAGTGCTAAAAATATTGTCATTTCACTGGTACACTGGCAGCATGTCAAATTCAAACCAGTGATATCAGCCCTATTTCCCTCACTGGAAAGTACTTCACTCACACTATGTCATTTTCTAGAGCAGCAATTTTGACATGGTGCTTCACAGGCTACTTCAACATCTTCTTTGGAAGGTAGATATGTTTGGAAAATGCTCTCAGACACATGGTGGAGTTCTTGGGGTGTCCTGTATAGGGACAAGAGTTGGTCTTGATGCTCCTGATGGTCCCTTCCAACTCAGCATATTCTGTTATTCTGTGATTCAACACAGAAAGTGTGCCCTTCCTGGAAAGTGCATTGTATTAGTCCATAAATCTGAAGTGATGATGAAGTATCCAAGCAGGGCTCTTGCCCCTCCTTTTCCTCAGTCTCCTATGTGCCACCCGTGCTTGCCTCTTCAGAGTTTGTCCAAAGTAGCTGCACAATGTACTCTGTTCTTTTCTCCCTTGGCATGTCCAGTAAATGCTGTTTCCTTCCAGGGCTCTGCCAAAGTATCCTCAGAGCAGCACAAACAGTCCAGACCTTTCTCACAAAGACTGAGAATTCATGGGTTAGCATGTTGGTTTAGGATTCAAAGGGACTTGTTTCAGTTGTGTGTAAAGGCTGAAGTTCAAAGCACACTGAGCATTCCGTTTGGCCATCTGCTCAACAACTCTAAAATTGCTTCAAATAACAACAAAGAATTTGGGGTTCTGTGAGCAGAAAAAATTCTTCTCCCAAACAGAAGGGCAACATACATGCAGCCACCCATCTGATATGTTCATACTGCATGTTTTTACTTGCACATATATTTTAAAATTCTCTCAGGTCATTGCATATATAAATTTTAAGAAGTCATCTAATCATGACTCAGTTCTGAACAGAAGGATAGAGGGGTAAGACTGGCCTCTTTGATTTAAAATGATCTAAAGGTGTTAAACAAATGTGGCTGAGACTGTCTGTAAAAGTCAGGCAACTACTTTTAAAATTTCTGATCTGGTAGTAATTCATTAAACCTAACATGGTCTGCTCTTCCAACACTTGCAAAATAATAGAGTGAGAGTTTAAAATGTGTTTCTTGACTATTCTTCTGGTCTGAAGAAGCAGGAAATTTTATAAACTTTCTCACATGAAAGCAACTATTTCTAATGCTATGCAATACTTACAGTGCTTGGACTATGATAGTAATTAAAGTAGATTTTCATGTCAGCCATGTGAGTAATTATTCTAATACATCATGGTGAGTGATTTTGATTTCCAGGTGTTGAACATGAGTGTTTAACTAGGGTTTTCATTGAATAGTCATACTCTAGTCTCAGGCATGTTCCTTTTTTATGTTCTATGGGAATGTAGAGGCAAAAAAAAAGGTGAAAGAATTTACATGATACACTGTAGTTCCATAATTAATCATTTATTTACCATATATTTTTCTCACTTTTTCTTATAATAAAACAGTTACTAGCATAAACTTGGCCCGTGTAATAATTCTTCATTATTTCTAAATGTCTTCAGTATTTTTGTTTCATCATTAATTTATTGTTGAGCAATGTGTCTCTTTTACTTATGTCATCTGTGGATGAATTAGTATCCATTAACAAGGAAATGGTACAAATATCTGAGCATCAGATTTAAGTACAAGGCAGTACCAGACTAGTGTGAAGATGACTGACTTTTGTGCCTGTGCACAAAAGACTTTCCAGACAGTTTTTAGGAGCATAGGAGCTGGAGCCTGGAGCTCATTTTTATGAGACACATTGCTTCTCTAGAGATATTAAACCACTGACTTCAGACAACTTGTAGTAGCACATTTCCTCTTTTCCAGAGGCTGATCATTGCTTTGAGAGCTAATGGCAAGGTAGTTAAGTTTTCTGTTTCTGTTTAGTCACTTAGGTGGTGCCCTGTGTGCTTAAACATCCTCGGATAGTTGAACTCAGGGCCCAGTTTCAGGAGAAAACACGGAAAATGAAAGGACCCCCAGTTCTGCTCTGGTAACACTAATAAGAGTGGGCTTGGTTCTGGTCCCACCTAGTGGAGCCAGAGTGGTGTCTGCTTCTCCAGTGCCCCCCGTCTCACCGTGGTTGCACCTGGGGGCTTTCTCAGAGGAGACATCAGCCTTTAACTTGGCCCTTGTGCTGTGTCTGAGCCCCCTTTTTTACCAGCTCCTGGGTCTTGTGAAGCACAGAAGCACTTAAGGGGCGTGAGCATAACAGTTTCAGCTCTACTTTGAGGCAATGGCTGCAGCCTCACATCAAATTTGTCACTTCAGCTGGACAACTGCAGTGCTTAGGTGCCTCTGTTCCTTTGATGTACAATTAACCAAGCAACTAAGGTAGGAAGAGAGAAGAAAGACCCAATTCCTTCTGCAGCAGAGACATTTTCAGTACTTGGCTGCAGTGGGTGATGAGGCGTTAATGGCATGAGTATTTGTCCTGTGTGGTGTGAAGATCCCTCTTTTTCTCTCTCTGTGCCGTGCACCTGGGGCTGTGAAGGAAGGGAGCTCCTGCAAAACCTTATTCCTAACCCTAGTCTGTTTGACCGGCATCTTTGGGATTATCACTTGCTCATTTATACAGTTCAGCAGCAAGGGACACTCAAGCTTCACTTCATTTGCTCCACAGCATTTTCAGAGGGTTCAGAATTGCTGGAATTGAAACCTTCCCTGATTTCAGTGGCTTTCCATCTAGTGTCCCAAAGTCTGAAATGCTTTAGCCCAGTAAAGATTCCTGAGATATAAGGCACTAACTTTAGGATTTCATGTACCATGATTTATGATGACAAAATAATTCAATTATGTCATGTGACCTTCATTTATGAACTCTATTAACTGCTTTAACTCATCTTCATCTCCCATAAAGGTTATGGCCTGACATAAAAAAAAATATACTTTCCAACATTTTTACAAATGTTTGATCATATTTTAAAATATTCTTTATAGTAGTCAATCACATTTTGAATGCTGTTAGTTGCTTGACCTCCAGAACTTCCTACAGCAGCAATTTCCTCAGTCTAATCGTATGTTGCATAATGAAGTCCCTTGTGTTCATTTCAATTTCTTGCCTTTGTTCAGCAAGTGTCCTTCATCTGCCTGACAGAAGATGCAGAGAATATATATTTCCTCATTATTACCCCCAAGTGACCATTTTACCTATAACTGCCACTTCTTTGCATTTCTGCTCCTTGGTAGTGCCCATCCCATAATCAAAGTCAGCACAGGCCATGGGCCCCAACAGATTCATGGCAGAGACAGATGGCACCAGTGTGAGTTTGGGATCCAGCCCTACTTTTACCCTGTTTTCTTCCTGTATGCACAGATCATATGTTCTTCCTTTCTCTTGCAAGAGAGACAGGTCTGCAATCCAAGACAGCTGAAGATGTTACAATCAGAGAATCCATTAAGGAATGCAAACCATTAGTGTAATCTGTGTACCAAAGTGGAAGGCACTGTTCCTCGGGTAGCAGTTTCAGTCTCCCTGAGCTTTAATCACTTCAGCTTTCACTGCTAGTTTCAAGAGAACTGCCACCTAAAATGCAATGAGCATACTACTTCTGCAGGGAGTATAATTTCTTTGAAAGAAGAGATTCTGGACAGAGAAATGCTTCCCTTGCCATCAGTTCTCCTGTTAGGATAAAAACCCCTAAAGATCCATGTTTATTTTGTGGTCCAAAGTACTCCAAGGGACTCATGGCTATGGGTTTTTTGGTGTGTATTTTCCATTATTCTTCAGGTGCCTTTCAATAGTGGCCAGTATAATTTTCTCCATAATTTTTTTTAATTTATTTATTTTTTAATGCAGGATATTTTTCAGAGAAAAAAAAATAAATTCTTTCAATGTGATTTATTCCAGAATCCTTCTACATTCAAGATGCTACTTCTTTTATTCACCCTCGTGGTTGCTTTTGGAAGTAGTGTTTTCAATTGACTCATGTCACCACAGACAAACTCACTTGAAATGTTAGGACCATGTTTGAAGATTCTTTCTGAAACTTGGAATTATATGTTGGTCAGAAAAATGTGATTTTTTTGTTTGCTTTAATTCATTTGAAGGAAACAAACTAATGCTTCCTTTCATTTTATAATATCGTATTTTATCAGAACCTTTATGTATTTGCCAGTACAAGGAGTCAGGGCCCAAGATGGCAGAGAAACACACAATATTACATCACCATTTTCTCCTCCTCAGAAGTGTAAGCAAATCATTTTTAAAGTGGTTTAATCTCTTTTGTCAGACAGACCCATTAGAGGGCTTAGCCCCCCTCCTGACATTCTTGTAACAATTCCTCCCCTAACCTCTTGGTGACCTGATCCTCGAAATTGTTTAAAATCCTGTTTCCAGTCAGATTGCATTTCTGGTCTAAACAGGGTCTCTGTTCCCAAGGCCAGGCGTGTTCAGGGGGTGAAGAAAAGAATCGTCCAGGATTCATTAATTTTTGAATGCTTAATCTGAAAACTTCTTCTCAAGGCTGAACAGGGCACTTGTGCAAATCTGCTCCAGAAGGTAATTTGCTGTCTGTAAACTGGTGTGAAAGGAAGAAATCATTGTATCAATTGACATGGAAAAAGAAATCACTGCACAAGTTTGCAGGTTGAGCATCAGCCAGGACGTGGCTTACACATCATGGCTTATTCGTGCACAATTCTCCCTCTCGGACAGCTGCAGTTAATGAGCTGAATACAAGAGACAGCAACTCACATTTTGTCTCTAGGTAACGTGAAAACTCCCATCTTTTCTGTTATTTTTTTCATCTTTGTGGTTATTTATACACAGTTACCTATATTGTGTGCAGAACAGCCTATTGTTATTGCTGCCAGCTCTAATTGTGTGATATCCAGGAAATTCAGGCATGATTACAGCACTGTTCTTCTACTTGCTGCACAAATACAGACCAGAAAGGATTCTGCTCAGAAACATCAGTACAGATGTTCACTATGAGAATAAGGCAAGTGGGGCAGACAGGCAAACAAGGGGAAACAAGGAAACAATGAGTCAATAAAAGGAGGAGTTTATGTCTTTTTGATACTGTGCTGACTGCCTATGTAGGTCACAGAATCTTACCTCACTTTCAAGTACCTGTAGGCTTAGGTTGTCCATTAGCAGCCTTGTCACCCAACTAAACCCAGCTCCCTCCAGTGCTCTTCACATTCCATATGTTCAGCCCCCCCTTGAATCCCATTTATTACACTCTCCCCAGTTCCTTGGTAAGTTTTTCACACTGGGATCCACACACCTGTGAATGCACATGAGATGCAGTGCTGGACAGAAGGGTGTGCTGCCTACCCTGGGCTTGCTGACAGCGCTCCTGCTAAAGCAGCCTGGGCTGTGCAGGCTGTCCATCCAGAGCTCCAGGTCTGTGAAAAATGATGGTTTACAGACACACGGTGACTTAGAAAAATTGTTATCATAGCTCAAATGGATAAGAAGGAGTTGCAAGCAGGTCACACCCAGTTTGGGCAGAGCAGGTGTGACGAGGCCTGGCAAACAACACAGAGCTCAGGGCATATTATTAGCAAAAGCAATACCATGTTACGGGGCTACATGGTTATAATGCTACACACATGTTGGTATGAAATTTCCTTTCTTCCTTCCCATCCATCTCTACCTTTCTCAGTCCCATGACCCTCCCCCAGTAGGATATTTTTCGAGGGAAAGATGTTAAAAAATGGTTAGACAAATATTTCAGAGGGAAAGCTGTATGTGTTTTTGTGACATTGATTTTCTTGCTCTTTGCTGCCTGAACCAAAGTGAAAGTATGGGTGTAATGGCCACTCGGCAAAGCCTTTAGTCAGCAGGGTCTGACAGGTGACCTGGTCACTGCCACGATGTGTGCTTTGTCATGTATTCAAAACACCTTTGACATTAATGACCCTGCAACACAGGAAATCTGCACATTTGTTTTACAAAAGTAAATAACAGCTATGAATCATGTGTCCAGCATGTTTTACTGAAGCCATAAAATGCTGCAGCACAGTCTGCCTCAGAGCAAAGGCGAGGTGACACCAAGTACCCCTTACACCGTAGAGCCCTGAGCGCCACCGTGCCAGGCAGCCACAGCGCAGGATTGCCATCTGCAGGGCAGCCTGGCACCGGGCTCCCTGCAGGCTGGCAGGCTCCTCATCCCCACGGATCTCAGAAATATTTATCTTGCTCTTGCAGTGTTTAGGTGTTCAAATGCCTGGAGGGATTCCCAGGTTTTGTGCCTGTACTGTTCCTACAAAAATACTTGTTGTCTTTTACTGCCCTGGCATAAAATCAAAGAATTGTTTGTGTGGGAAGGGACCTTCCAGACCACCTTGTTCCAACCCCTCTGCCACAAGCAGGGACACCTCCCACTGTCCCAGGCTGCTCCAAGCCCCAATGTCCAGCCTGGCCTTGGACACTTCCAGGGATGGGACAGTCACAGCTGCTCTGGGCACCCTGTGCCAGGGCCTCCTGACCCTCACAGGGAAGAATTTCTCCCCAATATCTCATAGGCCACATGCAAAAACACACATACACCTTACAGCCATAGATATACATGTCAATATTAGTATATCTAGTGTGGAAAACAGACTTATTTTTTAAGGCTTCAGTGACTCTTATTTGAGTGCACAGCCTTGTTTCAGCTGAAAATGCATGCAAGGGAAGCATTAGAAGAAGACAGTAAAGGAATCTGCAAAATCATGAATGATCTGAAGAACAGAGGTTCTCATTGTTGAAAAAGAGATTGATATAATAGGAATTATTATGGGATTATTATAGGCCATTTTCCCCACTTGGTCTTTTCCATTAAATGCACTTACATGAGCTCACCCAGCGTCACAGACCCACACTGGTGAGAGACCAGCTGTCAGGCAACACAAAACCTCACAGAGGTTTCCAAGTTCCTCTCTGATGAAGTCAAGAAAAAGAACATGACATCAGTGGGTTATGAAGTTTCTTTTACATTTACGTTTTATTAGCACTTGAAACATGAAACAAGATGAGAAAAATGGGGACAGAATTTTTCAACACTGGAAGGAGAAGATGGAAGTAAAAATCACTGCATGAAAAAATAAAGAGCAGAAAGTGCTGGAATGGAGGACAAAAATTAAACAAGGAGTAGTTGTACTTGAAAGGTGGCAAAAATGACCACGCATATGGTGTGCTGTCTTCACATGGAGGTCACCATTCCACAAAAAAAACAAGGTATATTAATGCCCAAACCAAATTCAGGAACATATTACTTAGGAGCAATTGCACATCCCGGCAGAACAACACACCCATGAAAACTGGTGAGTAACAGTAGCAGGGACTGGCAGTGATTTTACTTTGCACCTCTCAACCCATGAACTTCCGTGTTTTGTTCTAGATCTTTCATTATGAAGGTGCTGGTCATATGATTGCTCTGTACTGCACCTTCACATGCAGAAGGCCCAGCTGCACACAGTGTGATGCTCAAAAGCCACTGTGGTTGTCCAAAAGTAACTACCACAGGCTGGTCCTTTGCAATCATGAGTAAATTACTCCCCACTCAGGTGGAACTCACCCCCTGCTTCAACCTCATCATTTTCACTCCACCTTGTTCCCCCATTTTTTCCATGTGAAGAAGCCAGCTGTAACCAGTTCCCTTGGGCAGATCCCTGAGTGGCTGCACTCAGAGCTGGCAGGTTGATGTCTGAGCAGCCCTGCATCATTTTGCTCATGTACTGAGAACCCACGGCATATCACAAAAGAGGAGACATTTCCAAGAGACAACAGAAGTAGACTAGAAGCAGAGCAAGGAACCTGACTACAGTTCTTGGAGTCACTGATAACCACACCAAAGATCAGGTGAACTCGACAGGCAGAGTGCACGAACTGGAAAGCCCAAGGTGCTGTAGTGCACTGCGTGGCCAGACATTCCTTTGGTGTCAGATCACATCAGAACAGAGGCAAACTCCCCCTGATGACTATTCAAATGTTTCTCTTCTTTTCCTTGTCTATTTCTTGAAAGGAGGAACATCAAATCTGCACAGTCTGAGCCTACTTAATCTTGCAGGCCATTGTACTGCATGTCTGAGACACCTGTCTCAGCAAAGCCCTGCCAGTGCTCCGATCCTGGCGAAGCTGGACGGTGCTGAAGACAGGTTACAGGTGGCGCCAGGCTGTGTTGCGTCACCTCACACTCTCTTCCCCATTTGGACTGCTTTCCTAATGTCTTGTGACTCAGAGTTGTTCAGCCTTATTAAATCACAGAGAACTGGAGATATTTATAAACTGACCTGCCTAATTGCAAAGCGAATACTGGTCATATATTATTCTGCACCCCCTCAGCTAAACTTCATGCAAAACCTCACAATGGATTTTACAATGTTGCAAGTGCTGGAAAATATCCACATCCTTCTTGTGAAAAGGTCCCAAAGCTGGATGCAGGACTCCAGGTGGGACCTCGGCTGGACAGAGGAGAGCAGCAGAATCCCCCCTCACCTGCCCACACTGTGGGGATGCAGCCCAGGCCACAGCTGCTTTCTGGGCTGCCAACACACGCAGCTGGGACACATCCAGCCCCAAACCCACCATCACCTTCAGGTCTTTCTCCTCCTCTGCAAACTTCTATGGCAGCAATCTGCATTACTGTTGAAGATTGCAATGCAAGTTGTTTTCAATTACCATCTGTATGGCAGATTACCTTTGTCAAGTGGGCAGTTTGCTTTATCTCTCTCTTTGAGCGACCACATTCACACCTCCCTCGGGAGGAGACATTGCTGATAACAGACTATTGAATGTCACTGCACGACTGATAAGAACTATAACATCCCATTGTCAGATGCTCCGCCCAGAGGGAGGAGCCAAGCATTGCTACCCAGATATAATCCAGAAGATTTTGAGACACTGGCACGGCTTTCTCCACGGGATTCCCCAGAGAAACAGCAGCTGTCTTCTTCTTCCACGAGATCTTCAGAAGAAGAATACATCCTTCTCTACAGATCCCCCTCGCTCCAACAGAACCACACCTGCTACTTCAAGAAGACTGCAGCCACATTTCCAATCAGACTGCTACCAACACCCCACAGGGTGTCAGGTTGTGTTCTGACTCTGTCAGTGTTGTTCTAGCGTACTGCATTGTTTATTTTATTCTTTTTTTTTTTCCCTATTAAAGAACTGTTCTTTCCTGCTCCCATATTTTTGCCTGAAAGTCCCTTAATTTAAAATTTATAGCAATTCGGAGAGGTAGAGAAGGTTTATATTCTCCATTTCAAAAGAAACTCCTGCCTTCCTTAGCAGACTCCTGTCTTTCCAAACCAAGACAGAGGCCATGCAGAGAAGGAGATGATTGTCACGTCAGCTCCTGTGTCGATCAAATGTCGAAGCTGGATCTGAGGTGGGCTGGCACACGGTAGAATCAGGGTACATGTCATCTGTGGTCGCTGAAATATCTGCAGTTTAGAAAACTTGTGGCAGTCCCATTGTTCTGAAGCTGCCATCCCCACGACTTTGCTGTTCAGTCCTGGGGACACATGACTGAAAAGGCACGAGTTGAGCAATGCGAGTCCCTGCAGGGATAGTGATGGGGGGGGGGGGGGTGTGGAAACCATGGCACAAATTTGGCCTGTAAAGTCAGCATCAATGACTCCTGGATGCACAAAGATTCCTTGAAGGGTTGCACTAGATCTCCCCACAAGCAGTGCACTCAGTCCTTGACCCAGAGGTCCAAAGGCATCCGAAGGAATGTTAGCTACATGACAAGATTCTAAGATGACTGTTGCTGTGGTGTGTACATCCACCCTGGCTGATCCTCGGTTACTGTTCATAAGCTGGCTGAGTAAGCCTGTGCTGGCACCATGCCTTGGGGAATCAGTTGTGTTGGAGTGCAGTTCCCCTCTGCGCTCTTCCTCTGTTTCCTGAGCCTGCTTAAAGCTGACCATTGGCATGGTATTTAGACTTACATTGGTTTGCATAATGACCCGGCTTTGCACATCTAGCACATAAGAAATGACTCATTTCCTTTTAGCCTCTGTGCTCCCAGTTTTTTCTTGTTCTTATTATTCACCTCTTTCTGTCGTCCATCCCCACCAGATGCCTGGGCTGGCTGCATAGCAACAGCCAAAACAGACATTTTGTAGTCTACAGAACCCACTTTAGAGCATGCTTGGACCATATCTGTTAACGTGGGGTCGCCTGGAAGAGCCTCTATGATCTTCCTACAATCTTTGTTGGTGTTATCCTTTACTAACTGCTTACATAAAATCTGTCTCAAGTTATCATCCTCAACCTGCTTTTCTAAGGGACACTAATTTTCTCAACAAATGGCAAAAATGGTTCTTTATTCCTTGGGTTATTGTTACATATCGTGGCCTGGGAGAAGCAGTTTCTATAGTTTTTAACAGTGCTCCAATGTCTATCTTTTGACCCTGCTTGAGAATCCATGGGTCCCAGGTAGCCTGAACATCAGGATTAGAAAAGACACCCTTTCCCATAAGAGCATCCACTCCAACAGCATATCTGGGATCAGCCTGAGGCAATTGCATGTTATCTGCTGCAGCCCTATCAGCTATCTGCCTCCAGTTGTTCTCAAAAAGTCTGAATTGCACAGGTTGGAACAACACTTGACCCAGATATTTAATATCAAATGGGGCAAGCAGATCTGTGTTTAACACCCTGATAATTTGCATAACTTCTGAAGAACCAAGCCCATATTTTGCTACTTTATCTTGTAAATCTTGCATGACTTTCCATGCAATGGCCTCATGCCTGTCAACTTGTCCTGTATTAGGAACAGCCTTAAACACAGGAAAGGCTTGGACACTCCTTTGTGGGGCTACACTGCCTCCCTGATTCACCTGCATGCTTCCTGCAGATGCTGGAACAACTGATTGACTTTCCCCTGTGTCCCCACCCCCTGCATCTACGGTCTTGATAATGCTGCCACTGGGCATTCCTATTTTCTCCAGCAGGTCCCAATTCCCCATTTCCACAGCTCACAATTTTACCAATTCCCAAAATGCCCAGGGTGCTTTGGTCACACGGTGACCTGACAGGGTGGTAATGTCCACAGGTGACTCTGAGGCATACCCGCAGGGTGCCAGTGCCGGCTTTGGGCTGCCAAGCCACTCGCCCATGGCAGGACAAGCTGTTGGTTTTCATCCATATCACTGTCCACGTCCTGGGGCCACAGCACGCAGAATAGCCTGGAGGAAGCAGAGGATGGTGGGCCAGCTTGAGGCGCTGAAGCAAGAGGGGGGTCCATGGCAGGCACTGTGGGCAGTGGCGCCAATACAGCTTAAACAGAAGGCACGGCGTCCCCAGCTCCACTCACGGCAGGGGGAGGAGGTGGTGAAAACCCTTGGGCCAACTCTGCTGGTTGAAACGGGAATGGGGGAGGCCGAGGGGACCACAGCTCCTGCTGCGCCACCCATCTGGAGTGGAACCACCCCTGCCGTCGGTGGCGGTAGAAAGGAGGGAGGCGCCGGCGGGGGAAAGGGCACTGGCTGTGGTGGAGGCACCCTGGCCACTGTTTGCAGTGGAATGGAAGGAAGTGGCAGGGAGAGGGGGGCTGGCTGTGGCGGAGGTATGGCTGCCGCTGCTGGAGATGGAGAAAGAGGAGGCGGCAGGGCAGGAAACGAGGCTAGGTGCCGCAAAGGCTCCGCTGCTGCAGCGTGCGGTGCTGGGAAAGGCAGTGGCGGGGTAAATGGAGGAGGACGCCCAAGAATTTCTGGCTGGGGCTCGGGTGGGGAAGCCCTCGCAAGCTGCGTGACCCGGGACGAATACATCGGCATTACGTAGTCACGGGGAGAGGGATATACCGGGGGGACATAATCTCGCTGTGAGGGATAGATTTTACGAGCAATGTCCATATCCCTTGGGGGCCTGGGTGGAGC
>JAWWMN010000272.1:62768082-62779070 GCA_035047745.1 Catamblyrhynchus diadema
AATATAATATATATCATAAAATAATAAATCAAGCTTTCTGAAACATGGAGTCAGATCCTCATCTCTTCCCTCATCCTGGGACCCCTGTGAACACCATCACAGAGCAGCCGTTGTTTAGAAGGGAGAGTCCCCTTAGCAGTGCACTGGGATTCAATCCACCTGGTGTCTGTTTGCTCCCAAAAAGCTGCATAGGTCATTGTGAGAATGGTGGAGAGGAATAGCAGAAGTCAGAGTTCTTGTGGCTTTGCTCCAGTAGGATTTTCCAAACCACTCTCTGATTCTGTGATTACATGATAGTTTGCAGAATAGGAATGACTGCTCTTTAGAGATTTTTTTCCTGACATAAACAGAAACATTTTAAGGAAGGTAAGAGGAATAAGAACCATTAGTCATAGTTTTCTACATGTCTGGATAATCAAAAGACTGTCAAGACACTAATAAAAAATTATTATTCCATATATGCAAATAAGAGAAGGGCTGAGGGGTTTTGAGATGGTTATAAGAAAATGCATGCTTAAAATACACCCAAACATGTCCTTGATTTCCTATTCCATGTACCCATGCCCCAAACACTAATTAAATGCTTTAAAACTTGGCGTTGTTGATCTGCTGAGCATTTGTAAAGAATCAACAACAGTGAAGGGAATAAAGAAAATAATGAAAATATTGTAAAAGGGCAAACCTCTATTCATCGCACATTCCCATAAGGGTGTAACACATGAGAGAGTCTTCAGGAGCTCCCATCACAATTACTATGTTCAGCAATTAGGACAAATGAGAACTAGAATTATTTCCAGAAGCCTTTCAGATTGTTAAAACTGAATAAAAGGATGATAAACAGGTATATACACAAGATACAATTTAAATAGTCACATTCAATCTATCAAGGACATAGTGAAAAATAATTGTGCAACAGCATAGAACAATCAAAATATGTATGGAAGCAAATAAAAATATTCAGGACTCATGGCAAAAGAAAACAGCTGTTTCTTTAGTAAAGAGAATTAGAATATTAAGGCTTGAGTTTATTTTAAAGAAAAGTTATTTGATTGAAACACAAATTCTCTGCAACGTAAGGAGTGGGAATGTACGTATAACCAAGGAAGCAGGTTGAGATCTTCACTGAGGAAGACCAGAGGAGGCACCACTAAGAGCCCAAAATCAGATCCACAGCAGTCTATCTCCAGTGAAACTTCAAATTTAAAGGAGTAGGATGGAGATAAACTGTCCTCAAGTCCAGTTCTGACCTGCTGCAGCTTGGGTGGGATTTCAAATTAGATATCTTGCAACTTCTAGAGTGGGCATGACACAAAACATTGCAGGTGTGTGGAGCTAAGCTCCACACAAATCACACAGCAAGGACCTGGCTGCCAAGCCAAACATTTCTCCCAAAGGCTTCCTGCCCAAGAAGACAGGAATTGCACGGAGGCATTGGCACTGGGCATCACAGTCTTTGTACAGGCATGGCAGCAGACCTCTTGCAGAGACTGCATGTCTTGTGACATGGGCATGTCCCTGCTGCAGGAGGGCAGCAGAACCCGGCCAGGTGGCTGCAAGGGACTGCAGCTTCCTCACCACACTGGCAGAGTCTGCCTGGTTGGCAGAGATTAAAGGCCAGAATACAGAATATCCTGCCATGGGTTTTCATATAAAAGACACTCCTGCATAGTTATTTTAAGTGAAAGACCCATATAGACATGAACAACACCACCACAGCACTTGAGAAAGCAACTAAGTAAAAATTCTGAAGCAGCCACTACAGTATATCTTGCTTAGGCTTCAGCATTATTTGGGTCTTTAAATCTCACTTTATTGCTCCTGTGTTTGTATTTCTGGAGATATCCTTAGTTAAATATAATTATTTTCTAATTCAAAGACATCCAGAAATGAAGAACCAAGCACTTCTCTCCAGAGTTGGTTTGGGTGCTTAGCTGTGGTCGGGATTAAATGCACAAACAAGGCACACAAATTTCTGCGAGATGAGATGACCATCTCTGAGCATTTTGCATTTTCCTTCCTGAGTTATTGATACAGACACAGGTGGCCATGTGTCATCCCTTCTAGGAGTACAGAACTTGGCACCTATGTTTATCATTCCACTGCAAGTAATGCAAACTACTTGGACTGGCTTGTAGGTAAATATAGAAAGACATTGCACTCTAGCAGGGCATCTTACCCCCCATGAAAACTTACCTATTGTTTGTTAACCAGTCAGATAACTCAAGCAGGACAAGTTGTCTTGTAGTGAGCCATTCTGGCATCATTTTGGCACCAGAGTTGACACTGGTCTGGCATCTCTCAACTACCAATAAACATCTTACTTCTGAAGTGAGATCTGGAAGATAAGCTGAATTTCTGAGTGACAGCCATTTACTTTACAACTATAAAAGCCACAGGACACTTCCACAGAGCAGAAGTCTTCCATACAGTTTCCTGGAGACCCGTGGAGTTTCTCCCATCAGTAGGGACAATTGTTTCAAAGTTACTCACCAGGGGCTGAGTGAAGGAATTAGTGCACATCATCACCATTGTGGCAGAAAGTTACATTCGACTCCTAATCAGTATTACTTCTTTTCCTAGCTTTAATATAGGTAACTTGATACAGTGCATTGTTCTACGCGATGCTATGATCTACTAGTAGTTCTTTTAGTTTTATACTCTATAGTAATTTTGATTAGGATCTTTTGCCTGTTATGTCTGTTCATTTGTCATAATAAATAATTCATTTTTATATAAATATATCTGATTTGCCATCATTAGAACTTGTGGAACAAAGTGCTTCCTTAAATTTAAACTGTTGCCAAAATCTGAGGCTAAAGAAGGATTTACCTTTATTTAAACCCTTTCCTGTGAAGGAGGCTAAACACACAAAGGAGTTCTTTCTGCCTCTCAGACAAACTTCTCAGACAGCAAAGCTTCTTCAGTAAACTTCTTCTGCAGCTCCCACTCTCCCTGTGACATGCACTATTTCAAGTTTTCCCATTTGCAGTATTCATCGAGACATAGTGTGGAAATAAGTCCAATAATCTCTCCACCCCATCAGTAAACTGTTCTGCACTGAATTTCTGAAGGGCTGCATAATTGCAATTAATCTGACACAAAATATTCTAGCATAAACAACACACCTCTAAGACAGTCACAACTTGTTCTCACAGCACCAGCCAGATAAAAAAAACAAAAGCTCATGCAAAATGAATTCTTTGACAGAATTGTCATTGGAGTCTGGTCAGGATAAATCAAGGAATCTTAGTTTTGTTTTTCATTGCATTTTGTTAAATGGGGATATAGAAACAAAATCGGTGTCTGTTTGTGCTATGTAAATAAAGCTGATAAGGTGCTCTCACTACACTCCATAATCCCATTAAAACGACCTCATTTTCTGTTACTTTAAATTCTATTGCTTTGCAAAGGAATGAAGGAGAACTAGCTCTAATATTTAATAACTGCACTAATATTTGAAACTAGCACTAATATTTAATGACACTCTGAGTATAACATTACCCAGTGGGAAGCATTTTTGTCATCCTGGATTACTCAACAGAACAAGTAACACAGGTCTTCAATTAATCACTGCTGAGTTGTTACCTAACAGTTTCTCGTGAGATATTTATACTCTGCTTGTTACACTGAAATTGTTATGCAAATTTCTCCATTTGTAAGAGTAAAATGAACACTAGCAGCACTATCTGCTGCTAGCAGAAGCTTTAAACAGAATTTAGCAAGGCCACTCATGTTATATATTATTCAGATTGACTTCTGTACCAACAGTGACAGTATGAGCATTTCACATTACTAGGAATTTATTTAATTATACAGATTGTTATTACACATAATACATATAGATTATGCATAATGAACATATAAATAATATCTGTAGTATATAATAAAATATAATTAACATTACAGAAATGCAATGATATTTTTAATGGATTCAATACATTATAGATACTAATTCTCATTATTTATTATACAAATACAGTTAAACCATAGCCTCTCTGGATCTTTGCTGGATAAGGGTTTATACTCAGCAGACCAAGACCACAGTGGGCTCGTTGATTTCCAGGGATCTCTCCAGCCCTTTTTTGTTTTTTTCCTCCCTAGAATTCTCTAATCTCTTCCTTTCACATGACCCTGTGAAGCTTATGGTGTTTATGTTTTGGCTACAACCATATTATTCATTTCTAAATGAACAAATGACAGGAGTTATCACTGTATATTAAATTAATAAGAAACCTAATAACATCATATTTTACTTCCTTTTTTTTTTTTCCTTAATAAGTTATCTCCTACTCATTTCCAATTTCTGGTCTTCTCTTTTTCATGTTACAGATCTGGTTTTAATTTTAGCAAGGTCTGTAGCATGAAAAGCAGTCCAAACTAGAGGCACTTACTTTGCAAATGGCAAGGATCTATGAGTTATCCATGAGTCATGCCCAAGCAGTCTGACTGCTCTCTCTGCTGAGCAGTGGACTTTGTTAGTTTTGTTCTTAGCAAGTCATTTGACATAGCCTCCCACGAAATCCAAAGGGTCAAACTGGCAAGAAATGGAAACATTCTGATATCAGAAATTAGGGAAAGACAAATTTAGAGCCAGAACAATGAGAATAAAGAACATTTCATGTTCATCAGCTGTACTAATCAAAGAAGGATGGCTCTATGTCGCAGTTTGCAGAGCTGCCATTTGACTAGTTACAATTCTGACCTCTTTTGGTTAAGAAGCAGATGCAGAAAGAGGAATTAAGGTCCAGAATGTCTGTTTTAAAATGTTGGGACTCAATTTCCTAGGGAGAAGAGAGCAGGATCCTGATAAAATACTGAACTGAAAGGTCTTTGCACTTCACCTCCCTGCTTTGTCTCATATTCCTGACTGCTGATGGGGTGTGCTGGCATTACTGCATGCAGCATTTATTTTTTTACATTAAATATGATAAAGGAAGAAATGTATAGAATGCTTTATTAAGACAAAAGGCTGTCTAAGATTATGTGCAGACTGACAGAAAGAAACCTAATAAAATGCAGTTTGGCTTTGAAGTAAGGTCTGTAGATCAGCCTGCATATTTCTGTGTCAGAGTTGCATTGTTTATTACTACTGACTGTTACAAAATCTTGAGAGAGATACAGAATTACATGAACAGAGAAGTAGATTTTTTTCTTCAGGTCTCCATTGAAATAAATTGAGTTGAACACAGACTTTGAAAGGATTACTGGAAAGTAAATTATGTATTTAGGGGTTAAGGTATTTTAAGTAGATGACAAGTCAACAGCAAGCCACCAAAGCAACACGTAGGACATCTGACAAGAGAGCACTAACCCCAAATTCCAGGTTTGCTGCAAGGCTGTTGTCACCACAAGCAGTAGAGACACCTGTAAATGGCTGGTAGCCTCTGACTAAAACTACTTTATGACTGATTAGGAATCAGACACCAAAGGCAATCAAACATTAGGATTTCTTCTGTGAGTTACCTGGGTTTTAAAAAGATCTGACTTTGTGAGAATTTACATTTTCTGCAAACTAGACTCTTTTTTTTTTAACAGACATGGATTAACGTTCTAGCACTGACTTCATTTCAGGGGGATTTGTGAAGTACTTTAATATATTTATTGGAATTCCCACAAGGATCCAAATGCAAGTTACAGACTTTAAAGTAAGTAAAGTCACACATTTATCAATGACAGTTCAGGTATTTTCCCTTTCTTGGGATTTTTTTTTTTTTTTTTTTTTTTTTTTTTCTGGGAGACAAAAGTCTCCCAAGGTCCTTTTGTTTCTTATGAAGTTCCTCCTGTTTGGATATTCAGGATTTTGAAGTGCAACATCAAATGAAGCTGCTTTTTTCTTAGGTGTCAACTAACAGAATTGTGAGACATAGTTTCTCTCTAAAGGAAGCTTTGCTGCCTCCAGTGCTTTATATTCTGTTCATCCTTGGGTGGTTCCATTATTTATTACAATCCCTCTTTACATGGAAGTTAGACTGTCAGGATTTGACCCTCCCCCTTCAAAAAGCTGAAACATAGCAAAATATCTGGACCCCTGTTATCTTTTGGTACTAGGAGAAATCGCTGCACCGTCATTTCAATAAAGCTGCAGGTGGTCTGTTTGGAGTCAACAAAGCCCCAGGAGAAAGGAGATTTTTCCTTGTCCTAAACTTGCAGCACCATAGCTCATTGCTTTTTCTCTTTAAAATGTTCTCTTGCAAGAACCTCATCTGTACCCCAAAATACCTCTACTGCCTTTAATTCATGATCATAGTCAAGGCAGCCAAAATCCCAGGAATTTCTGAAGGCACTAGTGACACTACTCCAGAGCCCAGACTGCTGCAAAGCCCCCATGGCAGGAGAGCAGGAGAGCCAGGGTTACTGGGGTTACAGGGTACAGGAGTGAGAGCCAGAGTTACTGGGGTTGCAGGGTGCAGGGTTACTGGAGTTACTGGGGTTGCAGGGTACAGGGTTACTGGGGTTACAGGGTACAGGAGTGAGAGCCAGAGTTACTGGGGTTACAGGGTGCAGGGTTACTGGAGTTACTGGGGTTGCAGGGTACAGGGCTACTGGGGTTACAGGGTACAGGAGTGAGAGCCAGAGTTACTGGGGTTACAGAGTACAGGGTCACTGTCTGGGGCCAGCTGCTCTCCCCAGCTGCTCTCCCTCCTTTCTGGGGCCAGCTGCTCTCCCCAGCTGCTCTCACTGCTTTCTGGGGCCAGCTGCTCTCCCCAGCTGCTCTCACTGCTGTCTGGGGCCAGCTGCTCTCCCCAGCTGCTCTCACTCCTGTCTGGGGCCAGCTGCTCTCCCCAGCTGCTCTCACTGCTGTCTGGGGCCAGCTGCTCTCCCCAGCTGGCCCTCACTCCTTTCTCGCCCACCGGCGCCTGCTGCTCGCTGGCTCTTTGGAACAGAGACAGCCGTGCTCCCTTTTCCTTCCTCTCTCCTTTCACAATGTGACCAGGCTGCATTTTAGGAATTAGAGGTAATTAATATTGAAGTGAATAGTACAAAACATCCAGAGAAGGGCAAGACAAATGTCAATTCCTTCAATGCTTTGCAATCAAGTTACTTTCCTATAGCCTAGCTAGGAGATACTAAATGGTTTAACGCAAACCATAAAGTCTTAGGCATTTTGCCACCAGTTTCCCTACAAACTGCACCAAGTTCATGCAAAATACACCAAGTTCTTCAACTTCTCTTCTGTAGTAAGGACAGGTTATCATTTTACAGTGTTGGTTTTTCTGTTATATTTGTTGCTAAAAGCATCTGTTCATTAAGAAAAAAAATCTGCATGAGAGAAAGAACTAGATTTTTATATTGTCCTGCCAAGTATTTGCGATGAGTTTTAAAAGCATTTGGATGAGTTTAAAGGAATTAGAAAAAATCTTTAAAACTGTCAAAAGGCAGAGTTGGAATAAGAAGGTAAGAGAGGAGAGGAAGGCTGAGAATGGACAATGCTTTTAGATATATATAGGGTTTTGCTTCTGGGTTGCCCTCTACGGAGTCAGGAGCAGACCCCATGATTCTTGACAGTCCTTCCCAACTCAGGATATTCTATGATGTAAAACAGCAGCTCACCTGGTAGTTCCCAGGACTGCATCCTCGAACAAGTTCTGTGGGGAAAAGGGCCCAGGGAAAGCTAAAGGGCTCTTAAGCCAGAACAGGACTTGAGCGTACATCCTGACCCTACCTTTCCTTGGATTTATAACAGCTGAGACACTGCTGGAACCCAGGAGTGGCAGCTATATTTGTCTCTTTCTGTACATTTTCTCTCTTTCTCTCACTTCTTCTAATTACCTCTTCTCAGAGTTATGAATAACTTAAAATAGGATAGGCTTGGAGTTGGCTAAGCTGAATGGACTAAATTAACAGTCTATGAAGTGTTTTATGTTGATTGACTGCTGCTCTAAACCTTTTGCCAAAGTTGTCTGGTTTTCTGAAGTTGCCAGTAAAGTTTCTTTGTTGTTTGATTTCTTGAGAATATCTTGTCACTATGTTTCCTGTGTGTCTAACTCAGAGCATATTAAAAAAAAAAAAACATACGCCCTTTTAAGAGGGTCTTTGAGCCACGTTTTGTTTTGGGGCCTTACACGCTCCAGGTCCCTTTGTGGGACATGTTTGAGGTGTATGTCATAACATCAGGGGAGGCTGAAGTGGACAGGGCTTGGACACGAGAAAAAGCTATGAAAGAGGTGACAAGTGAAAGTTAAAGTAGAATCTCCCTTGCCTGAAAAACAGGTTTTTGGCCAGAAATCTCTCTTTGGAAGGGGCTGCACATCACACTCCATGTTTGTCTGCTCTGGGGTGACCACAAGAAGGATCAGGTACCAGACGAAGCAGGACACACCTGGCCTTCCCAAAGCACCAGTGGTGCTCTCTCCACCTGCAAGCACAAAGCTATCAGGAAATCAGGCTGTTGCATTCAGAACCATGCTGTACAACGTGCATGCAAAGCTGCAGGAGAGCATCAGCCACACGACAGCAGCAGCTGCACTGCTCACAGCAGAATGGTGAGCAGCCACCCTGGGATGTCGAGGCTGTGTTTGAGATGTGTGTTTGGAGCAGTTTGAGTAAAGGGAATCTATTCACAGGAAAAACAAGGCAACCATCGTATCTCTTAATAGAATGATACTCTCAAAAGCAGCAGAAAGAAAAACTTCATAAAGCTTCAAGAGCCTTATCAAAATGTGAGTAGTGGCATGTTGAAGCACCATGAAACTCAATATGAAAACCCTTTTAATGTTTCTCCCTGTTTCCATGGACAAAAGAAACATTGTTTGTCTAATAGTTTCTAAGCTTATACACTTATGGTCTCACCTGCATTAGAGAAAAATGTTTTTTAAAATAGCATCTCTTATTGTGAATTGCACCAAAATTGATCAGGGCAATTGGTAAGTTCTCAGCCATCGTTTTGTATTTATTATGTACATAAAACATTGTAAGCCTAATTTTATACAAGAAGACTTTCTCTGCTTTCTCTCAAAGAAATATCTTGATCAAGGAAAAAAATGTTTTTGAAAAATGTTAGTTATTCAAATAATTGCTTTTGAAGGGCAACAACCTAATTGCCATTCACTCTTTAATGTATTTATAAATTCTCATGTTCTGATGAAGCTCTCTAAAATGCATTTCAATATTAATTTCAAAAAGCAATTTATACAACTGAAGTGTACACTTTATATTTTTCACTGAAAGATGAAAAGCAATCCCTTTTATCTCACCCAGTCTGACAAAATAATGTGTAAACTCTGCTTTCCCCTATTTTTTAAAACCAAAAGTGACCTCTTTAGTGACTTCTTTCTGGGGGACAAAAAAAGAGAGGAAGACAAATCAGCTTTATGTAATGCAGTAAATGCAGGCAAATCAACTGCAAAAAAGCAAGCAAATTATCCATATATGCAAATGAAAAATACAAAGTGAAGGTAGGTTACTTAAGAAAAATTGTTTGATCTTGTAATATTATAGTAATTCAATACAGTTTGCAGTATTAAGAGTTTGACACATGCTTTTGCAACTATGTACTTTGAACCACAATGTTTGTGTTCATTTTACTCAAGGCAGTCTCATTTAAACTGTACAATCCCTCACTGCCTTTACAATAACGTTAGAACAGGGTGCCCCAAGTTGGATTTGCTGCCATACAGAACATGGTAGGTTACTGCACACCTCAGAAAGGTGTCTGCACCTGACTCAGCAGGAGCCTGGATCAGCACATCACTCATTTGCCAATCCTTACAAGCCTGAGACAGACAGACGGATACAGCATGGGCCAAGGAGGGATGGAGTTGCAAACAACATCCTTCCCTTTCCAGAACTACCAAAATGTAAGCACTTGGTATCTAGCCCAGATTTTGTTCAGGGAGGTTACAGATTTTTCAGACGCATTGTAATATTTCTTTTAAAATGCTGTGGATTTTCAGAGAGTAAATGGGACTTATGTCCTAAGTCTCAAAAGCCTTGACTGTGTCTCATCAGCTGGATATGCATTGAAAGATCTGTTGATCAGTCCCTAGGAAATTCATGAAAACTGCATGAAAGTTTCATGAAGCAAAATCCAATTTCCACAGTTTAACAGTAAGCAGTTAATACAAAGGTTGTTACAGAAGTAACCCTGTGCTTACAAATACAATTTTACTTTTGATCTATACTGAGTCCCTGACAGCATTTAAAAATAAGTAGAAAATCTAAATTAATGCTGCTTATATTGGCTTAGAATGCACTGCATAAAAATCACAATAGAATTTTAAAATCTCAGGGGAAAACTTAGTCTTGCTAATCACCTATTTAATTAAACTGATCCTTTAGGCTGCAATTGGATCTAGCAGTCAAAAGCTGATTAGCCATGGTTTAGACTGTGCAGGGTGCTGAGGAGGACATGATGTAGCCCTGTAGCTCTCTCAGCCCTATTTTATAGCTAGATTTGTGAAAAAAAGTGAAGCTGACAACAGTACCCAGAACAGCCTTCTGTTTCTGTTCTCCAGAGAACAAGCATCCACCATGAGGATAAGCAGATTTGGTGGGAGCTATGCCATGAGGGAAAGGCAGTGGCTCAAGGTGCTCAAATTATGGATCTCTCCTTTAATTCCTTGCTGGAGTTAAATACCTCTCACCAGAAATTTACAAACCCTGTCAGGAAAAGTCTAGATACATTTGATTCTCAGCTAATAAAGGCTGCTGCAGATGGTGTCTTACCATCTTTTTTAGCTTAAGTGAAAACTAGACCTACTATAAAGGTAAAAGGACTTTATCTTTTTGTTAGAAACAAGCTAAATTATTTTTAAATCTTTCCTTCAAATTATCAGCTATTAGAAAACTTAACCACAGAAAAGAAATCTCAGATGCAAAACAGAATTATGCAATGCTGAAGCACAAGTCCTTTAATATAATTTCTTTGATTTAATTTAATTTAATAATAGTCCTTTTGGGAATGAGAATATGTGTTGCAGTGTGTTGCAATATCCTCTTTCAGCTATCCCAGTCCCTCCCAGGTGTGGCAATACCTTCTCCCTTCCCCT
>JAWWMN010000273.1:1154-12958 GCA_035047745.1 Catamblyrhynchus diadema
CAATCTCTCCCAGTATGGTCCCAGCTGCCTCCAGCATGGTTCCAGTTGCTTCCTAGATCAACCCAGTCAGTCCCAGTCTGATGCCATTTGCTGCCAGCGTGCTCCCAGTCAGGCCCAGTCAGGCCCAGTATGGGGGATGATGTGCAGGGTATGTTCCCAGTCGCTCTCAGATACTCCCAGTATTAGTCCAGTCCCTGCCAATATGATCCAAAGATCAGCCCAGCGTGCTCCCAGTCCCTGCCAGTATGAACCAGTTGTGCTCCACATGGTTCTAGTTGCTCTCTTTCACCCTCGCTTTTGTTCCATCGCTCTCAGTATCTCCCAGTGTTGCCCAGTTCCTTCCAGCATGTGCCCAGGCACTCACAGTTCTTTCCATTATGATCCCATTTGCTCCCAAGCACTCCCAGTCAGCCCCAGTGTAGTGGCACTCACAGCCAGTATGATCCCAGTCACCTCCAGCATGATCTCAGTTGATCCCAGTATAAGCCCAGATGTTTTCAGTCACCCCCAGCATGCAGCCAGTCCCTTCCAGTTCCTCTCAGCTGGGTTTTTGAGGGGGATGTTTGGAGAATGAAGAAGTCCAAGGTTGAGCGGAAAAGGCCCCTTGGGGGGACATAAGGGGGTGGCAGCTTCCGGCAGAGGCAGCCTGGAGGAGCAGAGCCCTGTGTCCCCTAGGAGCCCAAAGTGGGGAGCCCAGAGAGGGGGGAGCGCTGCCGTCAGCGGGAGCCTCAAGGGAGGGGCAGGGGGGACTCCTTGGAGCCGCTGCAGCCCAGAGCAGAGAATGAGGGGAGAAGGGAGCCTGGGAGCCCAAAAAGCCCCAGCATCCCGAAGTGGGGAGAGCAAAGAGGGGGGAGCTTTTGGCATTGCTGGGACTGCCAGCAGCCTGGGCAGGGCGGGCACCGAGGTGAAGGGGGACCCCCAGTCCAAGCGTGACCCCCAGCAGCTGGGACGGGGGGGAACCCTGAACACCAAAGAGGAGGAACCAGGGATGGGGAACTCCTGGGAACTTTTTCAGGGCTGAATCTTGTTGTTTGGGAGGTTTTTCTGTAGCCCAGATGGCTGGTGACTTGTAGTGATGGACCTTGGCAGAGGGACCTTCAAACTCAATGTGCTCATCCCTTGTTTTCCCCCAAATCAGGATTTCCCATTGCCAAGCCTTGGGAGGCTGTGAGGAAGAGGAAGATGTCCGAGGATACCCAGGCAGGTGAGGAGGAAGTCAGTGCCCGTTTCTCCCTCTCTCCTGCTCCATCTCCCAACCCAGCACGGCCCCCGGCTGCAGGACAGCCCTTTGGAGATCTCCTTCCCCTTGCCTGTGGCACGGAGGCAAATCCCATCCTCTCCTGGTCCTTCCTCCCCCAGGGCAGGAACTGAGGATAGAGACCAGGGAGGACAAATCCCCGTGGCAGAAGCTCATGGAAGAGGCTGTTTTGAGCGGCTCCATTGCACAGGAACCCAATGCGGAAGAAAAGCCCCAGAGATCCCACATGAGGAGGGGCTGCAAACGCAGATCACAGGGATCTGAGGAGGAAAGACCCACCCTGGGCCGGGAAGGCTGCCAGAGATGGAGCCAGAGCTCAGAGCTGGTGGTCCACGAGCAGGTTTGTAGTGAGGAGAAGCCTCACAGTTGCTCGGAATGTGGGAGGAACTTCAGGCACCAGAGGACCCACACTGGGGAACGGCCCTATGAGTGTGGGGAGTGTGGGAAGAGCTTCAGGCAGAGCTCCCGCCTGATCAGCCACAAGAGGATCCACACTGGGGAGAGCCCCTACGAGTGTGATGAATGTGGGAAGAGCTTCAGGCAGCATACTGCCCTGATTATCCACCAAAAGATCTACACTGGAGAGAGGCCCTACGAGTGTTCTGAATGTGGGAATGGGTTTTGGGTCAGCTCACATCTTCTCCTGCACTATCGGATTCACCTGGAGGAGAGGCCCTTCCGCTGCCCCGACTGTGGGAAGGGCTTCAGGCACACCTCCCATCTTGTCAAGCACTGGTGCATCCACACTGGGGAATGGCCCTACAAGTGTGGGGAATGTGGGAAGAGCTTCAGACAGCGCTCCCACCTGATCCTGCACCAGAGGACCCATGCTGGGGAACAGCCATACAAGTGTGGGAGGTGTGGGAAGAGCTTCAGCCAGAGCACCAACCTGATCCAGCATCGGCACATCCACACTGGGGAACGGCCACACAAATGTGGGGAATGTGGGAAGAGCTTTAGCCAGCATTCCTACCTGATCCGCCACCAAAAGATCCACACTATGGAGAGGCCCTACAAGTGTTCCGAGTGTGGGAAGGGGTTTCGTGTTAACTCAGATCGCCTCCTGCACTATCGGATTCACTCAGAGGAGAGGCCTTTCCAATGCCTTGACTGTGGGAAGGGATTCAAGGACAACTCCAACTTGATTAGGCACCAGCACATCCACAACATGGAGGGGCCCCATGAGTGTCCCCAGTTTGGGAAGAGCTTCTCGAGCAGCTCTCACTTGACCAGACACCAACAGAGGCATGGATAAGGGAAGCCGCGTGAGTGCCCCAACTGTGGGAAGAGGTTTGTGCGCTGGTCCAACTCCATCTCCCATTGGAGGATCCATGTTGGGCAGAGTCTTGATGACCCACATGTCCTGTGATCCATTTTGGGAAGACACCTGGCTTCTTTTCCTTTTGTTTTGGCCTTAAATTTTTTCTCTTCTCCATCTCTTTGCCATCCAAAAGCCAAGGGGGATGAATTTGTCACCTCAAAACCACTCAAATCCTACTGAAAACCACTGAATTTTAACCCATAAGGGCTCAATTCCACCTCAAAATTGCTTGTTCCCACCTCAAAAAAAACCTGAATCCCACACCAAAGTCACTTGATTCCATAGCCACCAGGGTGAGATGGGGTTGGAGGGAGACTAGGAGAAGTGGGATCCAAATTTGGAGTGATGGGATCAGGATTGTGTGGGTCTGGGTGGGTAGGATGTATTTGATAGTAAATGAAACTTGCAGAAGTATTTCTGTTCCATTGTTGTGGGTTGGGTTTTCTTTTGTGTTCGTTCCTTATCACCTGTAAAATTTCTTCCCATTTAATTGCTAATAAGAACTGATTGCTGTGTAATTGAGACAAAGGGGGAACTCTTAATTTTTTGAGAGTTTTTCTCAGAAAGCAAAGATACAAGAAGATTCGGGCTAGAAGAAAGAGCTTAGCACAGCTCCTAGCTCTCTTTCATCTTCAGAAGAAAATGGTCAGAGCCCCTGTTCTTGGAGAGAAGAATTCCACTGCTACTGCCAGAACCCAGCCCAGAGCTGCTTCTTCTGCTGTGGGGTGAACCTCTGCTCATAAGAACAACCACTAAATGGAAACCTTATTAACACCTACCTCACTTAAAGAGAGACCTATCACCATCTACTCAGGTGCCTGAGAACCTGAGGTCAGCTCTCCCTGCCCTGCTAGGAGCCCCTTACCCCCTGCCTGCCGAAACATCCTACCAGCCCAACTTACTGCTTCTGAGAATCCTGCTAGAGACACCAGAATTAGCTACGGACACAGCCTACCTCAGCCTGTGCTAGCTCTGAGGATACTCCAACGCTGTGCCAGGAGTGGGGAACAGCCGAGGCTTGGGTTCTGCCTGTGGCTGAAACTGATGAGCCGCTGCTCAACGGTGCAGGATGCTATAGCTACGATGAGGATCAGGTAAAGGAGGAAGAGGCTCTTTGGTTGTGAGGTTCCAACAGGGAAGGGTTTATTCCAAGGGAAGGGATCAGGAGCAAAGAGCCCTGAGCACCGCTGTGCATAGGGTTTTATACAGTCACAAATCAGGGGGTGGATGCAAACCATTAACCAATAGGAAATCTTCAGGGGAGAAGTGAGGGGATTACATCAATTGCTTGGGGCCAATTGGGGCAGGTGGGAGGAGAGGGTATGTCACATGGACCAGTGGTGCTTTGAGGAATAGGGAAATTACAAAGGGGTGGTGCAGTCAGGGATTGGCTCAAGACAAGATTGATAGGGAGGATTCGGGAACAAAGGGCAGGGTTACATTGACAGGCAGGGAAGGAGCTGGAGCAAAGGTTGGGTAATAACATTAAGGGAATAACATGTATCCTTCGAGGGAGGATACAATTCAGGGACAAGCCAACTTGGGGGAAATACGGGGATACAATGAAACAGATTACAGACATTAGCTTTAACAATAAAATGAAAATAAACACGAATTGCAACATCTCCCCCTTTCTTTTTCAAAATGAGGGTTTGGGGCAGTATTCAGAATTGGGATACAAATCATGGAACCCAGGTGAGGGAAACTGGGAGGTAGGGGTTTCAGTTACATTCATGTTGGGGAAGGTACAAGTCAGTTGCTTAACGGAAGATAAACATCTCTTTAAAATAGGGAACATAACTAGAACGATAACGATAACTGAAACAACCCAACAAATAGTCTTTATAACAGAAGAGAGTCATCCTGTGAGTCCCCATCCTTGGAAGATGTTATTCAGCCAGTCCACAGATTCTTCTTTAATGTTCGAGATAAGTTATTTCATGTTCTTTAGCATGATATGGATGTCCACACTTTCAGATGGGCAGAGACCTTAAAACTTTATACATTCATGATTATGGAGCAGCAGCAGAAAGTCTATGGTCGCTCAATTTTGGAGGGTGACTCGCCTAGTTGTTTCCTCATCTGGTAGGAGGTCACTTATGGTAGTTGATGTTAAATTTGCTTGTTCTCCAACACTCTAGGCAGTCCAATTCACCTAGAGCCTTTGCTGCAGATACCCATACATACCACTAACAGATAGTCGGGCTATTGCGACAGCCTTGTGGCAAAACCTTCCATTGATATCTCCGCACAGGATCAGCATTGTTGACTGAAGGCACTGTGAAGGCAAACTTTGGCTTATCATCAGGATGCAAAGGAATCGTAAAAAAAACAATCCTTCAAATAAATGACCAAGATCTCCCATCCCGCAGGGATCATGATGGGTGAGGGCATATCAGGCTGCAATGCCCCCATGCTTTACATCACCGCATTAATTTTCCAGAGGTCTTGTAACAACCTCCACTTCCCAGATTTTTTCTTTACCATAAAGACAGAATATTCCAGGGACTCATAGAAGGCTCAGTGTGTCCCTGTTGCAGTTGTTCCTGAACCAGTTCACAAAGACCGACCAGTTTCTCTTCTGTCAGGGGCCACTGATGAAGCCGAATGGGTTTGTCCACCATAAAGGCAGCGTAGGATGTCCTTTGCCCTTCAACACAGCGGGTCCCAAATCCATCCCAGTTCGCACCCTCTAGGCAGCCAATACATCGCCCCCCACAGACTGATCAGAGTTGAAACAACATAGGGTCAAACTGAAGCCACCTGCCCCTTCGCATTGCTGATGAGCACAAAGCGTTGGCTCATCAAGGTATGTGCCGGACCCCCCACCCCTACAATGGGTTTTCCCATGGGAGTCAAAGGCCACACAGGAAGCCACACAGAGAGGGAGATGACAGTCATGTCCACCCCTGTGTCGATCAAACCTGGTAGCTCGATCTTTGGAGGGTGGGCACCTGGTAGCGTCAGGGTACATGCCATCTGGGGTTACGGAGCAGAAATGTCCACAGACCAGAGGGCTTGTGGCAGTCCTGTGGATCTCCACCACTCCCACGAGTCTGCTGGTTAGTCCTAGGGACACATAACTGAAAAAGCACAAGTTGAGCAATCTGAGTCCCTGCTTCAATAGTGACGGTGGGGGGGGGGAGGGAGGGTAAGGAGGGGCTTGACAGCTGGCCTGCAAGCAAAGCTGAGTTAATAGAAGAAATAACAATTGATGATTTTTGAGTGTATCTACAGCAAAGAAGAAGACAAGGCCATAAGCATGAGAACAGATTAGAAAAAATACATGAAAATTTTTGTAAGCTAGACTACATACATAAGTAAATGTGTGTATGTGCCTTATTAAATTTCTGTAAAACTTTTGCCAATTATATTGACACTAATTACTTTGTACCAATGAATATAGTAAGTTATTGTGATGTAGTTAATGACTTAAGATCACACTTTGTTAAAAGTATATAAGCTAGAGAACACGCAGAATGAAAACTTTTTCTTCTTAGACCTTGATCACGTGTGCGTATGTCACGTCTGACCTAACAGTGACATTAGGGCATGAAAACCATGGCACAAATCTGACCTGAAAAGCCAGAGTCAATGACTCCTGGGTGAACAAAGATTCCTTGGTGGGTGACACTAGATTTTCCCACAAGCAGCGCACCCAGTCCTTGTCCCAAAGGTCCAAACACATCTAAAGGAACCATACATTCACAGCAGGATTCTAAGATGACTGTGCTGGTGGTACGTACATCCACACAGGCAGAGCCGTGGGTGATGCCTCCGAGCTGGCTGGGCAGACCTGAGCCAGCGCCATGACCTGAAGAATCACTTGTGTCAGGGCACAATTCCCTTGTGTGCTCATTGTCCTGTTTCCTGCCAAAGGCTGGCCATTGGCTTGAAATTTAGCCTTGCATTGGTTTGAACAATGACCTGCCCTTAGGCATCTAGTGCACAAGAAGGTGCCACCTGTAACTGTTGGCTTGGGTGTACCTCCTTTTTCTTGCCCTTATTTTTGTTCTTCTTCCATTGTCTGCCCCCTGAGGGCACCTGGCCTGTGTAGCAACCGCCAGAGCAGATGCCCTGTGGTCCACAGCACTCATCTTAATACATGCATCGACCATGTCTGCCACTGATGGGTCACCTGGAAGAGCATCTATGATCTTCCGGCACTCACTGTTCGAGTTGAACCGGATCAACATCTTGCATAAGGGCTCCCTTAAGGCAATATCCTCAACCTGTTTCTCCAGGGCAACAGCAAGCTTCTCAGGAAATGGCAAAAAAGATTCACCTGGTTCCTGAATTATTGTTGTACATTGTGGCACAGGGGAGGCCGCCTCAATGGTCTTCAACAATGCACAAAATCCTACACTTTGACACTGCTCAAGAACAGCAGAGTCTCAGGTAGCCTGAAAGTCAGGATTGGAAAAGGCCTGCTCTTTGAGGAGAGCATCTACCTCCCACGCCATACCTAGGGTCACCCTGAGGCAGAAGTCTGTTGCTTCCTGCAACCTTTGCAGCAGCCTGTGTCCAGTACTTCATAAAAATTGCAAACTGGACAGGCTGGAATAGTGCCTGAGCAATATGTTTAATATCAAATGGAGCAAGCAGGCCCAAGGCTATCACCGTGAGAGTCTGCATAACTTGCACAGAGCCAAGGCCATATTTCACAACCTGGACCTGCAGATCCTGGACCACTTGCCAGGCAAATACATTATGTCTATCATCATGTCCTGAATTTGGGACAGCCTTGAGCATGGGAAGAGTGCACACCTTGCCTTGTGGCAGAACATGGTCCCCCTGAACCACCTGTGTCCTCCCCACAGATGCCAGACAAACTGTCTGACTGACACCTGCGGCCCCACTCCCCGAGGCAAGTGTGGTGTCTTCAGCTGTACACCGTGGCCTCCCCACCCTGTCCAATGGATCCCTATCCCCAGCTTCTGAAGCTTGCCCCTTGACTGCGTCCCAGAAGCTGCGGGGATTCTTGGGGTGCATGGTCACCCAACAGAGGGGCAAAGTCCAGAGTTTACACGAGGATGATGATTCCACCTGTTGGTGCCGACGGTCCACCACTAGGGCACACCCCTGCAGGGGGACTGGCCATTGGCCATCATCACTGTCTGAATCTAGGGAAGGGGAGAACAGCTAGCGGGTAACAGGGGGTGGCAGATCAACCGAAGGGCCTGGATTCAAGAGGCTGACTGTAGGCTGCGAGACTGAAGGGCTGGTTATAAGCCCAGATGCAGGGGGCTGGCCGTGCGCTGAACCACAGTTGGAGGCCCAGCCGCAGATGGAGCAGCTGGAGACGGGGCGGTGGGCAGTGCGGCCGCAGCTGGCGGCATTACTACGGGCTGCACTGGCAAAGGTGTAAAAGACATTAAGTCAAACAAATTGGCTGCCACGCCGAGACGAGGAGGAGGCAGCTGCCTTGCAACAAGGGCGAGGGAACAAAGGGAGACACAGCCCCCACTGTCTGAGCCTCTGTTCGGAGAGACATCGCTGCAGTGGCGGACACACTGTTGTCTCCGCAGGCGCCATGGAAAAGGAGGGGGAAGACGGCCGGGAGCGTGATGTCAGCTGGAACAGACACTCACCAGCAGGCGCTGACGATGGGTGTGGCCGGTGCAGCTGCGCAGGCTCTGTGGCTGATGACGAGAGAGCTGATGGAGCAGCCAGTGTTGTCATGGCGACCGCCGATCGTGGAGCTGACTCCGCTCTCACCTGCAATGTGCTGGGAGCTGCAGCTCCTGCCGGCCATGAGAGAGTCCGTCCCCGGCGTGCGGGTGGGGGGGAAGGCGGGGCTGACCGCCGCAGTGACTCGCTGGCCGCTCTTTGTAGGAAAGGGGAGAAACGACGTGCTGGTGACAGAGGGGCCGAGAGCGGCACAGGCGAAGTCTTCTTTTTCTTTAGAAGCGTGGTTTCCCATCACAGAAACACCGGCACCCAACCCCAGCAAAGCACAGACTGTCCGCACTGGGGGATTCCTCCCCACCCGCTGATCTAAGCTATCAGGGCATAACTGCGGTCCCAGCCCCTTCCAGGAGGACGTGGGGAAAGGTCGTTACCTCTCCAGGGGAACAGAGGGTGTCCGAGCGCGGGAGGACCGCACGGGAGCCGCGGGGTCCTGATGGAATTCCGGTAGAGGTCCCGTGCATCTCCATCCATCCCGCGATCCAGGAGGGGCTGATCAGTGCCATACATGGCGTTGGTCACCAGATGTTGTTGAGTAAGAAAGCGGCACAGACTCAGACGGCTGTTTTGCACAGTGGCAGCTTTAATACAAAAAATCTTTTCTCTTTTATAGACAATACCGATATATTTCACTTGATTGGCTAATTAACAAAAACACTTTTCTCACAAACAATCCTTGAGAAGAACAGGAAAACAAAGAATAGGAGAATACCACCTGCAGGTTGTTTATAATAACAAGTTATCATTGTTTCTCTACAACTCCCTAAAAATCTCACAAGTTCACTGTAAGAAAATTTATCTTGTTTTCTTGCTCTCTGACCAGGCTGTCACATCCACAGCACTGTAACTCCAAGATCAATCTTTTGTCACCAGCACGTCTTTGCTATCAGAGTCTGGACAGGATTAGAAAATCACCAGGAGAAAAGAGCATGAACAAGTTCTGCCTTGGCACTGCCTCAAGGCTTTGAGGGAGAGGCCTTGTGCTTCTCTACTCGCTCACAAGGGCGCACAGAAAGTGTTGAAATGGTAAAAAAAGTCAAAACCCCTTAGAAATTGGAAGGAAAAGCTGAGACATTGGCAGTTAGCACCTCAGAAACGCGTGGCTTTTGCTCTTCTCTTCTACCTGAGAGCTTCCCGGGCAGGGGCAATTCTTCCAATTGCATCAGCATGGCCATGGCTAGAAAGGGCAGTGAGCAGATGGATTTAGCTTCTCCTGCCAGCCCCTGAAATGACAGTTGTCATTTGTGTGTGCTGAGGATTCCGCTTCTGACTTGGAACTTGCGCAGCTGCTCCTTGGACACTGCTCACACGCAGGCGCAGCGGTGCTGCAGCAGCTGTCCTGCACACAGGAAGGGCTCTGGAGGCTCCCCAGGGCCACCAAGGAGCAGAGGAGGGAACGTGTCTGGGATCTGCTGCAGAACCCTCGGATTGGGGGGATCCTTTTGTCGCTTTGATGGGGGAGGGAGCGGCGCAAATGGAATGAAGATGGGACAGGGATCAGACAGCCCCATGCCAGGCAGCATTTTCTCCTCTGAGAGCTCCTCTGAGTTGAGAGAGCTGGTGGAGCCTGCAGAGCAAATGAGGGAGTGAGGGAAAGGCTGGCTGGGAAGGTGTCAGATAAAGCCCGTGTGGGCATTTCCCTTTCCAAGGGGCTCCTGGGGAGACAAACAAGACAAGAAGGATGCTGCATCTCACAACATTTACTTTTTTTCTTCAGTAGCCCTATTGCAGTCCCTGCATACAAGAGTTTACTTCATTCCACTGATGCCAGGGAGCACCAAGAACTTGAACCTTGTTGGAGTCCAACCCTGCCTTCCCTATCACAGGGCTAAGGGAAAAGATGAAGAACCTGGGCGGTGGTTGAGCCAAATTGGCATTTTGCCATTTCTGATTTCCTCCAAGCTTTTGCAGCAGGGCAACAACTCCATCACAGCAAACCACTCCCTTTTGCAAGGCACATGCAGACCTTACTGGAAGGGGCTCTTGAAGGAGCTGCTGCAGTTAGCAACAGGAGCTGTTGTTGAATTTTTTATATTGTTTAACTCCCCCTGCCGAATGCCAACAAGAGGCTGAGGAAGGACACAAAAAGATTACCCTGGAGGAAGGGAGGCCAAAAGCTAGGAAAAGGATGAAAGAAGCACTCCAATGATGACAATGACAAAAAAAAAATAATGTATTTCTGACAGGAAATGAACACCGGCCACCCTCCAGCCCTCCCAGCCTGGCAGGCCGAGCGGTGCCGTTCCCATGGCATGAGGTGCTGGCAGCCTGCGGAGAGAAACCAGAGAGCCACGGTCAGTCGCAGCAGGCTCCTGTCCCCTGTCCTGCCATGGCCTGTGCCCGGGCCAGGCTGCTGGCTGTGCTCAGAGCCCAAACCTCCCAACCCATTCTCTGTTTTTAGAGAAGGGCAGCATGGCAGCCACGTTCCACCTCCTCCGCTTAATCAGGGCACAGCAACCTCCTCAGCAGCTGCAAGAGCGGGATGCCCGTGTGCCCGCTGCCGCCTGCCCGGAGCCCTTCTGCCAGCCCAGCTGTGGAGCCGGGTGCCCACCTCTGGAGAGCTGCTGCCAGGAGAGGAGCCGATCCCGCACCAGGTCCTCGTCCTTCTGGAAGGGGCTGTCCCCGCACACCGTGGCCCCTGGGGTAGCGCTGGCACTGGACGCGCTCCACGGACGCTGCAGGCGCTTCCCCGTCCGCTCCGGGCACCAGGTGTAATCCTCCTGGGAAAAACAAAGAACAATTGCATGAAAGTCAATTCAAAATGAGACCTGGAAACAAGAAAAAGCACAAAGCCTGTCAGTGTTTCACAGGCCTGAGGAGAGTCTGACCACTCCATGTGAGAATTAAACCTGTCCACGGGTGGGGAAAAACCCCACCTTTCCCACCTGTAAACGCAGCCCTACCTCAAGGTCCTGCAGAGCAGACCAGCTGGGGCACAGCTTCAGAACCTGTCCCCATTTGCCACCCCGCATCCACATGGATGGATGCTTTTGTCAGGCTGGCTGCCCCCACCTCAGCCCGTGCCAGGCTGGCTGGCAGAAGCTGTCAGCAAGGCCAGGAGCCGGCTCCCCTTCCACAACATCCGTCCCCTGTCCCGCCAAAAAGCCGCTCAGCGGCCGGCGGAAAAATTAATATTGCCCAGCGCCGCCGAGCGGGGAACCTCCGGCGCGTGGCCAGGCCGAGCCCTGCCGTGCCTGGGAGCACCAGCATCCCCCCGCCCCTGCGCCGGCTGGGGACTCATCTTGATTCCATCGGGGCGCAGAGCGTGTCCTCCAGGCAGGGGCCGCAGCCAAAGCCAATGGGCTCTGCCCCGCCAGCCGCCAGCTCCAGCATGGTGTTCCCAGCTCCACGGCGTGCTCCAGAAGAACACGCCAGCTGTGCCTCGGCTTGCGGGGACATCACGATGCCAGTGAGCTGCAGGGGGATGTTTCCCCTGGCCCAGTCCGCACAACTGGTTTATACTGGCAGGGACTGGGAGCACACTGGGGCCATCTTTGGATCATACTGGGAGGGACTGGACTAATACTGGGAGTATCT
>JAWWMN010000273.1:31628-41752 GCA_035047745.1 Catamblyrhynchus diadema
TGGCTTGGTCCCCATGACTTGGCAGAAGTTACTGGGTCAGGCTGACCGTTGTTGGCTTTCAATTCTGCTTAGGCTATTACTTTCTCGTTCTTATCTAAATGTTCTGGTTCCAAAGTTCTTTCCTGTCAGTGTGTTTTGTTCTCTTAGATAATTCATTACCCTATGTGGTTTCCTAACACCAAGCTCTCTCAGATATCTTACATTCTATGTTTTAACTCTTTATTTTAGGCGCTTCAGTCATGCCAGATTGGTAAGGCCAGAGAAAGAAATTGAAAAGCACACAGATGCTGTTAGCCATCAGGGTTTGTGTATTTAAATATGCACAATTCACTCACACAAGGGACAGCAACTGCTATAAATCCAGAGCTTTAAGGTGGCAGGTGTCTCTAGGCTGCATCTCCACTGAGTTTGGTGGTATTTTAATAGGTCTTGGGTGCATGAATGAGAACAGGATGTGACCTGCTCTTAAACAAACACAAAGCAGTTAAATATAAATTGTGGAAAGAATGATCCTTATTGTTGCCTGGTTTGCGATGTTGATACCCAAGGGAGTGCAGCAGCTTCTGCTTAAAAATGGGAACACTAAATCAGGGAGTGCATTCTGTGGAAACTGCAGGTGGCAGTAGGGGCTAAGTTTTACAGGAAAAAACTGTTGTTCTCTACAGTAACTTGGCATTTGTCAAAAATTGGAATCTCTGCAAGTGCCTTCACTTAAAGGCAACACTCCATGTTTTCAAGGACTTGTCAGTTCCTTTCAGTTGCAGTGTTTTGAGTGAATATAATGACACTTCTTGCTCCCTTTGGAATGCCCAACATTGCTTTTCCCTGGAGTGGAGGTGCTTCTAGTGTTTATTTCACAGCATTTGCAGTGCTCTATAAATGTTCACTGAACTATGCTCAGATTTACTCTCTGTTCAGTCTGAGTAAGTAACTTATTATGTGGTGTATTACATTTACTGTTGTATTGCATTTAGCTATTGTTGCGCTGACCGTGGGAGAAATGCTACTGGGTCACGTGGATGGTGTATTCCCCTTCCCTTTTACATGGTTCCTCCCTCACATACCCCCTGTTCCTAAATCCCAGGGTGGTCTGTCCCACGGGTGGCCCCTCCCCAATGGCATCCCATTGGCCACGGTCTTTTCTCCCCGCCCCTTTTCCCTTGGGCATAAAACTGCCCTGCAAGGGAGTCACGGCTGCTTTCCTGCCTGGGTGATTGCGTCAGAGGAGTGCTGGTTTCAAGCAAATATACGGACTCTTTTAACCACGTGGCAAAGAGCGCTTCGGACTCTTTCACCCACGTGGCAAAGAGCGCTTCTCGTCTTTTGTCCTTTGTCTATGCTAAGTCCGTGCTGGGTTTGAGTTCGGGCCGGCCGGGTTGGACTCATACTAAGCCCAGAGAACCACGGATTTCAGCAATTTACCACAATCAAAATTGTTTCTATTTGAATTTAAGCAGTGGGTCAATTGCTCTGAGTTAACTGTAGCACTTTTGAAGTCCTATGTGTTACACAGAAAGACCTTGAACATATTTGAGTGAGCTTAAATACAGGGCATTTTAGCAGTCTCAGTTTGGTTTCTAGTCACTGAGAAGACTTCATTTCAATGATTAGCAAAGAAATAATGATCAGATCATTATCCCCTATGCTCTATGTATTTTTGACTTAGGAGTTAGTTACCTGTCATCACGTGCTTTATCCTTTAGGATGTGCATTTATTTGTCTGGTTCAGTCAGAATTAAGACTGTATTTGGGTTTATTGCACACTATGGGGAACTTGAGAGACAGAACACTGAAATAAAGTTTGGCTTGTGTGGTTCAGACAGCTCATTGTATAGACAGACACATGCCAGTGTGCTCTGTGTATGTTGGGATCAGCTGGCAGGGTATGTTACGTGCATGAGTAGATTTTAAGTTGGGTTATTCTGTTTTATGATTAATCTGGAAAAACTTCCATAAACATCTAAGGTTGCTATTTTGAAGTCCTGAGGTGAGACTTAGTACAGACAAATCAGTGTTTAAAAAATACCAATTGCTGTTAGTGATAAAGTTGTACCATAATAAGTGAAATTCCCAGAGAGACTCATGCTGATGAGGCAGGGTCAGTTCAAAATTTGCAGTAAATGTTACTGGTAGCATGTTTTCCAATCAAAAGGCAATAGCAACGTACTTAGATGTATTGCTGGGAATTAAATATTTCTCTAGAGCTAATTGGTTTTGTTGGTGGTTTTTCAGATGTACGCTAGGAAGACAACAACTGGTTTGGACTGTGAAGGCTCATCTCTGTTTTGAGACGCAGTCCTTGGCACAAAGCATTCTGATGTTATTTTTCCCCCTTGGTGCTGAATACTGATTACAAGCCATATATCTGCATATATCACTCCTGGCTGGAGCAGGAGTGTCAGGGAATCCCTATACGGGAGCCAGTGCTGTTGGAGAGCACATCCCAGTCTCCCAATGGGAAATACCAGCATGCACTATGACGTACAACTGTATTACCTATTAAGTGATTATTTAGGACATGTAGAAAAGAGAACACCTTATAAATTAAACAAAGAACAAGATGAATTTTTATAACTGTTTCTGTGTAATGGGAACTCTCTGAGTGTGCATATTGTGCTTTACTGTCAGTATGCTGTTGTTGAGGAGCATCCCAGGGAGGGGGCTCAGAAGGGAAAAAGGTGTTCTGTGCACATATTTAATCTCAGTTTAAACATAATTAACTCAAGCTGCAGACATGAACCCCTCCTATTCCCTTTTCACAAACATTTGTCTGAATTTTGTTATGTCTGCTGAGAGCAAATGCTAAGGTTGTGTTGCCTGCCCTGAGTGCCAAACTTGACTTGTGTGCAGGAATGTACCCATACTTGTCAAATCCAGGGAGAAGAAGAGTGCCCTGTAATTTACCTTGACAATCATAATCAAAGCCACACAGTTCAACTGATGAATGTTTGATCTTCCGAGCTTATAATAAACACAAAGAAGAAACACCCCAGAAGCTATTTTATTGAATAAATTTAAATAATACATTAATTTTAGAAAATAATTGCATACGAGTAAATGGCTAAGTTAATCAAAGTATTAACTTGTTCAGCTCTTAGGAATATGTAAAAACTTAAATAATCTGTAAATATCACATTTGGCATTTGCAAACTTACCACAAAATATGAGTTGGATGTAGTGCACACTCATCTGAAGAGAGTCTAAGCAAATATGTTTTAATGATGCTTCATGGGGGCCAGTAATTGTCAAATTTGGGAATGGTATAGGAAATTGCACAATTCCAGTTTCAGGCCATCAGTTAATGTGTATTTTCCTCAAGACCAAGCACTTGGTATTGACTCCCAGTCCATGCCATGCATGGAGATGTGCTGGCCATACACAGCCTTTTGGCAAAACTTCTTGCCTGTAGTAAGTGAAATGCAAGGTGTGTCTTTGTTTATAAAGCATCCTGACTGTGCAGCTTAGCTAGAAAAGAGAGAAAAGGGAGAGATGCCACTGGCATATGAAGTCCCCCTGCTGTGGGTGCCAGAGGTGATGGCAGGCTGGGTGAGGCAGCAGATCACTGTGAGCCCCACTGTGCTGCCTGTGGTCTCAGCAGTGGCAAGCAGGACCTACGTAGCACAGGCAGGTTAAGATGGAGCTTTCCAGAGGCTCCCTGAGGAGCTGCGGGAAAGTGATCTAGGAAGTTACGAACCAAATTTAAGGTGGCTCTGTAGCAAATGTCGGTCTGTTGGCAGAGGTTGAGGGCTGGCACCAACCTCTGGTGGCCTTTGCTGTAGTTTGGCTGCCCCTCAGTGGCCATCAAGTTGCAGGGTCAGTGCAGCTATACTGAACAAACAGAATGGTGGTATCATGCCTACACAAATGACAGCACTGAAAGTAGGTTTAAAGTTGAAGTTAATGCTCCTCTGGTCCTGCTGTGCCTGCTTTGTGTATGTGATACACTCATGGGGAGAAATACTGTGTTTTTTCCTAGACTGAAAGGAGATTATAATTTCTTACAAAGTATCAGTCTTGATTTGATTTAGTTATTTCTATCCTGGCATGTGACTCTGGTGTGGTGTATTAACAGTCTCGCAGCAGTCTTAAGTATACTCAATGAAATTAATGTGAATATTAGTCAAATAGTGTCTGACAATTTTCTTAGGCTGTACTGTGACAAGAGTTGTGGTTGGGAAGAAAAAAGATTATTTTCTTTTGTTATTTCACTTAATATTGATGTGTGGGGTAATATATATGGTAGTTAGTTTTTAGAGTAGATTCTTTATCCTGACTCAGTCAAGACAGTGGAGTCTGGTGTTTGTGTTAAATATTGTATCAAGTGATTTGCACTACTTGTGGGGTTTAGTGTGATGAGAGCTATCTGTTTCTTGCTAAGAAACCCGTGGTTCCTTTAGTTAGGGCTTTGGATTGCTTTTGTGCTCCATTCTCACAGGAGGAATGCAAATGCTGCTGAAAAATTATATTTTGATTACAAACAAAGATGCCAAAAACATAACAGAGGTAGTTAGGTTTGCTTGCTTTTTGCCAGATTTATTTTGAAGTACATAAATTATGTTCCATTGCCCTTCTGCTGGGGAAATAACACACAGAAGCTTGGATGAGACACGCAACTATGCAACCACTGTTGACCTGGGCTTTGGTGGTCCAGTCCTGTAGGATCTTACAGAGAGGCACCCCAGGTACAGCAGGACCTAATGGTTTTGGGTGGGATGTGGGAAAACCAGACTCTGCGTGTGCAGACTGTGAAGAAGCCAGCACATGAATTTTGATCGTGGACTGGCTGAGATGCTGGGCAGCTCATTCAGCTGAAGGGGGCTGTGTCTGAGCAGGTGAGGAGGGAGGTGGCTGAAAGTCCTGCTCAAGGCTGTTTTCCACATAAGCGGGAGCCAGCAGGCTCCAAACGAGCTCCCTATGGCTTCCCCTTTGTTTTGGTGGTGGCTCTTACTTCCTGGTCAGCCCCACTGTGGGAAAACTCTCTGCGGCCTCACTATGCTTCCTGCGCACAAAACCTTCTGTTCCTCCTTATTTGTCACTCAATAAAGTAAATTTACTGATTAATACTGTACCCCCCTAGGAGAGGGTGACCCTGTCCTTGGGCGAAGGTGTGCTGCTCTCTGGTCCTTGTGACTGTCTGGATGTGATGCTGGTTACTTCCCTGGCTTTCTTTACCCATCAAAGCTTCTGAAATACACATCCTTTGGATTTCTCTGTCACCAGGTAATCCAATCAATGTAACAGATGGCTGCCAAAATTCAAGTGGGGCCTTGAAGCTGACATAGAAGGTGTATTACATTATAGACTGACCTGTTGCACCTTAGGTCATTTCCTTATTCATGCACAACAGCTATTTTATTCTGTCCTGCATTTCCTGAAGAAGAACAAGGAGAAGTAATAAGAGCATTTTGTGGAGGAAAAAAGAGCCTCTTAGCCTATTGAAAGACATGCAAACTCCACTTTATCTTGTCTTATAAATCATCGCTGGAAAAGTTCAGTATTTCTGCTTTTTTTTTTTTTTTTTTGCTATCTGGTGCATTAGGAACAGAAAGCAGTGCATTTAATGTTATTGTCTCGGTTTGAAAAACAGGTGTCTGCTAGAGAAAGCAGGGGCCTCCCTTGGAATGAAAAAAAAAGTAAACCCTCTCCCTCCGAATTTTATAGTTTTGAAATTAAGGGGGCTGTCAGGCAAAGATATGAGAATAGGGATAACAGCTCTTTACTAGTATGTATAACAAGGCAAACAAACAACAACCACAGCATTAACAACAAACAGAACCACAAACCCAGTGACTGCCTTCTCAGCCGCAGGCATTTTCCCCTATGGTGCAGTTCTGGGCACAGCCAGCAGGGGACACTGGTAACTCCTGGTGGGCACAGCAGGTGCGATGATTCCCCCATGGCTGCAGGGGAGGCTGTGTCATGATACGCAGGAGCAGGGAGTAATGGCGACTCGGCCAAGATGGAAAGGGATGGAAGAGAGACTCCACTTCACAAACCTTGGGGCAGCCGATCCCGGTGCCCCAGCAGGACTCCGAGGAGCACCAAACCACGACGGCAGGATTGAGCAAAAATCCTGGGGTAGTGGATGAGATGTATCAGAGACTCCGGAGCCATGACTGGAGCTGTGGGATGTCTCGGCAGGCAGGGGGCGCGGGGCTACAGAGCAGCAAAAAGCTCAGGGCAGCGCCAAAGGAGCCGCAGGGGCAGAGCAGTGGCAGCCTGGCTCCCAGCAGGGCAGGCAGGAGCGAGCCCAAGATCTTGGCACCTGAGCAGATGGGAATAGGGCCCTCTTTAGTGAAGTAGGTGCTAATAAGGTCCCAGTTCAGTGGCTGCTCTTACAAGCAGAAACTCACCTCAGGGCAGAAGAAACAGCTCTGGGCTGGGCTCTGGCGGTAGCAACGAATTCCCTTCCCAAGCAAAGGCTCTAACCATCCTCCTCCCAAAGGCAAGAGCAAGAGACAGCCAGCAGCTGCCCCAGCCCAGTTCCCTCAGGCTTGGCCATCTCCCTGTTGTCTCAAGTACCCAGCCATCGGTGCTTCTTAGCAACTCAATGGGAAAAAATTCCACAAGTGAAAAGGAAAGAAACCCAACCCCCAACAGTTAAATACTTAAATGTGCCAGCATTTTTCTATTCAGCCATGTTTACTGGAGTAATTACAAGTCAGATTAGGTGTGATCCTTGCTGACCTTTAAAAAAGGGCCCAAAACAAAAGGCAAAACAACATTTACAAATGTTATGCTGAACAGACCCTCAAGTACTTGCCATGATATCAGTATTTAGTCATAAAAGGGAAATAAAAGACTTAATGAAGACAAAAGGTATTCTGATACGTCGTAGTAAAAATTTCAGTTGAAGTGACTTGGAAAGAAAAAATCCCAATGCAATTTTCTTCTGTGATAACTAAGGGGAAAAAAAGCAATCCTCCAGTTACAGTTTTGAAAATACAGAATAATCAGTGCTTGCAGCAAAATTAGGGGTCCCCTGCTATTTTTCAATTGTGACTTAACTGTTAAACCCTGATTAACTTAAATACAAGTTTGTTATTTGAATGTGAAAATAACTTACGGTAGCACAAGATAGAAATTGGAACTCAAAATATTCATATTGGCTATTTATCTACTTGTTGCCTCCCATAGAAGCAATTAATTTTAGCACTTGGATATTTTCATGCATTCTGTGGGATGGTTTTAAACAACTTACATAGAGAAAGTATTTATTTCCAAGTCACATCTCATACAATGAAGGAATTTTCCCCAGTGGTATTGCAGGCATTGCCTGTTGAAGTTCCATGGAAACCCTCCATTCCTGCCCTGCCTAGTGGCTGCGCCATCCACTTCCTGGCATGAACAAAAATTCTCTTCCCATCATAGAAAACTGCAGCTGGGGGCCCCTTCAGTCCCAGTTTGGGGTAGCTTGTGCCCACGGACGAGTGTGAAACCTGGGCAATTTGGGTAGCTGGAGAAACCACTGCTGCTTTTAATTTGAGCTGAGGCCTGAGGTTTGCTGCATTGGGGTGGCAGTGCTCCTCTGAGGATGGATATCTGCAACTTTGGCAGCTTTGGGAAGACTCTTCCAGAACAGAAAAATTTACCCAGATGTCAGTATTGCCACAAGTGATTCCCTGCCTCTGTCCCTGTCATCTGATTTGGTTATGGAGATTTCCTTGGTTTTATCTCCCCTGAGCATCCATATGTATTATAGAGAGAGCTTATTAATTTTCCTCCATCAAGTGTTTTCTCAGCATGGATCCTGTGCAAGTGTGTTCCCTTTGGAATGCTTTAATAGCACGGACACAAAAGCAAACATTTTGGCTGGGCAACTATCATAAAAATTTTAACATTAATATTACTTTTAGACTGCTTTCCCTGCACCACCTATAGTGGACTGTAATTTATTCTTCCCTTTTACCAGGAACACTGGAACTGCTTTGTTACTGGTGCAATTTCTGTCCCAAAGGACAAACTAAGGCTGATTCTCCTTTGGATGAGAGTCAACTTCTGTCTCAACTCTACCTATGCAAAACTGTATATGCTCACCCCAGTATTTTGCATACTGTCCTTTGTGATCCATTGCATTACGATGGTGCGATCAGATATATTCCAAGACCACTGCCTGTTTTGCTTTTCCAGGGGACTCACCCTGATGTTCCCATTGAGGCTTAGTCAAGGAGGGACAGTGTGCTGTCTGGCAGTAGCCCAATATCTGATTTACAGGTCTCAGGGTCTCTTTCCTTGTCCAAGAAGGATCCTCATGTTTCTCAAAAATACTTCATAATAAAAAATTACTTTGGATTGCTTGAGCATTACGCTTTTTGAATTACTGTTTGATAAAAAAAAGTGAGTTCAGTGATGCCCATTGGTAGTAGCTTGCAATACGTTTAGAAAAATAGTTCTTGCTTGGCATTATATTCTGTTGCTTATTCTGGGTGTGCTGTTTTGTCCAGACACCCATGGCTGAAGATTATGGGCATTGCAGTAGCAAAGCCTAGCAATCCTCTCCCTTTTCCTGTGCTAGCCTGGAAGCTAATCCCGTTGTCCCTTTTTTTCTCTTCTGTGTTCCATGACAAAAAGGAAAATGACCCTGGCCTGTCACCTTGGCTTTACATTTTAAAAGTTCTGCATGCTTTTCTAAAGATGGACAGATTCTTCCATGGGGAACTAGCTCCGCATCATGTCTGCAGGACCTCTGTTCTGAGGCAGACACTGGATTAATGTCTTTCACACAAATTTAGAGGCACATGCAGAGAGGGAGAGCAGATCAATGTTTAATTGTGCAAATATTCTTCTGGGCTTTAATATTAAATTGGCATAGACCTGTCATAGCAGCTATGCTGATGACAGACCATGAGTGAGCTACTGTGCCCTGGTGCTGCACTATTGGAGGGGACATAGTGGATGTGGGTGCAGGCAGTCAAGGTCTGGCTGGCAGCTCCTGGCATTGCTGGAAAGCTGTCAACAAGGCTGAGCTTCCCCCAGCTCCTGCTCACAAAAAAGGTGGAGAGGACATTTCTGCATGAAAACTCAGTATATGGGTCTGGCTATAGTATGGCTTTGTACCGTGTTATTTAAAGCTCTCTCAGTGTTAGTTCAGGCTGTGCATGGCTCACCCGCCTGTAGTGTATGTGTGAAGACTTGTCTCTAGTGCTTTCCTGGCAGCTGTGGCTGCAGTGACTTGAATGGTGAGGGCTGTGAAGTAAGAGGTACTGCATTCTGACAAGCCTGTGTTTGGTCAGCCTTCTGTCATGAGGAGCTCATTTAATTGGGCTGAACTTGATGAGCTTATGTGGGAATCCAATTACAAAATTTCCTCTTGGTGAGTGCTTTGCCAGGAGGATGGAAGTTAGCTCCCTTCCTTGCAGGGTTTCCCTGCAGTTTGTGAGCACTGTTCATGGAGGAACTAAGATTTCTGGAGGATGCAGATATGGATGCACTAGTGTTATAATAATGCAAGACAACTGTAGTTGCCAAACTTGACCTGCTTTAAAATGTTGTTTCCCTTAACTCTTCAATATGGCACCTTTTGTGTTTTAATTCAGACCTTCAAGGCACCACATATGCTTCTGCTCAATTTATCCCTCTGTTTTGGCATGCCTATGTCTCACCAAATTGCTGCTAAGTTCCAGGAACTGCATTACAAAGAAGTTTTAAGGAAGCACATGTATATATTTTTCTATTTAATTTCTAATTTTTTCCACTAGGGAGTTTCCCCCAAGCTTTGGTGCTTTTGCCAGTACAGTGGCAAGGCACATAGTTAATATGGCTGATGTGTTTCCCTTAAAAATCTTGGTGTTGAAGCTCTGTGGGTCTCCCTTTCCTGTGCTGATTTGTGGAGCCTTTTCTGCTGTGGTAGTTTTTGCTGTTTCATTTTTATAGCTTGCTGGATCCTTATGTGGGTGAGCAGAATTGCTCATTTGTGAGATCCTCTGAGGGACAGAGTAGAGAGGGTGCATTTCTGATATCCTGTTTGCTTGGTGGTTATGTTTGTAATATATGTTATGAAATGATTCATACTTAAAGAAAGAATGTATTTTACAAGATTGTAAAATTCAAATGAGTCTCTGACCACAAGCAGCCCAGAGACAGATGTCTACTTAGGAATTTTGAAATTCCTGAAGGCAGCAGGA
>JAWWMN010000273.1:41852-63260 GCA_035047745.1 Catamblyrhynchus diadema
CTTTGGCTGTGGTTTTTGAGGGCCATATTTTGGTAGCGAAAAATAAAATCTTTCGCATTTTGATAATTTGGCTTTTCGATTAGTCATTTATAACATGTTCAGCAGGACTCTTGCCTTGTGTGACTCTTGCCTTGCATTGTTAAGATAATGGAGGAGGAAGAGGAATATTGCCTGCTGCTGTGTCAGATTAGGTAATGATTTTCTAGCTCTCACAAGCTGTATCAGGTTTGTCTCAGTGCCCACACATAGCCTTGTTTCGCTACCAAAAGAAAATATTGAATAATGCAAAGAGTAAGGTAGGAGCAGCAGAGCTACTGCTGAGCATGGTTTTACGCTGCCTCTATTGAATATTCATTGTAATCAAAGATCACAACTTTGTTTTCTGGAGTTAAAATTTTTCTGGTAGCTTAGACAGCTCCAGTCTGCTCAATATGTATTGATACAAATAGCCAACAACTCTGTTACTCCAAAGCAATAGCTTTGTAGGCAGAGGAAATGAAAACACAAGTTATGTGGTATTTAGGGTACAAAACCAGGCACTTCAAAATGTTCATTCTTATTCTTTGCCAATACTTAGTCCAGAAGTCTTTGCTCTTGGTGCAGTTCAAAGCCAGAAGATGAGCAAAGGCATTCCTATACAGAAACTGAGATAATGGAGTTTAATTGCCATCCACCACGTTTCTGAGGTACCCATCTGAGGTATTTATTATGAGAAGAGCTGTCACGAGGCGCTGGGTAGAAAATGAGAATAGTTGCCAGTGCAGGTTTGTAGACTGTCTCATGCTTAAACACTTGCTGGGGAGGGGGAGGCTGGTTGTGTAATGAAAACACAGACAACGTGTCTGGTTATGAAGGGGGATTGTTAGAAATGAAGTAGAGCCAGGATTTGCCTGTTTGCTTTTATGATATACTAAGGCACCTGCTTTTCCTTTGGGGTCTGTATGTTTCATTTAGGAGGGTTTTGTAGTAGGGAGGGAAGGTAATTGAAAAACATTTTGGGCCATGACAATCAGCTCCTCCCTCTAACAGAATCGTGTCCTGCTGTTTTCACTCTCATCTTGCTGACAAGATAATAAAAGGTAGTGTGGTATGTGTGCCTTTATAAATAGTGCCTTACTTCCAAACGTAGGTAGAAAATTTAAACAATGCTCTGCTTGAGAAGAAGGGAACAGAATGGTGAGGCTTTAATATGCTGATATAGGGAGGAGAGGATTGATGTTTAATCAGGGAGTGGTTCAGTGCTGGAGTGCCTTCTGAAATCCCGGCTGCGTTGAAGGCACACGCAGCAGTCCTCGGCGGCAGCAGCATCCAGGCTCGGGACACGGCCTCGGTGAGACAGCCTGAGGTCCGCCTCAGCTGCTGCCTAAAGGAAGACTCCCCACGTCTGTGGTGGGAGAGCTTCTTCCTTTATTCCTCGAGAGAGGAACAGAAGGGACGCCAACTAGGTGCTGGTGTCCGAAGAAAGAGGCGAACAGAGCCACGCTGGATAGGAACTGCCGTCTTTATTGGGCGACACGGGGGGAGGAAGCAACTGGGAGAGCAGGGCGGCTCTGTCAAAGTGCACAGGGTGTAACCGGTTTAAATAGGGAAGGGGAAGGGCTAGCGGGCAGAGTAACGATTGGGCAGAACATAAGAGGGGCAGAGCATGGGACCAATGGTTGAAACTCAGGGGCAGAGCGAGGGAGTGGCCCCACTGCCAGTGCCAATCAGCTTCCCTCCAGCCGCGAAGCTTCTGGAATTGGGGCGGAGGAGAAGGCTGACTGACACAGCAGAGGGCGGGGGACATAACTTGATGAACATAGTAACCATGAACTGGGATAGGGTACAGCCAGGGAGAGAGAACGATTGACAAATAACTGAAGGGGTGAGCGAGGGAGGAGGAACTTGGGCCGGACCATTAGGGAAAGGGGGGAACAACGGAACGAACCAAATACACAGAACAATGAACTAATACAATTAACTGCAATAAAAATTTTAAAACGCACCCCAACAGTTCAGGGGGTAGACAGGATACGAAAGCTGGATATCTGGGCGTCCCATTCTGTTTGGTGTCAGGTGTGGGACAGTTTCAGAGCTTTTGAGGCTGCCACTGAAATCCGTGCTGAAACACTGCTCCTGACTGGGTGTCCTAGGGAGCAACTGCTTGAAGGAGGCTCTGAGGACAGAAGGGAATTTTAATTTAGGGGATTTTGGTCTTTCTGGTGGTTTTGTGCAAAGTAGTGGTGCCCCAGTGAAGTATAAAGAGGCAGCACTGGTGGTTGGTTTCCTTGCTGCTTTCGAAGGAGGGTGAGGTCTAAGGAAAGATTAGGGATTGCATTTCTTTCTGATGCTTGGTGGTAGCTGAAAGCTTAGACTGCAGCTCCATCACATCAGCAGATGGACATATGTGAATATGAGGAAGAATATAATGTTAGAAAAGCAAGCATATGGAGAAAGCAGAGAGGGTAGGAGGGGGGAAGGATTAACAGATGGGAGTTAGAAAAATAGTGAGCAAGGTGGAAGGGGAAGAAAAGCCTTTCTGCCAGACGCATCCCCTTCTCCTTTCCTGGGAGAGGCTGTTCCCCAGCGAGGAGCTTGGGTACCTGCAGATGGCAGCTGTGACACAGGAGATGAAGTTTGCCAGGTTTTAGGCAGCAAAATAAAGACCAATATGAACTAACAAGGAAAAAACAGACCCATTTCTCAGTCAGCAGTCTGTGTCTGTCTGTGCTGCTGGGTCTCTGCTGCAAAAGGGCTTCCAGAGAGCAGACCTGATCGTCAGACCAGAGGCTATGTTGGTCCTTGATGCCTCTCTGTTAGGACCAGAAAGGAACCATCACTACATCCTCATAATCCACTTAGTTAAAACTCCTGAGAAAGCCGAGGAGGAGTATCAGGCACTGCTTCCCCTGATGTCTGTAGCATGGAGAATGAGTTAGAGAACTACAAATGCTTAGAGGAAAGAGCCTGCAAGGTTTCACTGTTCAAACTTAAATCCTTTCAGCTGGTCACAGGGTGTAGCATAGCCGTGTTGTTGATGGTTGTAACTCTGGGCCCAGACAATGAAACATCCATGGTTTCTTGGAAAAGCCCTTAGGGGAAAAAGAGGTTAAAAACTTCAGTATGGCAGTGGCAAGAGCTGTTAACTGAAAAATCAACAATGAGTAAGGATGACCTGAATGAATAAAGGATGACCTGGCAAACCCTTTCTCTCATTTCATCTCTCTTTTCCTCTTTACTTCTCTGCTTTTATGATCATGCAGACAACAGGCAATCAGACAAGGATTTGCAGGGAATATTTGGAATAAGTTGTATTTTGGGGTTTGTACTGTTTGTGGAGTTTTTGGTAGCATAATAGAACAATGCATTTTTTCCAAAACCACCTCAATCCTTGTTGCTCTTACTGTGGATTACAGAAGAAAAGTCATCTGATAGCCGCACATTATATATCGTGCATTTGAATACATTTAAACACATACTGATACTGCACGCTCACAATAAGAAAGCTAGGAAATTCTAAAGGTAGGCTGTTTCAAGAAACATTTTTGATTTTGCAGGCTGTTCCCAGTTAAAGCAAGGTGCCTGATCAACCATCCAAAATTGTCAGATTCTGTGATAGTCTGGTGCTTTGGTCTAAGCAGCCCAAATTACATGGCTGCTCCCCACGATGTTGTTTGTGATGTGTGTGCTCAGCACTGCTGTCACAGGAAGGTTTTGAGTAACTCATGAGGTATCTGCACCAATCAGAAACTCTGTTCATCCAAATCAGGTTTAAACTCAAGTGCACCTTTTAGACCACTTTAAGGCCATTTCATGGCCTAGATGGGAGTATAAGAGACTCTAACAGATGATCAAATCCCTGTGCTGTCTGTACACCTTAGGACTGAGTGCTCTTGAACTCTGCTGCTATATTTGTTTGTTCACATAACTTTATTTAGAGCACAGGTAAGGGCACACATGGTTCTCCAGCCATCCCTTCAAACAGCAAGAAATAAGGCAACTGTTGATTTTTTAACTTGTAATGATTGGAAAAATCATGTGCATTTCTGTGTCCTGAGGAAGTTAACAGTAAAAGTTTCTCTGGTGCTTCCTGGTTTGGGAGTGAACTTGAGCAGAGCCGGGGTAAGCTGCCTTAGGTGTTCCTCTATGGCTCTTAGAGTGAAGGTCAGAGAGCAGCAGAGCTCAGCTTTGTTACTTTAAGTGTCTTACAATAACCTCAATTTACAGCTATTTGGAAAGGATGCAGCAGAGCAAGTTGGGGAACCCCTGCTGAAGACAGAAATTTAACTTCAAGTAGTAGGCACAAGCTCTTCCTGTGACTGCTGGCAAGGAGCTCACAGCCTCTATTATTTGATGACTGAAAGCCTCTTACAGCTGTTTAAACTTACAGCAGTTTGAGAAGAAAGCAGCAGAGTGGAACACATTGTTTGTACGGGAGGTATGAGCCCATGTGGACCTGGGCTGTGTGCCCCTGAAGGGTTTGTCATCTCTAGGGCTGCCCACCAGCAGCTAGGCTCATCCCAGCAATCCTGAGCTGCAGGATTGGGCTTGGTGCAATGAACAACATGATAAAAACAACAGCTTTAATCTGAGGGCATTAGCATTTGGAAAATGCAGAAGCAGAAACCCAACCAAAAATGCTTTTCCCCAGAATAAAGACATGCCAAGGAACTGTTCTTCCCTGAAATACCAGCTCTGAGGAGCTATTACCTTGGGCTGAAGATGTAGCTGTCAAGTTAAATGAGTGTTACTAGGTCTGAGACAGTCTCTTTGCTGCAGGTGTGTGTGTGAGACCCTTAGAAGTCAGGACATAACCATTGGGCACAACAGGTAGCAGCCAAGAGCTTATTGAAGTATGGAGTGGTGCCTAGGATGAGCTTAGTTAGGGCATCTTGGAAGCAAAAGCATGCTGTAGGAGCAGATCTTAACTGAGATTTTAATTCCCTGGACTGACAGACTTTAAAGGAAGGACATGGGGATTGGCTGGGAACACAGTTCTCCGCCAGCACACTGAGCAAAATGCAGGGTCTTAGTGTTTCCTGTTCTTTATACTGGTCTGGTGCTACAGAATGAAATTCTGCTCTGTATAGTACTTAGGCCTTAAACCTTTGCAAACATACAGAAGTTCTTGGAAAAGAACCAAAAATAAACACAAAAAACCCCCTACAGAGGAATACATTGTTTTTCCAATATACTTTCTGAACTGGCGAGTGTGTACTGCCAGTGTTTCCGAGCTCCTTATGGATCAGAGGTTCCAGAGATATATCTAGTTTTAAATTAAGCTGAGATTGTCTTTTATGCATGTGGCCTAAGAAACTTGAATTTAAAGCAAGTACAGGATTGCAGCACCGCAGCGAATTCATGAGACCTTTGAATTCACAGGTCACCCTCCTTCAAAAGCAGCAAGGAAGGAGCATCATTCTCCCACCACTGTCCTGTAGAACAGGCTCCTGTGATCGAGAGAAGTGTGAAAGCTTCTGCACTAGCCTTGCTGCATTCTCTGTGTGGGAGTTCAGGGTGCTGGGAAAAGGTTATTAAAGGAAACTCCAGTGCTTACTGGTTTTGCTGATTCTTACAACTTTACTGGCATTGTGGCATTTAGTGCCAATACCACTGCTCCTGGGGAAATCTGGTGAGTCTGAGGATGTCAGAGTATGAGCATCTATTACGTTAGTGATCCCACAGTAAAGGGAAAAATGAGGAAAAAAGGCAACATTTACAGGGAGGAAAAAATAATACATTTCCCAAAATTCGTTTTTGAGGTTTAAGGACTTGATAAGGACATTTTTTTTTTATGAGACACTTGCTTATAAGTCCAAAATCATATTTCTTTGTTTTCATTGAGATTTTAATTTGGGTGCAGTTAGTGATATGCTATAAACTCTAAATTAATCCTGTCGTCTGGCACATTATTGTCTGTTTTGTCTCTGCTACTGAACTGATTTTCTTTTCTCAAATGTATAAAATTTCTATGTCCTTCTTGGAAATGGAAAGATTTAACAGTGCTTTCTGGAGTGCTGTTCAGTTGATGCATGCATGGCACAGAGGTATCAAAGGGTAAAAGTTCTTTTAGAGGTGCTGAGTGTTATGGTCTTGTTGAAAGATTAGTGAGAAATTCAGCTACATGTCTGTCAGAACCCATAAAACTTGCCAAGACTGCAAGTATGTGATGTCTGGGCTTTGGTATTGACTAGGTACAGTGCAAATACAGGTGGGTATAAGAACTGAAAACAAGAGTTTATGTATAAAAAACGGCACTAAGCCAGAATTCAAGATGATGGAAGATAAAAATTGTCATCCCAAGAATACCTCTCTAACTGTCCACTGACAGAAGAACAGCTTCCAGGAGAGATTGTTTTCCCAGATGCAGCTGTGAGAAGAAACAGTTACAACTGAAATAATACACATACTGTGGGCTTATGATAATATATTAATTATAAAATATACAGTATATTAGAAGTGGTCTATTTCCTGCAGGTTGCGGGTTGCCTCTTTTTTAAAGTTGTGGGAAATACAACTTTCTAAAGTTGTGGGAAATTAGTGTCCCAAATACTTGCCTATTTCCTGCAGGTTGTGGGTTGCCTCTTTTCTAAAGTTACTGTATGTTTACCTGCCAAGTACTAACAGCACTTAAGTATATTTGCGGTGTTTAAAGGGAGTATTTGAATTGGAGGTGAAGGCTCAGAGTTATGAAGTTCCACCAAACTGTCTAAGTGCTGAAAGAGCCCACAGCTTGCTGGTCCTAGGGTGCTAGTAAAGTTACTTTGTGGTTATCAGAGGTGATCCAGATTCTGAGATGTTTCCTTGCTCTTGATTGCCTTGTCATTGTGCTGGACATCAGTAGCAGGCAGGGAAAGGGTTTCTTCTGTTTCTGTCTGAGATGCAAAATTCTGACTTCTGCTCTGTCCCAGGTGCATCCCTGTCAGGTGAGTAGATGGGAGCTTTCTCTCTGCAGATATCTGTGATTTGCAGGGAATAGTGTCTCCAGAGCCTTGTTTATAACTTTAGGTAGGTCTGGTTTAATTTTTCAAGAGAGCCAAAAAGGCTTTCCAGGGGAATTATAGCACTGCTGTATTGTCTCACTGATCTCCCAAAGTCAGTGAGTTTACCTCATAGTGACTAAAGGACCCTTGGTGGCTTGGAGGTATTCTACTTTCTGCCCCTTCTGCCACTCCTCCAAAGAGCTGATGGAAGAAATGCCTTTGAGAAGGGGGTTTGGACCTGCTGCAATGCAGTAATGGATTACTGAGAAGCAGCAGTACCAGGGAGCACGAATACAATTTTCTCCTGCATGACTTAGCTGAAGATCAGTGATGTGCTTCTGTGAATAGGAGCATCATTGATTAAAATGGCGTGATTGTTGGGGTCATATTACAGTGATGTCTTGCAGTGTTGGCAGCTCAAACCTATCTTTTCTTGTTAACTTAAACTCTGAGAAGACTGTAGAAATTTAAAAATCTCCTCCTGCAACCTTTGTACCTGGCTCTTGTGAGCCAGACTTGATAGATAAGCAAAGCAAATGCATATTTGCTTTTCATTCATGCTTTTCTTATCCAGCTGGAAGAGCTGTATACAGCTTTAAATGCTGTTGCATCTCATTTGTAGTTGAATATAAGTTGATGGTGATAGATTAGGTGTCAGGTAGCTTGTGAGGACAACTACCTGGCAATGACATATTATTAGCAGTAGTTGAAATGATTGCACTTGTTCCAGAACAAAAAGTGGGGTTCTATGTATTTTTAACTTGCATTTCTGAACTATCTGATTGGAACATAGTTCTAGGAGGCTGTAAAATAAATACAAGTTTTCTTCATGATGATCATTAGGGCATGATAGCTGTGGGATATTTTTAGGTGATACTATCAAATTGGAGGAGCTGAAAGCTCACCCCTCAGCTAATTGTTTGTGTTTTAAGATTTTTTTAGTATTTAATTCCTTTTGGAAAGGCTGAAGATTACAATATCTATGTATATACCTATGTACCCATCTTCTGCGGCTGGAAGTACTGACATCAATATTTCTGCCATTTCCTAGACTGTTTCCTTCATGCGAGACTGGCCGAAATTACTTCAAAACATCTTTTTCCCCAGCACCTGAGAGGGAGCACTACAGTGTTTAGGGACATGCTGGACCCAGGGCCTGAGGGTAGTATGTGTGCACAAGTGTTTATCTGGGGCGTTCCTTCAAATATCGGGACAGGGCTGCAGCCGGGGCCAGAGGCTGTGAGCCCTGCTGTGTGAAGATTTCCTGGGACCACAGCAACCACGCGATCAGGAGCAGAGGTACCCTGAGTAGAAGCATTTAGCAGTACTTACCAGGGGCTCTCACCAAATCAGAGAGAGCCCTGGCTTCCCCAGTAACTTAGTGGGGATCTGCTTCCTTGGATGTCTCTGGTATTTGCCTCAGTAGGGGATTATCAGTAGGCTCTGCCTGAAGCACGTTAAGGGAAATAAGAGCTTGAAATGATCAGACTACTACAGGATGCTGTGAGATTTTTACAGTAATGCTCATGCTGCAAGAATCCGTAGGTCAGGAGGAAAATGGCAACTTCAATTAGTTACTGAGAAAGGGAATTACTGTTATTTAGTGTCTGACTGTCCCATTAAAAGCTGAATGTGAGAATATTTGTTCACTGTTTGTTGGGGGGTTTTGTCCTCTTTTGTTTTGCTTTTCTTTGGCTTTTTTTTTTTTTTAAGAGTAGTTTAGGAGAACTGACTATGAGAGGCTAAGAAGATCTGGTGACTCAAGGGATCTTTTTCCAGTTGCTCATACTGGAAAGTTTTTGGTTTTTTGTTTGCTTCCTCCTGACCCCACTCCATACCTCTGGGAGCCATTGCATTTTATGGGAATTATTGCTTTGGAAAACAGAAGGTAGTCCTGTGCCAGCCAGCCCTGCAAAAGCTGGGGAGCCTGGCTGGGACGAGGCCAAGGAAGGGTGTGGAGAGATGCTGTGGAAATCCAGGTGGGCAGTTCAGGTGCATAGGAGGGTCAGGGGCACAGTTTAAAGGATTCACAGAGGGTTGATCTTGACTAATGGCTCTTCCCCTCCACCCCATTCCTATGAAGGTCATCTGTACTCAGGACTTGTAGCAAGGGACAGTCATCCTCTTATGTATGCTGGCCCCTTGTACACACACCCGTGCACAATTAACTGTGAATCATTTTGGACCTCTTCCCTGTCTTTAGTGGAAGCCCAAATAGTACTGTGGTTTTGGGTTGTTTTTCTTCCTCATGCGTGTGGGGCCGACTGTGGCAGCACAATGTCCTTCCAGTGTCTCTTGGCAGGGAGACCTGGACTTGTCCTCTATGGGCTGGCCATTCCTCTGCTGCCAAATGATTCCCTAGAGTTGCAACAAGAAATGTGGTATCATGCTAGGGAGGAAGTGCATAGCTACAGCTGCATGTCTCCCTCCTAGAAGCAAAAGAAGAGATTTAAGTTGTCTTATAATTATAAGAGATAATTATAGACTGGTTTGCAGTTATGTCAGTGACTTTAAATTACCAAGTATAAAAGAAATTATGAGACAATGTTAATTGAACCTGACAATGGTGTCTTTTAAAATTAAAATAGAAGGGTTTTTTCTGCAGAGTTTCTCAGGAAGTTTTTCATGATGCTAGGCTCTCAAGTGCATAATCAACTGAACGCTGCTGCAGTGTCCTAATGATGGGACTTGTACAAAAACTCAGCTTTAGAAGTAGCTTATGGAAAGATGACCATGTCCTGGTCATTGTAGCATCAGATTAAAAAAAAACCACCCAAACCCTGGGATTTAAGGAGTAAGTCCTTATTCCCCAGGGCAATAATTCTACATGGCACTTGAAGTCATGCTCAAGATGTTGAATCCCTTTTTAAGTTTGAAAGATGGGAGAAAGACTTGAAAATAATCATAGAAGAACATCTGGCTTGCAAGACACTTGTTACAGGAAAAAAGTTATCAAAAGTAGCTTAGTGTTGCCTTTTTATTTTGCTGTTGCTGTTTACACCAGAGGAACTGATTTGTAGGATTTTCTTAAGAATGCTTCCATGTGCAAAATTTAGGTCTTATAAATCAAAATTCAAATGAGACAATATTAAAGATGGAAAATTTTATTTATTGGCATACTAGCACAACAAGTTTGGAACAATGTCATCCAATTTAGGGATTGGCAGAGAAGAGTGAAACATCACTGAAGTCAGAGTGGTACTTATTTCCTATAAAGATTTTGTTAGAACAATGTTCACTTTAATCTTACTTTTCCTATTGTAGTTTTCTACAGACATTGAATCTGCCTCTTGCAGTGTTTAATATTCACATACTGGAAGAGTAATTTAAATAGGTAATAAATGTAGAGTGTAACCCTTAAATCTTGTTCATAACAGCGCAAACTATTGGATGGCAACAATTGCAAATATATGCCTGGCTTTGCAGGATTCCAACTGATTGGCTTGGGACAGAGAGCTGACCTGTTAAGTGATAACAAACATTTTATATTTAAATATTCATTGCTGAGCCAGATGAACAAAAAGAGCTGCAGCATTTAATTTTATTTCTTTTTGTTCTATGGAGAGGCCTTATGCAGACTCATGGCATTCCTGGAGAGAGATCCAGCCTTGCAGGAGTGGGATCCACATGCAGATTTTAATCAGGAATGACAGCTCCAAAGCAGCCCTGTGTGCATTACCTTGGAGATTTGTACCCCAGCTGTTGCTCACACTGGCATGGAGGGGGAGGTGAGCAGGATATTGAGCAATAGCTGAATGATAACGTGAAATTTCTGGAACAAATGAAAACATTTGTCTCTAAAAAGTTATTTCTGCCCATGTTTTAATTAATTCTTGTCTTTTCTGCTCCTGCTGTATGGTTATGTTGTCAGAAGGATAAGCTGTGAAGAGAGTTAAATGAGAAGGCTTTTCAGGGAGGAGAGAAAACTGGAAGTATGTCCCCATATTTCGTAGTTAAATGGATTATACCTGTCAAGACATGCTCTAGCTAGATGATGAGTAAGGCTGGGTTAAAAATGGGAGCGACTGTGAGTGATTTAGGAAGTTTGGAGGGTTGTTTGTTTGTTAGTGGTGTGGCTATTTGTTAAGTGCTTTTGGAGAGCTGGACATCTGTTGTCATTTTATTGTAAATCTTCCATACCTTCTTGGTGATTTCTCATGTGCAGCTCCTCACAGCACTGACTCCTTCTTCTTCACAGCCAACAAACTCCATCTCTTTTCACAGCACAACCAACAAACTCCAACTCTCTCCTCACCCAGCTAACCCACTCTTTTGTAGCACTTGTCTTATTGGACACAGCTGTGGCCTGTTAAGGTCAGGCCTGTTCCTAATCTTTGGTGATTAGTGCAGCTGCAACTCCTCAGGTGTGAGATTACCTTCTGCATTCTTACATTCTATCCCTCCACAGATATCTTCAAGAGTAATGTCATTGTTTTGGGGTCAAAAATAAACGCTGAATTGTTGCAGAAGGGGTGTGTGGGGTTTGCTGCACCTGAAACAGCTTGTGGGGAGCCTGGGATGTGCAACATTGTAGGCAGTGGAGTGGGAAGCCCCAGAGGTGCAGTATTCTGCATTTATTTCTCTAACTGTTTTTTTATGTGAGTGAGATTTGTTAATACTGTATCAAAAACGTTGCTGTCTTGCTGTAGAGATCTTCTCCAAAAGAGTTAACAGCTACTTCTAAACAAGATCTTCCAGACTAGGCATCCTGAACAGTTGGGATGACCTAGGAAGTGCTCATAGCGTCAGATGGGGTTACCATTGCAATCGCAATAACTCAACTGGCTTATTATCAAATTCTCCAGCTCCCTGAATTGCTGACCTCATTCCTAAGCTTTCTGTAAGTGCAACTTCTGAGTCCCTGGTGTAAGAAAAGCCTCAACAGCTTTTAGCTATCTTTCTGGCAACTTCTATCAAAATTTCTGACTAAACTTCACAATTTCCAGCTGCCTTCTTGGCACTAGCTTTAGGGAGCTGAGCCAGCACTAATGCCAGCCCCATCAGATCTGTGTCTGCCCTTGGGCTGTGATAGTTGCTGTGATGCTGATGGTGCTGATGGTGCTTCTGGTGCTGAAAAGAAGCCTCGTTACAAACCAAAAGAGTCAGCTGGCATGCTGAACTCCTGCTGCTGCAAACAAGCTCAAGTTTTCTGAAGGCTGGCCCTGAAGTGGCAGCCTTTCCACTGCCACAGAAACATGAGGGTCAATAGTAAAGACTAACAGAAGTCCATTGTAAAGATTTCATCCTTGTGAAGCCCCCAAACACCAATCCATGTGAGGAGTACCTGCTCTAGCCTGAAGTTACTGAAAAAAGAAAATGTGTAAGTCAGCATTTAAGGGGTAACAATTTTCTGATATGTATTGATTTCATGAGCTAAAACCAAGTACTGAATGTTTATCTGGGAGGTACAGCAGAAAATAAAACTTAAAGGGGATTTGGAGAATGTCTGTTAGAAGAAGAAAGTTCAGTTCTATCTATGCAATTTCCTGAAAATAAATGCACCCACACTCCACAATCCTTAATTTTTATGCTCTTTTCCATTTCTAGCAGTTGTGAAAACTGGAGAACAGAAACTAGTTTGCTATCCTTTTTTAGCCAAAAGGACTTCATAGAGTAAAAAGAAGTTAAGAAATTTCTATTGTGCAAGACTAGTAGGTCTTCTTGCAAAGTAGGGCAGGGTTTATAAGGCATAACGTAGGCTGAGCCATTTGACCCTTGCTGGGTTGAACAGAAGGCTGGGATGTACCTGAACTCAAAGCTGAATTAGGAGAGCTGGATTTGTATCTACCAGGAAGAACAATTTGTAGTTGTCTCAGTAGGTAAAGGGTGATATAATTAAGGGGAGATGGAAAGCACAAGCAGTGGTTTTTGCTAATGTTATGTGGAAGGAAGAAGAAAAGTAAACTGAAAAACTATCAGATAATAGAAATACCCAGTCATGATCTTCCTGTTTGCAGCAGGGTAAACTGCAGCTCCTCAGAACAAACGTGAATGTCAGAAGCCCCTGGGAGAGATGAGATTACCCAAAGGTTAGGTACAAAAACAAAGCTTCGGTGTGTTAAGTGGTGTTATAGATGGATGATGAGATGATTGGCTGTTGCAATTAAGGAATGAATATTGTGTGACTATGAAGAGAAGCTTTACTGATGTATAGTACTGTGCAGTACTGTAGTTTAGATGTCCTCTGTTCTCCCCACAGTTCTCTTTCCCGCCCTGTATTGTTGCCATCAGACAGGCAGGGTTGTCTAAGACAGGTAAAAGAAGGCTGCTCATGTGCCGCTTGCATGGGGCAGTTGTGAATGGAAAAGCTTGGGGGTGCTTAGGGGGTGCAGCACAGCAACACCTGACCTCCAATCAAGTCACAAGAAAGCAGTTTGCACTGATAAATGGCAAAGAAGAGCTGACTGTCAGACTTTGGAAGGGGCCAGGGCTGGTTGATGTAGCCCCCAAGAGTTAAAGGTGAAGCATCCATCTTGAAGATGAGCTAGTCATGTGGTAGCCAGCTATAAGGGCAGCTTCTAGGCCTGTTTTTGCTTATTTAGTAATTTTGTTGTATTTTTGTTAAGGTTTAATAAACCGTTTGTATTTTTAAAGTGAGCAGTCGTTTCTTACAGTGGTCCTCACATGGAATGCAAAAATGTTTCCCTTCTGTCAGTTCAGTGATAAACAGAAACCGTAAAATCAAGTGATAAAGTAAATCAGCTCGAGCAATGTATGTTTGGCTGCTTATTGCTAACAACCAGCCCTGGTGAAGGCTCCAATAGTTTGATGGGCATTAGCAGGCTTTTGCATTCCTACAGTATTTGCAGTTAATGAGATTATCGGATTATTGTGTGATGTATTAAAAAAGCTAATACTGTATTTACAATAGCAAGGTACCTGAAATGTGGCTAGATGAGGTTAGAGTGAAGGTATGAGACTTGTAAATGGAAATGTATATTTCAGAGATTTTGTCCATTTACTCTACTTCTTGCAGAACAGAGAGATGTTTTATTAGAGTCCAAAAATGCCATTAGTAGGCTACATTTGAAATGCATACCCAAATCTTCTTTACCATTTTCCTGTGCAAGGGATTTTAAATATAGTCTAAGGTTTAAAGGAAAAAATACTACAGTAAACTGGCTTGCTTAGACGTAAGTTTCAAGCAGTAGTAAAAGGAAAAAGTGGAAATCTGTGAGCAGCATTCATTTTTTACTGCAGTACCTTGTGGAAGCAGTAGACAAGAACCATTAATATTTTATTACAGAGATTTGTAACTGTTTGCAGTTGACTGATCTGTCTGTTTGATAAGAATTAACTTGACAAAAGGGCATTTCTCAAGTACAGTCCCAGCTTTTTTCTTCCTTATCTTCCATGGCCAGTTGTAAAGCCCTATCCCACCCATCCACTTTGTTTTTATGCAGGGTTTTCATTTGCACACCGTGAGTTTCCATGTACACATTGCACGTGGTGAGGTGCCTGGAACAGAGGGAAGTGGGTCACACCCCAGGTGCAGAAAGACCCGGGGTGCAGCATTGCTCTAGGGCCTTTTTGGCTGTCAGTCTGCGCTCTAAGGAGACAAGGATGGGGGGGGGGGGGTGGTGTGTGTCTTTTGCAGAGGGTAAAAGAGGGTTTCTTACTCTGGGGAATTTGAGAGCAAAAGACGAAAGAAACAGGAGTACAGCACCTTAAAAACGGAGGAGGTTCAAAGGGAAGGTACAAATTATTAACCAATAGGGGATATCCTGGGGAGGAGTAAAAGGTAGGGTTCACAAAAGCATCAAGTAGCCAGGGGGATGGGAATTGAGTCACATGGACTAATGGGGCCTTGAGCTCTAGGGGATTTCTGAAGGGGAATTCCAAGCAGGAGGTTGGCTCAAGGGAAGACTGACAGTTTGGCAGGGGAAGAGTAAAGAACACTTTACCACGAGAGGCAGGTCTTTGGGTATGATAGGCAACTGGGTAGGAGGGTATAACTTACTCTAAACCAGCAACATAGGGAGAAAACAGGAGCAAACTATTAAAAAGAAAACACACTACAACAGGTGACCTTCTCCTCTGCTCCACCATTAGCATCCCTCTCAGAAGCCATGGCATTTAATGCAGTACTCTTACTGAGAGTGGCTCTGGGGGAACTTGGGGACAGGGATGTGCTGCTGTGGGACACCCTTGAGCTCTGATCTGATTCTGTGATCCTGCAGATCATAGAGGGGTTTCTGTGTTCACTTTTTTGTTTGCTTTTTATTCCAAATTGGTATGAACTTAGGATATATAAATAGATAAATTCATCTGAGTAGCCATGTTTGGGTCAGTGGGAAGCAAGAAGAACCCTCTTGTGAGACTGGAGCTGATACATGCTGGGAGCAGCCATGGCAGTGTAATTACAAAATTTTATTTTTAACTGAGTGCACCATACATTGAGTGCTCTCACTTTTTATTATGTTCATAATTTTCAGTGGTTTGGGCTGTCTTCTATGTAGTCTGCAAAAATTTTGCTAAATAGGGGAAGAATCACATTACTGCATTAGTATTTTTTTCCTCTTTTCTTTTGTGTTCAAGCCCAACTCCTTGGGATACACTTGGTTTCTCTGACACTCTATTTCTGCTTTTCCAAGAGTGAGTGTACTAGATGGCTTATTTGAAAAACAACAGCTGAGAGTGTGCTTAGCTTCATGTTAAACTATCATTCCTCTTTATTTGAGTCTGTCAAAGATGCCTTTGATATGAAAGACCAAATTCTAGTACAGTCATTTCCTGGTAAGGTTTAGTCTTGTGCTGACACAGAGACTTAGTCATGTACATAAGAAGTTACTCAAATAATAATAGAAGAAAATGACTTTGAAAGAAATGCCACATATCTGGGCTTAGAAATACTTGTATTAAATTGAGTCCAATTGTTACAAGTTTCAAATGCACAAAAAAAAAAAAAAGATCACAGCTTAGCAGAACTTGATATCTCTAGGCAGATAAATTCCTTCTAACTGGTTCAGCTGAAGGGAGAAGAGGCCACTTGCACGAATGCAGGTGTCAGAAGGTCTCATATTTGCCTTAAAATCCATTTCCTTGTCTATAAGCTCACGGAGGAGAAAAGAGGTAATGTCTAAGAAGAGACAGCAGCAACCCATGGTGCCCACTGTGACCTTGTAAAGCAATTTAGGTGCAAATGTGCAAAGAATTTCAATGACAATGACACATAGATAGGTGCATGGGGGTTGCAGTAGCCCTGTGCCTCATTTTTCCATCACCACTAAGAAGGAAGTGGTAGTTCCTTACCTGTATTTCCACCCTTTGTGTGTGCAGGGTGGTTTCATGGGCTTTAAGCTGTGGTGGGTGCAGTACTCTGATTTAGTTTTTTTTTTTTTTGCACACTCCAGCACTATACAAGTGCAAGTGAGTTACCAAATGACCTGGAGCCCACCCACAAACCCAGATGAATCAATTCTCTCTCTTTTTTTCTTTTTCCATCCCACTAAGTCTGCTCCTCCACAGTTTAGTGAAGCCGGGATGTACCTTCCTCCCCTGGCATAATGCAGCATGGCTCAGGAATACAGAACCAATTTGTCTGTGTGACAATATGAGAACTCGAGACAAGTAGAAAAATAGGTTTTTTTTTTCCCATGCAAGTGTCTGTTATACTTTTCTCATCTGGATGAATACATACAACTCACCTAAATCTTCGTCAACATAAAGTGAGAACTGGTTCCTTTAGGCATGGGATTATTAATTTTTAACTTGGTACTGGTGCATCAGATGACATGCAATTTAAGGGTTGGTAAGTTATTTGTATTTTTCCTTTAGACTGTAAATTGAACAGGTTTCAGACACTATTAAGTCCTTTAAAAACAATTATTTCTGAATTTTGTGCTTCTGAAGCATACCAGAAAACTTCTTCTCAAAACAGACCTCATATGATTCTTGCTTATGGAAATGGAATGACACATTGGGAAGCTAAAATAACAACTGCCAACACATGAGGTAGGACTTAACAGTTTTGTAGTCTCTCCTCACTTACAAGTGATGTTATCAACCCTTCCCCTTGGGAGCACAGTTGATGGTGTCTGTGTGACACCCATCCTTTTTCAGGGCCACCAAAGACAAAGAAATTGTATCACCTGGTGGAGGGGCTTCGGAACATCTTCAAATCCCACGACTGTCCAGGCACAGGTTTTGTTCTGTTATCTCCCTTTCTCCTCAGCCACTGTCAATCCATATTGTACTTGTGCATTAATAACATCTAGTTTGCAAAAATATTGACTGCTACAGAATAGCCCTCCTTAGTAAGCAGAACCACCAGACCACAGAGAGCTGGGATTTTTCCCCTTCTTCTCTGTAGTGTTGATAAGTTATTGATTCCAATTCCAGCTGTATAAGGTGATTTTCTATGGATGTTTTTCATGCATCACTCTGAGCTCAGGTTCTGAGGCAAATACTTCCTGCTTTGCTGTCCATCAGTGTCAGTAGCAATAAACAGTCTTTGGGGCAGCTGGTCAGAAGGACCATAGTGGTGGGTGTGGGGGAGGCCGTGCTGCATGCTGCAGGGTTCTTGCTTCCCTCTGCTCCCAGGGTTACAGTTGCAGAGGCTGTTCCTACTGCTGCCTGCAAATGCCATCCAACCTTCTCTGCAGTATGTCTGCAAATAGTTTGGGTTTGAGTCTTTTTAAATGATCCTTTGGCTTGTCTAGTATGTAATTTCCTTAATTGGCAGGCTACTGTATTCCCCTGTACTGCTCCTAGTATGTGACTTCCCAGTATTTGATCCAAAACATGAATATTTATTCTTCTCTTGACATCTTCTGTTCAAATTCGATGAAGCACAGCTTGCTGCTCATCATCAGAGCAGCACAGGAAAAGACTTTTCACAGAAAGCCCTTATGGTATGGTGCAAAGCAGGTGAATCTGAGTGTCCTTTCCTCCTTGCCAGTGCTGCTGATATTGCAAAAAGGCAAATCCCATTTGTGCTCCCACATGTAGTGTTGCCAGGTAAAAGCTCTTTTTCCTTTTTGCAATTGTGGAAAGACCCAGATTCAGAAGGTCTCCACACAGGGCAGCATGGGCATGTGAAGGCAGGATAGACCTTCCTATATGCTCTGAAAGATGCAAGAACAAAACATCGTAAGCAGCAGAGATGCACTTTTGCATCATCTGTTGGGAAAGATGTTACCAGCAAAGGTTGTAACTATAATGCACACTCCAGTGTGCATCCTCTGTGGTGTATAGATAACACCGGGGAGGTATTGCTGCAATGACTGTGAAAGTGCAGTGTAGTCCTTGGCCTCTCTGGTGAACTGCTGAATTTTTAGTTCCACAGCTGGCAGAAATAGTAAAAATCATGGGCTTGTGATACTGACAGTGATTTCTTGTACCCAGGGTTCAATAAAACCCTCACGCTACTTTCACTGATGTAGTTAATATTTTCTCAATCCATGTCAACATGCTTGTGTTCAGAATCTTACTCTGAATTAGAAACTGGATGATTTCAGCAGCAAATTTTGCTAGGCAGCCACTGAGTTGACCTAAACTATTTTTAACATGGTGATTGAGAGGCAAGAGGAAACTTCTGTGTACTCTGCCATATCCTGAATCATCTGTGATTGTTCTCCTCATAGTTGCACTGTGTAGTTTTAGTAGAAGTACTCTTGCTGAAGCATTTACACTCAGCTTCAAAAGCCTTTTGAATATTCTTGGAAGGAAAGGTTGCTTTATAGGAAGATAGAGCACAAATTATTACCCATCTGGAGCTGACATGGAGATTTGGCACTCCATCTGGAATGCTTTCTTTTAAGAGGTATTTCTATAAATTCTGTCCTGTTCCTGATGAACAGGCAGTCTCTTTTGTCAGTCTCTAACCATAGGCTTGCCAGGTGTGATAAAGGCAAAGGAATATATACCATGTACGTTGGCTGATTGCACATTGTCTGGAGCTGTATAATTTTCCTACACTGTTATTGCTTTCAAGTGATTTATTTGTGCAATTTCTTGAGGAAAGTCATCTGCAGCTTTCAAAATGCGTAGTGTTATGGTCTTAGGGATTTATTCTCACTGTGTAAATGAGGACTCAATGTCATCTATGAAACTACTCTAAGATAGTATGGAAAATTAATCAATACCACATTTTAGAACATGGACCTCAGCAGAATGACTGCAGGTTTATATAACATGCTGACATATAAAATGTAACTAGAGAGCAGTTGACAGACTAAGAAGAAGCGCTGCTTTTGGATAAAAATTACTGAACATAAGGGCCAATAAACAGAAGGTTTTAGAGGTGTAGTGTGTAGAATTTTCTATATCTCTTGAAAATAAATGTCTTGTTTTCATGATAAATATTATCTTTTTAATCCTCTACAGGAAATACTTCAACTCTCATGGAAATAAGTAAGGAAAGTAATCATAGTTTCTTATTCATTTTTGCCCACAGAGGAAGGAGACCAACTTTTCTTTGAAGACTATTCATACTGTAATTGAACCATGGTAATTACTATGCAAACAATACCTACTTTAGCTTCAGGAAATTTATGATCTCATTATTTGTTTTCTTGTTTGTTTCCCACTGCCTGCAAATCAGTGGCTAGATAAAGATTAGTCTGGTGAACCCTTTGATAGTTTGGTCAATGCATTTCATATGCAGAGTGGTAAGGTCCTGGCTGTAGGAAAGGCTGGGGAGTTTAAGATGCCAGCTGTCAAAAATAGGTTAGAAACTGCTGTAAAATAGTTAATAATGTACTGTTAAAAGGTTTGGTTATTATATTTAAAAGGGGTTAAAAGGGTAGTTATAAGAAATACAGTACTCACCTTATTGTATTACACAAAAGTAAAGTGCATCCCCCCAAGCAAAAGTGAGTCAGCCTGTGTCGTATTGCATTTAGCTATTGTTGCGCTGACGATGGGAGAAATGTTACTGGGTCACATGGATGGTGTATTCCCCTTCCCTTTCACATGGTTCCTCCCTCACATATCCCCTGTTTCTGTATTCCAGGGTGGTCTGTCCCACGGGTGGCCCCTCCCCAATGGCATCCCATTGGCCACGGTCTTCTCTCCCCGCCCCCTTTCCCTTGGGCATAAAACTGCCCTGCAAGGGGGTCACGGTCTCTTTCCTGCCTGGGTGGTCGCATCACAGGAGTGCTGGTTCCAAGCAAATATACGAACTCTTTCACCCACGTGGCAAAGAGCACTTCTCGTATTTTGTCCTTTGTCTATGCTAAGTCCGTGCTGGGTTTGAGTTCGCGCTGGCCGGGTTGGACTCATATTAAGCCCAGAGAACCACGGATTTCAGCACAGGGCAAGCCCTATTGAGAGTTAATTTTGTCACTCATGCCTGGCCAGATATTAGAAAAAAGCTGGAAATGATAGAGGACTGGCATGATAAATCATTAAATGATCTATTAAAAGAAGTTCAAAAGATTTATGTATGGAGAGATGAAAAAAAAGCCAAAGTGGAAGCAAAAATAATGATAGTCACTATGCGACAGAGTAACTTCCAGAGGAATCTGAAGCCCCCAGGTACCACGCCCAAACGTTCAGGTGTTAGAGACAGGGGAAAGGGAAGAAACAGAACCCCAGCACAATCAAAATCCCAAGAGCAAATTAAAAATGTTTGTTTCTATTGTGGGGAAGAGGGACACTATAAGAAGGAATGCCCTCACTTAAAAAAGGACCTGAAAATATTCCAAGAGGTACACCCAGAAGAAGAATAGGGAGGTCATGGGCTCTATTTCCTGGGGAATAAATACCATCTAGAGCCTTTGATAACTTTAACAGTAGGCCCCCAAGAGGAGGTATTAGAATTTATAGTTGATACTGGGGCAGAAAGAACTTGTGTAGTGAATATTCCAAGGGGATGTGATGTAAGTAATGACACTGTGAATGTAACAGGAGCAAAGGGAGAAGGGTTTAAAGTTCCTGTCATTAAAAATGTAGTAACTGAAGGGGAAACCAGAATAGGGATGGGAGATGTCTTATTAGTTCCTGTAGCAGGTAGCAACTTATTCGGGAGAGACTTACAGGTACAATTAAGAATAGGGGCTATACTAGAAGAAGGGAAGGTGACAGCTAAAGTCTTAAAACTCGCCCAAGAAAATGAGGAAAAAATTAACAAGGACGTTTGGGCTGGGGAAGGAAATCAAGGGGGACTGAATATTGACCCCATAAGGGTCATGACTGAGAGAGAAGAATGCCCCATACATGTTCGTCAGTACCCTATATCCTTAGAAGGAAGAGAAGGCTTAAAGCCAGATAATAGAAGAATTAATAAAAGGTGGGACATTGGAACCTTGCATGTCTCCTCATAATACCCCTATTCTCCCAGTAAAGAAGTCTGATGGTAATTATAGATTAGTACAAGACTTAAGGGAAGTTAACAAGAGAACTCAGACCCATTACCCAGTGGTACCCAATCTCTATACTCTTTTAAGTTAAGTCCCACCCCAGCATCAGTGGTTTAGTGTAGTGGATCTTAAAGATGCTTTTT
>JAWWMN010000273.1:72060-96115 GCA_035047745.1 Catamblyrhynchus diadema
TTTTTTTTTTTTTTTTTTTTTTTTTTTTTTTTTTTTTTTTTTTGTTTTGTTTTTTTTTTTGTTTGTGTTTGTTTTTTGTTTTTTTTTTTTTTTTTTCACTAGCAGCTTCAGTGTAAAATGCGAGCTACACAAGTTTAAGTCTTTTTCCCCCCCCCAACCCTTTTGCTATTAATTCCCCCTGCCTTTTAAAAGAATTCCATTTTTTATTTCTCCCTGCTGGTTTAGGATTTTACAGCAGTAGAAAAGATTTTATTGTAGTGATTGTGAAGAGTATTTTCCAGACAGGTAAATAGTTTCCATGCAGGTATCACTGAACATAGTGGCACTATACAAGTGGCACTTTCCTTTATATGTGACCTGGAGGTGTTCTGGACTCTCCACTCAATAGCTGATTTGGGAATCTGCAGCAGTGAGCTGGAGGAAATGGATAGTGTGGTAAATTTAGCAGAGGAGGAAACTTGGAGGAAAAATGCTATTACTTACTCTGGTCTGGAGAGGAAGGGAGAAGAAAAGAATTGTCATGGCCCAGCATGGGAAGAGAAATGTGAAGAGCAAGCATCTGAATTTCAGTCCTACCTGCAGAGGCCTTGCTGCTCGATGGCAGTCTTATGTTCTGTCTTCTTTTTATTAGGTTGCAGTCTCTGTAATCTGGGGTGTGGACATGCAAAGAAAAAGGTGAGAGGGAGGGCACAGGCTGTGCATTGTTCTTCCTGTGGTTTTTATTAAGGCAGTAAATAAAAAGTGACAAGCATGATTATTTATTCATTCTGCTGTATTTTAGGCATGTGTGACCACAAACTTGCAAAAGACATCAAATTTGTAAAGTCAAGTTATGAGAACTTCTGCAAACTTTGATGCAGACCTCTGTTTCTGTGGTTAGGAAATGGCCTTTGACTACCCAACTGCAAATTGGAGGGAAGCATCAAAGTGGGAAGAATGAATGAGGGGTGTGAGTTGCAAGCTCTTTCTTGAGGCAGATAATGAAAAAGATAAAGTTGAGGATTGAAGATGCAGTCAAAGGAAAGAGGCAAGGGCACTCTTAGTAGGACCCATGATCTGGGTTCTGTATGGCTGGAGATTGCAGGGAACAAAAGGATGCCTTCGCAATGAAGGCTCACCTGGATGGTGTGCTGGAGAGCTGGATTTGCTCCGTGCCTTTGTTCAGTGTATTCTTACCTTGTCAGTGTGCAGCTTTTCTGTGATTCATTGTTATGGACTGTGGGGCCTAATTTGCAGAAGTGCTGACTTGCAGCTGCACATCAAGTAGATGTGTTTTGAACTGACAACCACACTATTGCACTAGCTGGTTCAAAAAGTCAGGCATGAGGCGTCTCATTTGGGCACAGAAAATTCCTTTGTAATATTGGCATTATTTTCTCCTCTTTGCCTATAATCATGCCCAGAAGTGTCTCTAGGGGTGGAAATCCCCTCACCTCAAACAAATGGTGTTTATTTCATAACACCTTTAAGTTTATGAAATCCTAATATTATCCTGTCAGATACTATAAAAAGCCCTAGCGCTTTTTAAATTAATAATTCTGCTGTCAGAGTAAGCTTTGAGCAGTGTGCTGTAAATGTCTCAGTGAGCAAGGGATATACTGCCAGTGGGAGTCCAAACAAAATCTGGGCTGAGGTGGACTTTGCACAGATGTTAAAACACAAGGCTGTTAAGTTGGTTGGGTTTATTCAAACAAAAAAAAAGTGGGATACTGTGGAGTAAGAGGGTGGTGAGCAGTATGGTACTCAGTCCCAGGCCAGATGAGTCCTTCACCTAAAGAAATGTTTAATTTCATTTAAGAGGATAATTTTGAAGGGGGTGAAAAGGCCAAGTGAGCTGTGGAAATGAACACATGGAAAGGTAAATACCAGACCAGGTACAGAATGAGGAAGCTTGATCAGGTGCTGTACAACTGCAAAATAGTCAAGAAACCATTGGAAAACAGGGGGAAGGGGGAAGAAGAATGTAGAATGCAGAAGCACAAGTGTAGGAACTGCTATGGTGGTGGGCACAATCAGTACTTGCGCATCAAGAACAGTGCTGAGACAGTGGAGTTAATTGCTGCAGCAGTTTCCTGTGTCTGTTCTCTCGGTTTAGACTCAAGAAGACAAACAGGCATGTAGCTGATCCTCTATGGAGAGTACAGCATTTGCTTCTGGCTGTTATCTACAGAATTGTCTAATCCTGTCTGCTAGGCATTTTCCCTCACTATTGACTATTGGCAGTGCTTACATGAATCTGTGCACTGCCCTTTTAAAATATGAAGAACATGGGGGTTTTATAATTAAAAGTGTTTATTTCAGTTTGTTGTTTGCTTCTTTTGTATTACCAAAGGGTTAACTGGAGCATTTGGCTTAGCTTCTTTATGCTGTGCACTCACATATATCCATTCACCATGTCCCCTCCAATTCATATTCTTACTAAAATAAGCAGTCCCAGTTGTTCCTGTTTTGTGGCAATTTCACTGGATGAGCCATGGTCACTTTGTGAAACTCTTGGGGTCAGTCAAATTAATAGTATTTTTATTTATATGCCGACTGTTTTCTGGGACTGCTATATTTATCTTTGTTGTAAAATAGGGCTCATTAGTAGGGTGAGTTTCACGAAGTTATCACCTAAAAATGTCAGGTGGAAAAATGAAGAAATCTGGAGAAATTCCAAGAGCAGTTAGCCCATCCTTGGCCCCAGGAAAAGTTGTAGGACAAAGTATTAAATCATCAATTTAAGAAATGCTGAAGATGATGAAGTGGTTGAGAAATCCCTAAGGGTTTGTGAAAAACAAGCAGTTTTGAATTAATCCAGTTTCTTTTTGGGCAGGATAATAGACACAGTACATGGAGGGATTCGTAATTTGCTTCTATTAAGCTTTTGACTTTTTTCTCATGGTATCTTTATATATTACACAGGAAATTATGTTGAGCCTGAAAACACTGCACACAGTGGAGACCATTCCAAATTTGTATTTCACTGCCGGAGTAAGAGGGCATTGAAAGTGGGGCTGAACCAACTGGTTTCTATTCAGTATTTTCATTAAGGACTCAGGTAATGGAATGGGGGTTAAATTAGTCAAATGCACAGAGAACATCACGCTATAAAGCTGTAAGGATGATGGAGGACAGAACTAGAATGCAAAAGGACCTTGTTAATTTGACGGAAAAGGCTAAACTAACAGGACCAGGTTCAGCTTTTCCAAGTCCCACATGTAAGGAAAATAAGGGACAAGCTGGGGTGGAAAATGGAGAGTAGTTACTGCCCAGGAGTGTGAATGGCGGGACACTCCACAATGGAGTAGACAACAGGAGAATTTGTGTTTTTGCAAAAACACATATTTCATTGTTTAATAAGGATGTTGATAAGTTGGAGGTAGCTCAAGGGAGAGTTTAGAAAGCACAGAATGAAAATTGAAATAAGTGGTTCTATTTTAATATAAAGAAAATAGACAGGAAAACAGTATCTTGGTTTGCAACAAGTTCTGTACAGAGGTTGGCAGCTATTTGTTCTCTTTTCATACTTGAGACAAAACAGTAACATATTGGTTCCATGTGGGAGAAAGAAATTCACATTCGAGTTTAGCAATGATGTAAAATTGAAGGGTTCTGGACATCTCTGCAGGTGCTGAGGAGAAGACTGACCAGATTTTTTTAGGAATGAGAATTGAAATGTACTCAACTCCTCTGTTAATACACAGGACTGAAAAGTAAGGTGTCCTCACTACTAATTTGACTCCACTTTTCTATGACTGTTCTTATCTCCAAGTAAATTAGTGGGGTTTTTTTCCCCATCTTTTGAATAAAAGGTAAAGAAAAGGTAAGGGTAAAAATATAAAACTGAAATCCCTATCTGAATATAACTCTGTGTTAGTGTCTTCCTTTCCAAAATGCTTGTTCTTGTGGTGCTCTGATAGGCTTATCTATATTCTGTCTGAAGTCTTGCTCACTTGAGGTCTTTTATCTATGGGATGGCTGTTCCTACTGAAACACTGAAAATGTGCTTCAGGAGACAATTTGAACTGTTTGATCTCATATGATAGCTGTTAAAATTTTAAACTTACAAGCTAGATAAAGCCAACTGGTGTAAAATATAGGCATGGGACGCTCTGTAGAGCAAGTGACAAAAAGCCCACCAGACTTCACCCTAAATGAAAGGATATGCAAAGCTTTAGTCATGCAGTGAGAAGAGCTGTTGTTTTCATGTTAGGAAGTTTAAGAGGAAGAGAGGTGTTGGACTGAAATAACGTGTGAGAAAAGCAAGGTAGATCATGGATCTGGAGCATGATAGGGAGCAGAAACTAGAGGGACAAGTCATTGGGTTTGTGCTACTGAAGAAGAATTCTGTGCTGTTTGTGGGCTGGGCAAGGCTGTGAGTAATGACAGCTTACAGAGTTGGGTCCTGTTATTGTGGAAACAGAACTTCATGCCTCCTGTTAAGTAAATGTCTTCTACTGAAAATTACTTGGCTCCATCATGTTATCCTTCTCCTCATTAAGACAACTTTCAGGATCCTGAAATTGGGTGAATTGAGAAAATTAATTAATGTGCATAACAAAACCTTGTTTAAGTACTCTTCAGAGAAATAAAAGCTGATATCATCACTGTTCCCTCGTGGACATGACAGATAGCTCTTCTTTCTTAGACAGCATGCTACAAACAAATGAGCAACCCACTGTCCTTTTCTCACTCCATTTTCTGTGCTCTTACACAAGTAAGGCAGAGGAGACATGCAAGTTGTTGACTGAGGATCTTAATCCTACTTTTTTTCACTTCTGCTCCCAACTAACCAAGAAGTAGAAAACTGAAATTCTTTCAGTACTGTAGAGGACTGTACTAGAGAAGCACAAAGCTCAGACAATACAAACTTCTTTAAATCTTGAAGGTCCATTGGAAGCCTTTTGCTTTCAAACTGTTTGTTTGTTTTTTGTTTATTTTTGTGGGGTTTGTTTTGTTTGTGTGTGTGTGTGGTTTTTGTTGTTGTTTTGTTGTTTTATTCTTTAATTTGGGGTTTTTTTGAGTTGTTTTTTGGGGGGGTGTTCTTTTTCTCCTAATGGAAAGAAAGCATTCTTATAAAGGAAGAAGATTTCTCTTATTTGATATTACAGTTATATTTTTGATATATTTTGTTGTAGCTTCAGTTCTACTGCTCAGTCTTTTACAACCACTGTCTTGTGGGCATATCATGAACCAGCACATTTTCTTCTGCCATGAACTCTAATGCTGTTGTTCAGTGAGCAGCCAGATGTTGTTTGCTTTTCAAGCTCTGGATGCGTCCTGTTTTATAGTTTACATGACAAAACCACGGCTAATAGATGTTTTGAGAAGGTGATTTTGAAACTGCTGTTGTGTTCAAAGGGCTCTGTGCCACAGGTAATCCGAGCATCTCCTGAGCAAGGGGTAAAATATTTTTGTTTGTAGCAGGGGGTAAAAGGAATAAAATATATTTTTTCTGATAGTAAGACCTAGATGTAGAACAAGTCCTGACATCGGTAAAGTGGTTGTTCTGCTCTTTCAGATATAGCATAGGGAATAAAATGAAGAGAAAATGACCTTTTGCCAATGATAATGCATACATGGGTCTGTTTGCACAGCTCAATATGAAATGCCTTTATGAAATTCTGTTGTATGAGTGACACATTTCAGATGAAGCTCTTCAGGGATATCTGGCATCATACACACAGCAATTACATGTTTGATTGCACAGAATAGAGTATCAAATGATGCCAGCAGCTCCTGCTAATGTCAGAAGCTAAATTCAAGCCCAACTCTCAAGCAAGTTTTACATACCTTCTAAGTCTGTCATGCTGTGATAGCCTATCTTTGATTCCTGTTCTTTCTAAGATAATTTTTTCTTCCACCTTTATTCTTTGGATGTGCATTATCAAGTTGTATAATCAATATACTACTAAACTGTAAAGCTCTCTATTTGGGTTGCATGCTGCCAGTAAAATCTCAGCCTGACCAAGAGTCACATTCAGAGCTGACTTTTGGGCTTCTATTACAGCTGTCAATCACAGGCAGTACCTGAGGCAAGCAGATATTAGGATTATTTACATTCATGTTCTCATCTGTGCCAAAACCAGGTATCAGCACCTGCATTTGTGTCATCTGCCAGCAGCTTCTCTATGATGAAATGTTGTACTTTTCAGCACAGAATCCGTAAAGTTGCTTAAAAATACTAGAAGGGCCAGACTGATTTACTGCTACATCTTATAATGACAGCTATTGGTGTGTAAGAAATGATCTTGGAACTAGAAACAAATAAAAGAACAAATATTCTTATAAAATATAGTTGGGACCTACTATTTATTTATATTTGGGGGAAAGATGTGTGCATGTAAGTGCACATCCATATATCAAGATAATCCTCTTTATAGAGTTATTTGTTCTTGTTTTCTATTTTGTGTCATGGCATTTGCTAATTAATTACATTTTACTCGTCTGCAGAACATTTGTCATGTCTCAGTGTGTGTGACGTACAATTGATCTTCACCAGTCAAGAAAGAGATAGAGCATTGTGCTGGTTTGAGGAGCCTTGGGCTGGAAAAATCTGTAAAAGACAGAATATCCAGAGAAAACAGATGCAACAATATATTTGCTCTTACTGATTTTAACATCAGTACTTGGTATTAAGGCTTAGCTAGTGATGGTTTCTTTCTTCTTTCCAATGGTTGGAGAATTTTGTTTCACAGCCTTGAAACAAAGCATTTTAAAATCAATTCTGTTACCACAGAAAAAGAGGTTTTTTGGGATCTCTGATGGTTGCTTTTTCCAACAATGAAGTTTCTTTTCAGTTGTTATCCATGGAAAACACCCAGACAACTTGTTTCCTGTCCTTTTTGTTTTGTAGCAATCTGATAGCAGAATCTGCTTCCAAGACTTCAGTTAGATTGACATTCATGAGCAGAAGGTATTAATTTCACCTCCACAGGCCCCCCCCCAAAATCAGCATGATGTTGTGCCATATACAAAATTTATCACTTATTCCGTGACAGTAACACTACACAAGGATGTCTCCAACATTATCCAGGGTGGCAAGAGAATGATTTTTTTTTCTGTCACTCTTTCCATCACATTGCTTATCATGATGAAAACACCTTGTCCATGAAAATCACCCGACCTGTTTGATAACCTTTGTCGGAATATTAACCAAACACCAAAGCATATTTTAAGGCCTACTTTTCTCCCATGGCTCATCTCAACTTGCTAACTTTTTGTACATGTTAATTCATCCAAACCTAAACATGGGAGTGTAGTCTTTGTACATGTTAATTCATCCATTAGCACCTCTGCTGTGATTGCCAACAAGGCTGAATACATTCTTTATTTTTAGTACCCAAAACCCAAGTGTGAGAATCAGGACACAATCATACTTCCTCTGAGGCTAGAGGGAAAATGTTTCATCGAATACTTAGGGGGTGGTCTTCTCCCAAAAGCAAAAATGGGGTGAGCCTGTACACTTGAACATTCTCCTGATACATGCCATGATCTTGGTGCCCTCTGCCCCACTGCAGCACCTGTGTAGGGCTTTGCAATTCAGTTTTTCAGAAGAGCAGAGACTGGCAATTCAGGTTTGATGATCAAGGGTATTTTGTTTAAGTAAAAGGTTTATAACAATTCTGGAAGAGATAAGAGATGTAAACAGCACACACTTCCTTAATCAGAGCTCACAAACCAGTTCTGTTTTCCCAGGAACCTCTCAGATTGCAATATTTACTTAATTATTTCTAGGTAGTAGATAGGAATATGAAACTGCTGAGTTCATCTTCCTTTCAAAGGGCAGCCTGAAAAGATATGAAAAGAAAAAAAAAGTATTAAGGTTTTCTTTAAAGATTAAAAATGCATGTCTTTTAAGTACAGCTTTTGAATAAGATGTTTTTTTCAGCAGATAACAAACACCTTGAAAAAGATTCAATCTGTAACAGCTGTTTTTGATTTTTCTACTCATTAAGATAGGAGAAAATATATAATCTTTTGATAAAATGTTCTTATTTTAGTTTTGCAGGAGTTATGTCACCGTGACCATGTGTTTATATAAAGCAAAAATTAGAGTATGTTTCTGAAATTATTGATAATACTATTGATTTTTATTTCTGCTTTTTTTTTTCCCCTATGGTCTTTTTTTTTCTGTGAGTGAAATAGTTTGACAAACTCATGTGTTCTTTTGTATGACAGAAATATGTAAATTTAATTGAAGAAAAGCAAACAGGTTTGGGTTTTTTTCCTGCATGATAGAATATAAAATTGCTTTTCAATGACAGTTAGATGAAAATTTTAAGAACTACTTCCTCTTGACAGCGTTTCCCATTTAAATGCCTATTAGATTTCTTCCTATTATGTCACACTGGAAATTACTATGTTTTACTGTATGAGAATGAAAATTTAATGTTATTTTTCTAACTGGCAAAGGTGATCACTTTTAAGTAAGTTCAAGTGAGGTGCTCAGAGATAAGAAATTTGTACTTAACTGTGAAAGAAAATATAATGAAATTAGTACTGAGAATGCTTTGTTTGGATTGAGTCAATCACTATCAGCTAATTACCAGAAAGAGTTTTGGAAATTGAACTACATTGTACAATTGTAGTATGATTTTGTAAACCATGGCTGCAGCACCAATCACAGTATAGCAAATTAACTTCTGGAAAAATAAATATATAGTTATGCTTCAGTAACTGTAAAGTGCCTCTGTGCTCTCACTGAGACAGTCCCTTTTAAGAGTAAAAATCTACATATTTTGGAGCTCATGCAGCTTGCCTGTATTTTCTGATGAAGAGGAGAAAATGTCCCTGAGGTCACTTTCATTTTGTTGTATTAAGGTAAAGGCCTGTGAAAATGGATTAAGAATGATACTTTAATTTCAAATGCATTACTGTAAAGTGTATTTGATGTGAAAATGGCTTTTTGTTCATATTCCTGTTACTGTACCCATTAGATACTATATCAGTTTAAAAAAAAGCACCCATCAGTGAATTGAAATGAATACATGAATTACTTCTCACCATCTTTCATATTGCATTATGTATCATTCTTCTTGGAGCACAGCATTAGCATTATTTTCTTAAGAATAACACTTTCTTCAATTCTGTGACATTTTAATCAAGAAATGAAAAAGTATTATTTATACTTACGCTGAAAAATGTAGGTTTATTCCTTCATATTAACTTCTGTAACTGAATTATGTACAAATACTTTTTACAAAATTCGCCACCAGCAACAACAAATACATATGAAGCCAAAATGAAGATTTAAGGGGAATATTTTCAATGGCATATCTCAGTTTGCATTTCCTTTTCCTTTTGGAAATCTCTTCTGCTTAATTGGGGTAGAATGATCCATTTTAAGTTAATTCAGTGTTGTTATATTAAGTAGAGCACTCTGAATGTTAATAGCTGAGCACTGGCAAACTGGGAAACCAAAGCAATTCTGATTTCTTTTCACTGGTGTATCCAACACTCTTGACTACATTTTGGGCTACTCTGTAAGCATAAGTTAGGAGCAGTTTGCCATGGAGTATGATGATGTCTGAGTTGCTCATTCTGTGCTTGCAGCAGTGGAGGGATCAATTTGAGTGCAGGGGGCCAGCGAGGTATCCCTTCCCAGGAGCCAGGGCTGTCTGGGGACACCACCCAGGAGGGGTATTCCTAGCCAGAGAAAGAACCTTGCAGAGGGCCAGTCCTGGGGATGCGGAGAGTTTGTGTTGGGATGGCCATGACAACAGGCTCTGGGGAGCTGCCAAGGGAAAGAGGGAGGTGGAATGACAGAAAAGGCCTGGGACAGGCAGTATGAGGAGCTGATGAAAGATGTCCCAAGGGTTGTAGCAGGGTCTCGGAGAAGCATATGGCCTTGGTCTGCTGACTTGACATCATACTGTGGGCATGCAGAAGGCTGTGAGAGAGGCTTAAGGCCTGGGTAGATATGCAGAGCTGCCAAAGGTGTGAAAGTGCAGATGGTGAAGCCTCAGGAGCCAGTCGTGCCTCACACCAGAGGGCTGAGGGCAGCTGAGATGCCCACGGCTTTGCAGGAGCTGGTCCCTGGGGTGGAGAGTCCCTTAAAAGCACGCTCAGGTGAAAAGTCTGAGTTGTACTCAAGGGATAGGAATTCCCCTTTAGCTCAAAACTTAAACATAAATTGTAGATCAGCACTGTACTTCACTTAGGCCTGTGTGGCAGGCATCAGATACAGCTGCTCTTTTAACAGTAGAAGGAATTGTATATGTGTGAAAGACAATTTTGGTCTCTGTTATTAATTATTTAATAAGGACTGGCGGAATGAACAAAAAAGATTGAGTGCCTTTAAGTGGAGAACTTAGACATTTCCCTGGCAAAGCTTTAATATTTGATGCAGAGATTGTTTTCATGAGCAAACATATGGTCACAACAGGTGTTAACTAAAATGGCCTAAGAAGGGAATGTGATTTCCCCTTCCTCCCCCGGTCCTCCAGCCCAGTGGATGTGCTGCCCATGGTGAGTTCTATGGAGGGGTGTGAGAATCTACAGCACAGCTCTGCTTCTCCTTTCAGATGTGGGTTGCGCTTCTCCATGATTGCTGCTGTAATGGGCTTAGTCTCTAGGAGCAGCGTGTACCTCCACAATTTATTTCTCCATTTTCAATTTCACACTACAAACTTCCTGGGTGTAGTTCCCAGACAGGGGTGGTTTGCCACAAGCTCGCTGGTGATGGATGTGTCAGGGTGGTCATGAGGAAGGCAAGAAAATGTTCTTTGCCCTTAGCTGGCAATGTGATGGAGAGCCAGTGCATGAAGAACCCTGTCTCCCTTTTGCCCCAGATAAACCCCAGTGCACAAAGCAGCTGTGGAGAGACCGCACAGGGCAGTGAGCCCAGAGGTGGCCTGGGGCTCATTGTGGCCCTGCAGCAGGGGAGAGACGGCAGTTCTCTGGGTCCAGCTGCCCCACTGTAGGACTCCAAGTCCTGCTTTAGAGATGTGAAAGGAAAATTTTTCTCTTTTGCACTGTCTGCTCTCAGGGTCCCCTGTGGAGCAGTGGTTAGCTGACAAGGGTCATGTCCAGGGTCACTAGACATGATACAGCTGGCTGCTCAAGGGTTTGAGGGATAACAGAGTTAGCTCTTGGCCTCCGTCTAAAGCAGAGATAGAGTGTCCTTGGGTGCAGCTGTTAGACAAGAAAGGGATACAAAAACAGGAGCAAGAATGTAGAAATGTCTCAGCCGAATAACCGCAAGAATGCAGAAATAGGTGTGTTTGACCTTTAACCATGTAACCAATGATGAGCTTACTTTTGTACTATGTATGAGCTTCATTAACCCTAGTATAAAAATATGTATCGATTATCAATAAACGAGACTTGCTGATCATTCGCATCGAGTGCTGCTTTTCTCCCACCGACCCAACAAAATGGTGACACTTTTTGATTGGTTTAGAGTAAACTGTCTAACATAAGTGATAAGTGTTAGAAGATTATTGTAAATAAAGTACATGTAGTTTGTATAATAAAAATTTAACACCACCCCAAAAGCAAAGACTGTGCCACAACCCGACCTGCTGGACAGATCTCAGCAGGTCAGAGAAAGAATGTAATAGATAAGAAAAAACAAGCAACCTTGAAAAGCAGAACCGACGAATCTCAACTTCTTCTTTGTGGTGGCCCTGGGGGGCATCTCCTAAGTTACACCCCATTGGCTCCTTCCCCTGTTCCTATGTCTGTCCCTATGTTCCTGAGCCACTCCCTCCCATTTCCCTGATTGGCCCTTATCTTTGTAGTGCCCCGAGAGCAGGCCCCTGGAGAGAGAGAGCTAGACCCTCCAAGTGTGTGTGTCTGGGACCTGAACATCTCACCGTGCGGCTGAATTAAACACCTGTGGATATTATGCAAAAGCCCTTTTTGCTTAGACTTTACTAGCAGCTATTCAGGCTGCAACACTTCTTCAGTCACAAAGCTGAGAAAAAAAAGGACTTTCTAATACCTCCGGGGTCATCTCAACCACAAAAACGCAATAAGAGAGTTCCTTGGGGAGTAGCCCTTAAAAATAAAGGAGTTCAGGAAGGGTGGGTGTGCTTCAAAATGGAGATCTTGAGGGCACAGGAACAGACTGTCCCTGTGTGCTGAAAGATAAGTTGACGAGGTAAACATTCAGCTTGGATGGGCAAGGAGGTTTTGGAGGAATTCAGAAATAAAAAAAAAGATGTATTATCTTTGGAAGGAGGGTCAGGTCTCTCAGGAAGTGTTTAAGGGGGCTGCTAAAAAAATTAGGGAGGCTAAAGCTCAGTTTGAACTTAAAATAGCGACTTTTGTAAAGGATAACAAAAAATGGTTTTATACATATATTAATGGTGAAAGGAAGAGTAAGACCAACCTTTGCTCTTTATGGGATGCTGAAGGGAACTTAGCAACTGCAGATGAGGAGAAGGCAGAGGTGCCTAACCCCCTCTTTGCCTCAGTTTTTAGTGAGAAGTCTTGACTTCAGGATAATTGTGCACTTGGATTGCTCAGTGGTATCAGGGAGCAGAATGTTCCCCCCATTATCCAAGAGGAGGCAGTCAGAGAACTGCTGAGACACTTGGATATTCATAAATCCATGGGAGGCAGACAGGATCCATCCCAGGGGGATGAGGGAGCTGGCAGATGAGCTTGTGAAGCTGCTCTCCATCATTTACCAGCAGTCCTGGCTCACTGGGGAGGTTCCAGATGACTGGAAGCTGGCCAATGGGACGCCCAATCATAAAAAGGGTAGGAAGAAGGATCCTGGTAATTATAGGCCAGTCAGTCTGACCTCAGTAGCAGCTAAGGTTATGGAACAGCTCATACTGAGTGCCATCACACAGAACTTACAGGATGGCCAGGGTGTAAGACCCAGGCAGCGTGGGTTTATGAGGGTTAGGTCATGTTTGACCAACCTGATCTCCTTTTACAACCAGGTGGCCCTCCTGGATGTGGGAAAGGCTGTGGATGTTGTGTACCTGGACTTCAGCAAGGCCTTTGACACTGTCTCCCACAGCACACTCCTGGAAAAGCTGCAGCCCAGGGCTTGGACAGGAGCACTCTGTGCTGGGTTAGGAACTGGCTGCATGGCCGGGCCCAGAGAGTGGTGGTGAATGGAGCTGCATCCAGCTGGCAGCCAGGCACCAGTGGTGTCCCTCAGGGCTCTGTGCTGGGACCAGTTCTGTTTGATATCGTTATTGATGACATGGATGAGGGGATTGAGTCTTTCATTAGTAAGTTTGCAGACAACATTAAACTGGGGACATGTGTCCCTCTGTTGGAAGGTAGGATGGCTCTGCAGACAGACTTGGGACCGTTGAATGGATGGGCAGAGTCTAACAGGATGAAGTTTAATAAATCCAAGTGCAGAGTCCTGCATTTTGGCCACAATAACCCCCTGCAGTGTTATAGGCTGGGGACGGTGTGGCTGGACAGTGTTCAGGCAGAAAGGGACCTGGGGGTACTGGTCAACAGCCGGCTGAACATGAGCCAGCAGTGTGCCCTGGTGGCCACGAAGGCCAATGGCTCCTGGCCTGGATCACGAATGGTGTGGCCAGCAGGAGCAGGGAGGTCATCCTTCCCCTGTACTCGGCACTGGTGAGGCCACACCTTGAGCGCTGTGTCCAGTTCTGGGCCCCTCAGTTTGGAAAGGACGTTGAGACACTCGAGCGTTGTCCAGAGGAGGGCAACGAGGCTGGTGAGGGGCTTGGAACACAAGCCCTACGAGGAATGACTGAGGGAGCTGGGGTTGTTTAGCCTGGAGAAAAGGAGACTCAGAGGTGACCTTATCACTCTCTACAACTTCCTGAAAGGTGGCTGTAGTCAGGTGGGGTTGGTCTCTTTCTCCAAGCAGCAACTGATGGAACAAGAGGACACAGTCTTAAGCTGCACCAAGGGAAATTTAGGTTGGATATTAGGAAAAGGTTTTTTACAGAAAGAGTGATAAAGTACTGGAATGATCTGTCTGGGGAGGTGGTGGAGTCACCATCCCTGGATGTGGTTAAAACAAGAGTGGATGTGGCACTCAGTGCCATGGGTTAGTTGAGGTGTTAGAACACGGGTTGGACTCAATGATCTTAAGTGTCTCCTCCAACCTAGTCATTTTGTGAATTCTGCATGTGACATCAAAAATGTTTTGTCAAAAATTTAGAAAATATCACTGCTTATTTGTAGTTATAAACTTTGCCACAAAGGGCCCATTCTTTCTAATTGCCAGAGAGAAAATAGATCTCATTTTTTCTTAGCATGGTTATCCTGAGTACAATCCAGAATCCTCTCAAAGCTCTTTATAGGCAAACATTACATGGCTAGAGACAATCAGGATTGTCAAGATTACATTTTGGTCTGGTTTTGAACATTATTCACAGTACCAGTTCACTGTACTTTTTTTCGAATAATGAGGTCAGGAAATTTCACCTGATCCATTTAAATATGTAGTTCACTAAACTGAGAAGCCTATCTCCATGTGTGTTATAGTCAGTTTTAGATATTCAATGCCATTAATAAAGAAATTCAGAATTTGTCTCCTTCCCTGAAAAATATACTACATTCAGAAATTATTTTTATGGGGATTAAAATAAGAAATTAGTGTCAGAAGTATTTTTGTTTAGCTTCATAATCTCATCTGTTTAGCTTCATCATTTCAAAATCAAGACAAAAAGTGCTCCATTTTATAATGGTTTATAGCCCTGGATAAACTAGAGAAGTTTCCACAAAATTGTCTTTTAATGCAAGAATTCATGAAACAACTTATTTGAAAACTTGTCATTACAAAAAAACTCACAGGAGATTTTACCCAATAGGTTTTTAATAAAAAGATAAACACAAAAGCACATAACTAGAACATTAACCATCTGATTCTTGCATACATTATATGGCATTCTTGCATACATAATTACTACTATCACTATAAAACTGAAAAAAAAAAAAATCTCACCATTTTCTTTTCCAAATTCTTTCCATAGCATTATGTCTTTGACTTTGAGAGTCATGTTTTCAGCTCAGAAAATTCAATTGTACTCTAGTTCACTAGGGTGGAAAAGTTTAAAATAAACTAGAGTAGAACTAGGGTTATGGGAAACAGCTTCTTTTTTCCAGGCAATTTGCAAGTATGTGTTCTATAACTGTGGAAAGATGGGCCGGATTAACCTTAAAAATTAACTTTAACAGCAATGTTTTCAAGTGAATGTAGGAATTGCTGTCACATTACAAATAATCTACAAGTCTTACTATTCCTTTTTTTATTACCTTATTGTGGTGTCACTACTTCTTTATTATCTTTATATGGAGAGATACTATTGCATAATTCTACTGTAATGCAAGGTCATGGTCAACATTTCTAGCTCTGATCATCTGAGCATCTGAATCCCAATGAAAAAAACAAGCCACACGTACTTAAAAACACAGATCCGTGATCCAGATCTCCCCGCATCTGTGATTATTGGTTATTTACCATAACCAATGCTCCACAGATGACATCTATGTAATGACACTAGGAACAAAACACGCAACATTTACAAAGGCTTTAAAAGAAATTTTTATCAGGAAGACAAAAAGTTAACCTGATGTTGAGATCAGCTCCTCTAAAAGGAAGAACAAATGTTGGAACTGAATGCCAAAAAAATCCCACTCTGCTGATCGAATTTAAGAAAGTTTTTGCTTCAAAGGAAGTGTTTCTTTCAAAATTCAACTTCTCAACCAGCCTCCTCAAAATAGAAAAGGAGTCACTTATCAATCATCATTGTAATGCCTGCCAGTCTGTCATTGCACATCCTTTAAAGCTGATACTTCCAAACCTTCAATGTACATAGTTTAAAAAGTAGGAGCACTGAAAAATTGATTCCCTTCATTCTGAATGCAAAATTTTTTTCTATGTTGTTTCAGTTTAGCCATTATAAAATATGAAGTACTAGTGATCTGTGTAGAAAACCAATAATTCATTAACTTCCTCTCCTCAGTAAATAGGATTTACTGAAATACATCAGTATTTCTCTCTGGTCTTGTCACTTAAGTTAGTCATGAATAGCTCTAAAGCCTTTGGCACTACAAACCAGTTTGTAATGAGAAAAGAGAGCTTATCTCAAAGTAAGAGAAAACATGTTTGAATATGAATCATGTGGATACTGGGTGTTCTTAAAAAAAAATCACAAAAAGTAAACTTATTTGAAAGTTCACTAATAACTCCATGGTCTATTAGGAAATTATAAACATGTATAATAAATAATAAACATGTCCTCAAAATATTTAAGTGATAACTGTCCTATAAAGTTGCATATAATTAGACATTTTAAAATAATATTAAAAAAATTATAGCTCAGGAAAAAAACCCCACTGACAATCTAAGTCATGGAACAGGTTACATTACTTATGCAAAATTAAAAATAGTAAGTAAAGGTCTAGAAGTTTTACTAAGTGATTCCAATTTTATCTCTTTTTACTTTTCTGCAGCTACTTTGATCTTTCTGCTGCAAAGGGAAAAACAACAACAAAGAAGGCAACATGTCCTAAAAGAAATATTTCAATTAATTCAAATCCGTACAAAACAAAAAACTCTGACATATAGCAGATGTCAGTTTAAGAACTTTAACATATTTTCACTGTGAGGATGATTCTAGGAGTAGAAAAAGTAATAAGTGAATAATTGTGAAAATGTATTTGGAAAAATGTAGGTATGACAACCCAGAGAAACTGGGATAAAAACTGCAGTCATAGCGACATTTTGCTGTTACAAACTGAAAACTGTGGAATGCATAATGCTGACAGAAGGATAGCAGTGACCTGCACAACCAGGCTATTGAATATTTTCAAGTCTTGCAGATTCAGTGGGGCTAGCTTTAGTTCATTCTCATAGTTAGAAAATAAATAAAATAATAGATACCCATTTCAGTAGATCTTTAAGAACTCTTCTGCTGAAGAGCATAGAACAAGTGAAGTGTAGTAATAATGTCAAGACATTTTCAAGACAAATGAAATGGAAAATTTGTCAAAATTGTCTTTCAAAGTATTAGAACATAAGCCTCCTCCCTCTCCTTCACTTCATCCCCAAGAAAATTCCTCGTACAATTGGAGAATGTAATTTAAACTTTCAGAAAGTTGATGCAACATAATCTTACCTTATTGCTTATAGTTTGGTATATCAGCACTTGAAGCTGGTGATTACTACGATATTACACATATTTTTGTACTATATATATATAATATATATTGTATATATGTGTATATATATGTATATGCATTGTATTTTTATTTACACAGAAGTTTGGATTTCCTACACATACGTGTTCAGAAATGTACCCTATTTTTGGGATGCTATTACAATTCTTAGGACTGACAGTAAGAAGAGGCACTACAAGGATCAAAGCACAACACATAACGAGAAAAAAAGGAGCACTTTTCTTTATATGTAGCAAAAAGTTTTGGTTTTAAAATGCTCTCACAACTTCTAATTGTCCACAAACCCCACCACAAATTCATCTGCTTGGAACAATGAGAACAACTTGGAGACTTGGGGGCAATTTCCAATAGCTCTACTATATTTACTATTGCTAGAATTCACTTTAATAGTATGGCTGAGTTGAGAACAAGGAGAAATCTGACTGCCTGTTCTGTTGCCAAAAAATATATATAGGCTAGCCGGGAGAAAAGCAAGATACGAAGGTATCCAAAATTGATTGTTTTTCAATTTCTCTGCTATTTAGGAAATCCCTGGGGCAGTTGCTGCCCCACCAGTCTTTTTATTAAAAGAAAATACAGTTTAATTACAGTTTCAATTAGATTACCAGGAACCAATATACACAAAATGTGTTATCGTTCTGGAAGCCTGGCCAGCATTAAAGAACTTCAATTTTATTTACTTTTTTACCTGAACCCAAGCCAGCCTTCTTATTTCAAATGAGAAATGCATTTCTCCTTGTAACATTAGGATAAAAATTAGGATAAAAACTACGTGCACCTTATAAAGATATAATTATTAACCTTAAGGATCACAAAGCAAACATCCCTCATGACAGACTATCTCAAGAATCATGCTAAAAAATGCCAGCATGAATAACTGATTTTAAATTAATTTTCTGACACAAACTTTTTTCTTATCCTTCTCTCGTTCTCAATATTTTGGTTTTTTATATATGTGCATGGCTTAAGATGCAACCAAGTGAATGATTCAAATCTCCACTGAAGAGCTCCCTCTTTGACTAATCAGACTATATTCTAGACCACACTTCTGGGATTAATTTATATCAAAAAGCTTCCAAAACCATCTCGAAAAATTTCTTATGGAGTGCAGCTGTCCTATCAGTTGTAAAGAGCACAATAAGACATGGAAGAACTCTAATGCTTAGCCAGCTTTCCTATAGGATCCTGAATTATAAGAACAGTTTGTAGGTTCTGGGACATGTATGCTTGAGGCATACACAGACACTGACTCTACTACATTGATTTGGACAACTGGACTTGAACATTTAATTTAATAACACAGACTAACAGACTATATTGGGTGCTAGTCAAATAATAGGGGAAAAAAGTAATTTTCTATCTGGTTGAATTGCTTTCCATTATTAAGGAAAGTAAAAAGAGAGTTCAGGGTTACGTACACCTTCATGGGCACTTTTCCAGGCTCTTTGTATGGAAGATGACAGTGGAATCAAGTCTGAAGTTATACACGAGTGAAATTTCAGCTCTGTATGAACTGATACATTCTTCTTCCCAACATTTATTGACTTGGACTTCGAGTTAATTGAATTCAGATAATACAAGTCTCATTTGACATATGCAGTAGTGGACACATTTTCAATAGCAATAAATTAAAAAAAATATATATATAACTGCATTATTGCATTATCCAATTGCATTTAATCAACAAATTACATATTCTTTAAAGCTTCCACTTTTTCTCTCATAGACAACAGAGACAGTGTTTCTGGTCAAAAGTACATGATGCAATACATCTACCAATATCTCAGAGGTATGGCTGTGTATAATCTGAGAAAGTCTCTAGATGATGTATCACGGATAAGTCAAAAGATGTATAAACTGAATTTTCAAAAGCATCATAAATTATGTCCCTTATTTTTGCAAAAATAGTCAAATTAATACTAAAAAGACACTGACAATATACTTTGCTTATGCTATGTACAAGAAACTATTTACTGGACATCTACAGTACTTCTAACATTTTCAAGGCACAATTCACCTGCTTGTTGGACAACTATCAAAATGGGAGTGTTCTCCATTTCAGAACCATTAGGGTTGGAAAAGACCCCCAAGATCGAATCCAATTTTCGCCTGATAATCATCTTGTCAAGCAGACCATGGCACAGAGCGCCACATCCAGTCATTTCTTGAACATATTTGTCTCTTGACAGAAGAGTTTCATTTCACAGGAAGAAATATGGAAGGACACAGAGACAGCAAGCAGTGAATCTGTCTCAGTATAATTCCTAGCATGCTGCTCAGAGATTCTTTGTAATGACTTAAAAAAATCTTCCCCCAGGGTCTGCTTTTAAATTATTTCATTACAATTGACTCAATAACTTCTAGTTATCTTTTCTGAAATATTTAAGATATTTTTACATCCAGCTTACAGTTTTGATTATTTCTCTATTTCATTATTCTATTTCCTGCAGAAAAACTACCAAAAAATTCAGTCACCCTGCCCGTGTATCAATTCCTTGTTGGCTTGTTTCACATTTTAGAACTTACTGAGACCTTTTTTTCTTAGAGCAACACAGACTTAAGTTTATATTCTTTTTTGATTATCTTTCCTTTTGTTTGTTTTGTTTTAAAATGCCACAGCTTGTAAGTAATTCCTTTTTATTTCCTGTTATTCCCAATTCATTTTCTGGGCAACATATTTTTCTACTTTGCTCATCCCTCATTTCCCTCCAGGCTGTAACAATTATCTACATTCCTCTGGAGATCCACTTTGCAATTACTACCTTTCTTCTTTCTTTGATGCTATTTCCCCTTGGCGCTGACTATCTCAGAGATATTTTGAGTCAGCTACTGCTTCAGTTTTGGTAGAGAAAAAATTCCAGATAATTCTTAGGTAAAAGTTTTTGCAACCTATGACTGTCCCAAAGGCAGAAAAATCTGCCTCTTCCTATCTTCAGCCTTCTTCTGCTTCTTCCTGTAGCTTAGAGAGCATTTCAGCCAACAAATTGAAGCACACAACTGTGCTGCATTTCAATTTTGACTGCATTGGAGGTGCTTACTAAGACAAATTAAAGGGGAACTTCCTTTAGAATTGTCATGTAATTACAAAGTCAACAACTTCTGCTTACCCACTAATTACACAAAATTGTATTTGATAGCGGCATAATTTGATCATAATTGCAAATATTTGAGCATCTTTAGTGCTGTTTGAAGAATATTTCAAAATGTCTCCTCAGTTCTTCTGGATTTAAACATATGCACAGTGTAAATAAAACACACTATATGCCAATGCATTGCTTTTATGTATCTGCCAATTCAATTTCCATTACATTAATTCCTGTGTTGAACAGTTTCATCTTTTTCAGCAGACACACATCATTTCTGTTTACAGCAGTGTGGCACTGAGCGACAAAGCATTACACCACACCAACAAGTTGAATAATCCTACATAGTTTAGCATATTTTGGCCTGCATTTAAATAGGTTGGTTTAGACTTGCACGTGTAAGTCCCACACATGCACAAACACAAACTGCTGTGGCTGAAAGAAACGCAGTTGTATGTCTAGAGAGGAGAACACTCTAGAGATGCTCTCTAAAACACCCCTATAGAAATGGATTTTGCAAAGTTGCCAGTAAATTAAGTGAAATCAAAACCATCTACAGAGGAATTGAAACCTCAGCCACCACACTTGATTAAGTTGCCTACAAGTAGGAGAACTCCACTGTCATTGGCTTTCAAAATTATTATTCTCCTTGAGACTTTCATGGATTCATTCCTAAGTAACTTAATTCCTAATCCTCATTTTTTATCCTCATTCTACATGGCAAGAATTTATCTATTATACATGTAGCCTAGACAGGAGAAATGGATTTAAAATTAACAGAATTGTGTATTCTAAAAAGAAAGCACATTTTATTTTAATTTGTTATGGGACTTTGCTACACTATCATCCTAAAATGTACAAGAATATCTCACTAGAAATACTTGGCAGTTTTTAATGCAGTTCTTATCTGGTTCTCAGGCAGTATGAACATTTGCAGACCCTTTTTTTTCTTATAGTGCATCTGTCCTTAAACACACCTTTAACATGGATGCAGCTGAGAATTCATCTGGATTATCAAATCATTAGAATTATATCAGATGATGAAAAAATGAAATTTACATTAAAGAACACATGGAGTAAATACTAAAGAAGAATACCATGCAGAAAGAAACATTCCAAGCATTAATTTTGCTAGAGCAGAGAAAATCAGAACTGATTCCATTTAAAATTCACCATTTAGAAAGCATCAACACAGACATGTTACAAAACCAGCAGAAGTAGAAAAATATTAATATTCTAAGGTGAAAAAGCACCAATAACTTCAAGTGAAATGTAGCACTGAACTATTCAGCTTTTCTCTGTCTTGAATCATCCCTGTTAATCTAAAGAAGAAATCATACCAGGGCCAATGGTTAATTCTACAACTGCAATTGTTCCCTCCTATCTTCACAGGTAAATGACCCAGAATTATGGTTTTATTTGGTGAAATAATATTTTTTCGTGTTTGAACAAAGTAAACATTTTAATAAATTAAGCTGTATGATTATTACTGTTCATGTTTTCCCACTTAAAATAAATTCATTAATTTTTTTTTTCCTGCATAGATCCTCCACCAGAAGAAATCTTTGTGGCCTTCTTAATTTGGACTGATAACTTAATCTACATAGATTGAGACATTCTCCAAACTGTATACAGAAAAACCTGTACAAGGAGCGAAATCTGTATGGTAAGAACAAAGGATGTAGAGAAAGCAAGAAAGACACCTTATACTATGAAATATTCCTGCAGGGAATTTGGGAAGGATGTCTGCTACCAACAGAATAATCTCCCTGAACAACAGGAGACACGTCTGATGGAACCACATGGAACCCACAGAATATATAATCTACAGAATAATCAAGAAGAACACTTGGCGTAATAATGCCAATGATATCATGAATAGATGAGATAGTCTCCTTTTGGGGAGGGGAAAGGAACACAAGGTGAACAGGAAAGGAATGATGGGAAGAAGATGCACCACAGCGGTTCTGGTTTGCCTTGCCCCTTGTGACCTCTTGAGTATGACCACCTTGACTGGGTGACATCAAGGGACATGGCCATCAGCACAAACTTCATCATAGCAGCTTCTGTGGTAGGTTATAAAGGGCTTGACACAGCAGCCAAATGAAATTTATAACTACACTCAATGCCACAGGAAGCCAGTCCTGCAGCAGCTCCCAAAAATAAATAGCTTTCCTCGGGTTTGAGAGGCCAACATGTACAGAGAATTTAACCTCCTCAATTTTCTCTTTTGCTGGAGTCCAAAAATAATCTGTTCCTAGCAGAGTTCATCTTTTTTTTTTTTTTTTTCCCCTCTTGAAAGTCACATCTTAAAAGAAGTTAATTCTGGGAGTATAGAATACAGCCACTGTACAAAAAAAAAAAAAAAAAAAATATATATATATATATATATATATACACTTCTGTGCACATACATAAGTATAAATAGCTATGCCACTATAAGCCCTGGTACTGCTATCATTGACTTGGTATCTCTATATCAGGAGAAGAGAAAGGAGATAAAGATGAACTATTTTTTTCCTAAGCTGTCAGCTGCTGAGCTGCTCATTCACATTTCCTATGCTGCGTCCTGTTCCTTCTCTCCCTCAGCCTTTATCCAAGTTTCATAACTAGGATGCAAATAACAGGCACTCTAAAAGATTACAAGGACAGGGGACAGCACAACTTCAGCTTTCAAAAACAGGTGATCTGGATTTAATGTCACAATGATGGATGAATGTTTTTGGATTAGATGTGAAATTAAATTTCTGGAAGCAGGAAGGCCTTTCTGTTCCACTCAAGTTATATGGCGTATGACATTAGAAACACCATGTTGCTACTGGAATTATTGCAAATTAAAAATAGCTATTCCAGAATAGGCTCCAACAAGCTATTTTAGTGTTGTGCATATAAATTAGTGTTTTGCAAAACTGCCATGTTATTGACCCCATGGCACTCAGATCTAAAATGTGAAGCATTTATCTCTCTTATTACTGAAAATTCCACGGTGAGTTCAAGAAGAACTTAAGTCACTGAAAATATATAAAATGATTTTTCTAAAAATAATATTTTTAATCACAAAGCTCCCCTCAAAACATACAAAAAGTATTTCTTGCTTTGATCCGAAAGCAAAAGAGAACAATTATTAAGCAGTTGCCATTTACACAGGCTGCCACAGTTTTAGTAAGCAGGGCAAATGAACCCTTTACATTTAAATGGAAACTCAAACATTTCAAGTTCAAATATTTAAAAACAAGTTAATAAAAAGCTTGCTTGGAATAGTCAGAAAAAACTAAGCAAACATAAATCTCACTAAATTTTAAGACCAATGAATCATGCAGAGATCAAATTTGAAAAAAAAAAAAAAGGCAAAAGTTAACTAATTTTCAATCTGCATATTTCAAATAGCCCATATATGTACATGTATAAAAAAATTACCTCACATAAAAGGGGGGGAGCTTGGGCTTGGAGTTTTCAGATTGTCACATTTAGGCTAGCTAGAGGAACAGTCATACAGAGACGACACTTATGAGGGACAGTGACAGGTATCAGCTATTTCTTAGACAAGTTATTGGCCAAGAAGAAGTGACAAGTCTCTTTTGTCTATCTCACCAGGTTTCATAGAACTCCGAGAACCTGTGATTGAAAAGGGATACTTCAGAGCCCAACAAGACAAATCTTGAGAATATTTGAGACTGCAGGACTGTAGAAATAGATTTGCTACTAAGCAAGGACTGGCAAGAAGGGTTCTGAGACAGAAGAAATAGAAATTCACATCCTGTAAAAATCTCAGACTAAAGTGTAGCAAATTATATATTAAAAAAAAAAAAAAAAAAAAAAAAAAAAAAAAAAACCAAAAACCCCCCCCCCCATTT